>VZTM01015996.1:8098-27449 GCA_013400555.1 Jacana jacana | reverse complement strand
AGAATTACTCTAAAATCAGGTGATTACACCACAGTCACTACTAAGTCTGTAAAAATCTGTACTTTGATGGTCAAGCCACATGGTTAGGTATTCATTACAACAGGGTAGGTAGTAACTGGGAAATCAGTAAAACTGTTCAGTTCCTTAAAGTTTGTGGTGTGTTTAAATATTCCACTGAATCATGCTGTATCTGTCAAAGCAGTTTTTTTTCTGAATCCTAGTTGTAAGGATTTTAATAGCACAAGAGCATATTCACACCCAAGTACATATCTGAAGACACAATTCTTTTAACTTCACAGTGAAGGATGAGGAAAAACTGTTAGCAGAGACTGAAACAGAAAATCTATAAAAATGTGTCACTCCAAACAACTATTAAGACATATCATAGCTGCATGCACAAGAGGAGAGAAAACCATCTTACAGGGTAATCGAATTACAGGACTGCACAGCTGCCTCTGTCAGGACCAAAAATTACAATCTACAATCTGGCTGTATTCCATTCATGACATGTACCACTGTTCCACAGAATTTCCTGTTTGTTTTAATAGGATGGCTAACCAGAGATTAGTCTTTATCATTTAAAATTTTAATGTGCTAGAGCAATAGCCAAAATTCATGCAGATATAAATGTGTGCTTCCAGCATTATCTCACATTAGAGGGTTAATTACTTTCTTGTTCTTAATATAGAACTGCATTCAGTTGCTAAGGAAACCAATGATTTCTTCGTGTCTACAAGTACTTGAATCGTGTTTTGGTTTCTTTGTTTTCGGGGCTGTTTTCTGGGAGGTTTTGTTGTTGCTGTTGTTTTTGACTAAAGTTAAATCAGAAAAGGAGAAAGAACACCAAGGCTTAAAAATGGAAAATGCAGGCTGACCTATTAATGGCCAGATTTGTGGTGGTGAGGCATAACAGTGTGTTACCTGTGGGATAAAGAAATGTAGACTTTGCTTTTAATTGTTTCTTCCCAGAAAAAAAAGTTAGAAGCAGTGAACATGGACTGACTTTGTGCGATGAAACTGGTGGTGACTGACCTCCAGCCTGTTCAAGCTAATCTGCCCGTTGACTGTACCTAATCACCTTTCCTCTGACATTCTTCTTCAGGTGTTAGGTGCAATAAAACTATATATATATCATGGTGGAAAACATTCAAGCTAGCTCCAACTGTGGCACATCTGTAACCATGAAACCTGAACATAGAGAATAATCCTGTGACACCCACCCTGGTAATGTGAAAATTATCTGAAACTCAGAAGTAGGGCATAACAATGTGATTTTCTGCACCCACCTAAATCTTCTCAAAAGAGTGCACTGCATGCTACTAACCAGAAAGGTCTGATTCACTTGAGAAAGTGTTTTAATATCAGGAGGAAAGTAAAAAGAAGGGATCCAGAAAAGAAAAAAAAAAAACAAACAAACCAAACCAAAACAAAACTAGAGAACCCCTTTGAAGAACTTGTTGTCGAGTATTGATCCTGGAAGAAATTTAGAGTGAATTGGATATTTTATGTAATGTTGAGCCAAATTTAATTTTTTGATGTCTCTTATGTTCTGGTACTTAAAACATTATATTGCCCACTTTTTCACAAGGCAAAGAGTATTATTCAACATTGCAATGCACAATAAAATTTAATCACTTTATTATAATTTTGCATGGCAAATCTGTAACTAGTATTTAGTAGTAAAGCTAGCAACTGAAGGACTTCAGAACAAATGCTTCTAAAATGAGTATACTTATTTCTGTTGCTTACAAGGAATGTTATAAATGTGCTTAATCACAGGAACATACATAGCATTATGAAGGGAGAAGCAGAATATAAAAAGAACACCTTACATTTCTTCTGTGAAAAGGTTCTTCGAATTAGATTTAGGCATGATTTGGCCATTTAACTGTATTTTTGTCCCTAAATCTATTCAAAAAAGCATGTCTGTTTGTCTGTCAGTACAAATCTTTGTGTATATAACGGTCTGAAGTGATGACCTTTTTACAGGCTTACAAGTATGTGCTAGCTCAAGGGGAAACCCCTTCAAGACCTCCCATTAACTACTTCTCTGCCTATTTCTTCTGTTGGCACCTGTTTCAACACTAGTTTCAGCCCAGATGTACTTACTGGGCTCCATCCTGGAGATATTCAGGGAATAAAAAGTGCACTTCTAAGCACTTCCTTTATGCACCTTAACAAGTGCATCACAAGACAAGTAAAAATCAAAATATAGCAAGAATGAGTTAAGTTCTCTTTGTTGTTTTAAATTAATATATTCAGTATCTAGATGATATTTTGGCCAAGATGGTACAATCTGAATGGCAACTACAGAAAGAGATCTGGGTGTTTGGGTTGTTGACAAGTTGAATATGAATCAACCATGTGCCCTGACAGCCAAATGGGCCAGCCATAGCCTTGAGTGTATCTAACAGCATCACTAGCTCTGAGAGACAAGCTGTAACTAGAGAGAGGTGACTGTCGCACTCTACACCCCACTGGTGTAGCTCCACCTTGAGTACCATATGCAGTTTTGTGCGCCTCAATACAAGAAGGACATCAAAGTATTACATTGTGTCCAGAGGAGGGCTACCAAGATGGTGAAAAGTCTTGAGAGCAAGACTTACAAGGAGCAGCTAAGGTTGATTGTTTTGTTTAGCTTGGAGAAGAGAAGGTTTAGGGCTGACCTCATCTCAGTCTGCAACATCCTCAAGGGAGACAGTGGAGGCGGGGTGCTGACCTTCTCTCTCTGGTGAGCAGCGATAGGACTTGTGGGAATGGAATGAAGATACATCAGTTGAATTTCAGATTGGACATTAGGAAATTCATTGAGAGGGTGATGGGTCACTGTAACAGGCTTCCTAGGGAAGTAGTCCCAGCACTAAGTCTTCAGAGTTTCATCAGTGTCTGGACGATGCTTTTAGTCATATGGTTTAGTTTTAGGTAGTCCTGAGAGGAGCAGAGTGTTGGACTTGATGATCCTTATGAGTCCATTCCAACTTGAAAAATACTATACTTCTAAATAATTTCGCTTTGTGGAATAGTTAAATATTTTCTGGGAAAATCAGAAGGGTGGTAAATGTGAAACCGAGTCATTAATTAGTTTTATTGACTGCAGCTGAAGCTATTTTTTTGAAGCTCAGGATCCATGGAAGTTGTTAGAAGCCAAATAATTTTAGAGGCAGGATTTTTCCAGTAATGTGTGGGTACTTTTCAGGGCATTGCTCAACAGATTGTTTTTTGTGAAACCTGTTCTTAATCACCAAGGATTCATAATTTGTTTGATTTTTCAGAATTATATTCAGAGCTGCTACTTGTAATGGAAGGTTTGACTCTTAGGAAAATTCTTTGCAGAGCTTATACAGAGACCTTTTGGGGAGCACATTCTCTCATCCACAGGGATCCACTTTCCATCTCATCCACGGCTATTGTTTAAGGTGCTAGTGAGAATAGTTCCAGTTATTCATTATATGTATAGTATGCATTACAAGTATCTAAGTTTAACATGCATTATAAAGGATATCTTTCTTTTTTTTTCCCCTCTCTTATTTTTAAGTTTTATCTAACTTCCCTTTATATTTCATTAGCTTATTAGGTCTATTCATAATTAATTACATATCAAATAATACATCTTTCATTATTAGTCTTTCTAATGCAGTAAAATGTTCTTCAGATCATACATCACATATCTTAATTCTTATTATTAAGAAATTAAGTATTATTATGAATTCTTACTCTGGTCTAAACAGGCTTAAAAATAACATATGGTGATAGAATCCTTAGAAGGGAAAGGCAAAGGCAAATTAGAAAAAAATGGATATAAAAAGAAGTCTTCAGTACCTTGCATAAGTTACGGAGGTACTGCAAAATTACTTTGCACAGGTAACAAACTTAAACAACCTTTAATTCATAACTGAAGCTAAACAGTCAAAACCAAGGAGATGATGGGGGTAGCTGAAATAATGCTCCAATAAAATTTGGCAAATTATAGATTTGGTGTACTGGTTGTGGAAGTTATTACTAGACAAAACCACATAAGAGTAACAACACATCTGAATGATGATTCCAAAGTGTATGCACACACACTCATCATGGAAGGCATCTCACTGAAGGGTAGCCAGAAGGTGTAATTGTTGATTTAAAAGGGGTGAGGGCTCACTTGAAGATGCTCAGAAGAAGTATTCATTGTCTGTTGGTCAGAGGTCCTATCTCCCTTTTCCTACTACTGAGGCAGGGGGTGCGTGTTAGTCTGCACTCGATCAGGGTACATATGTGCAGACAGCCATGGTGCTCTGCCAGTGGCATGAAGACAAGGACACAACAGAGCTATCTTAAGAGCCTGAGTCCCTTTCAGGGGGAAGGGAATAAGCTGGGAGGTGGTGGAGGGTGGTGGTTATGCTCCTGCCATAGCATATAGATTGTCATAGAAAGGATGTTATCATTCACATGATATAGAAGCTGCTCAGGAAGGAAATAATATAAATATCTAAACTAGATTATTAAAATTAATGATCAGATTTACTGCTGTACTCTGGCTACTTTGTGTGGCCCCAGTGACACAAAGCAGCCATAAACTCAGTTTTAGCAGGTGTTTCAACTATGTTTATAACCGATTTGCAGAATGATCACAGTCCTCATTGTAGCTGCAAAAATTCTGGAGCAACTAATTTTGACATGGCAGTTACCATTAAGTAATCAATATGAATCAGCAGCTACAGTGCAATATGAGACTGCACATATTTTCTTTCTTATAATTAATGGGTAAATAACTGCAGTAACTCAGCTACCATGGTAAAAAATGTGGTAAATGTGATAATTTTTAGTCATGAGCATAAATGGAACTGCGATTGCATCTCAAATAATTCTTTTGTTTCTGCTTTTTCTTTTATATGGCAAATGCATTGAGCTTTGCAACTGAGTATTTACTTGTCAAGCTGTACCTGTCAGGTAACCTCTGAGCTGTTTGTTAGTTTTGCCTTTCTTATTTTAATCCTGAAATAAGAAACTGCAGTTACTTTAGTTCTGCTTTATACATCTTCTTTTACAGGAACACAAACCAAACTGAATCAAAAACTTTAATTAGCATGAACTGATTCCAGAATGTCAAGAATGATGACAGATGACAAGTTAAGGAAATGTTCCTTCTTTTATGCCTCCAGGACAGAGAAATATGGTTTTTAATCCTCCACAAGAAAAAGAAAATCTTAATATAATGGTGTTCTGTTTACTGACAAATAAAAAAACCACATGCTAAAGCAATATAAAAGTCTTCTAATTCCAAATTGACAAAGTGTGGGAGACTAAAATCTGACATACTGTTTTAACTCTCCCATTAGTTCATTTTTCTCCATTTGTAGTGTGGGCTAAGTGAAGCGTCTAGCCCAGCTGCGGATTTCATTGCTCTTTTCTGTTCAGGGACAGAACAATCTTAATTTTATTTAACCTTTTTTATTGGATTGGCCACAACCACAGTGGAGAATTGCACTTGCCATTTTACAGAAATATTGAAAGAAGAGAGTTCCTTAACTTGCACCCAATCTACTAATCCTGTCAATAATTCAGACTGGCCGAGAGGCAAAGCAATTGCCTGCAGCTGTTGCAGCTGTGATTGAACAGGACAAGCAAGATCCTTGCTTCAAATAACTGCTCTTACTATTTCCAGCAGGTCTGTTACATATGGAATGCATTTTGAAAATTTAATAAACCGTCATCTTTCACGTGTATTTTGACACTTCTGAATTATGGACTCAAAGACTTTGGGCTTGAAAAGAGGAAAGGTGGAGTCTGCAAGCAAAATAGGGTCAATGTAGACAATGCAGGTATTCATTTAACTATAAAGAAACAGTTTGCAGCAGATTGCCTCTGCATTCTGGAACAAATAATACTTTTGAACCAACTAAAGCCTGCATATACTTCTGTTCACAGTTGCTATTCAAACAAACAAACAAACCACCCAAACCCCATAATAGTAGAAAAGAAACAGCAACACATAGCATTAAAAATGAAGATGCTGACAAATAAGAAAAAAAACAGTACACTTAAAAGAACTTTTGAAGAATCTTCTAGGTTGCTTCTTACTGATTCAGGTGGCTGAGGTGGAAGATATCCAAATCTGGGTGCCTACACATGACATAGAACTGCCATTGGAGCCAGGAAAGCAGACACTGAGATCCAGCTGATGATTCACAAGATTTCTGGCAGGATGAAATAAATCACTCAAAGAAACATAAGTCATGTGAATCAAACAATATTGTTATTCTTGCAGATGTTTTTCTTTCTTCTCAGACCTCACACAAAAATCAAGCATCAAAATTACCCACTCATTTTTCTAAAACAGTTAGTGGGTTAATTTCATGTATTATCTTCAGATAATGTATTATCTTCAGATAAAATGTATCTAGTTAAAATGTCCTTTTGTCTCAGGGATCAAAAGTCTCAGGGCTCAGATTCAAAACATGTCTACTTATGCCTGTCTCACTGGAGAGCTGTTTTATCCAGACAGTGTGCTTTTTATGTCAGTTGGTGAAATTTGGTTTCACTGGCAGCATTCAGATTTTTCTGATGTCACCAGCAGAAAGAGAAGGAACTTCAGAGATCATCTAGTCCAACCCCCTTGCCAAAGCAAGTTCACCTAGAACAGGCTGGACAGGAATGTATCCAGGTAGGTCTTGAATATCTCCAGAGAAGGAGACTACCCAGTCTCTCTGGGCAGCCTGTTCCAGTGCTCCGGCACCATCAAAGTAAAGAAGTTTTTACTCATGTTAAGATGGAATTTCCTATGTTCTAGCTTGTGGCCATTGTCCCTTTTCCTGTCAGTGGGCATCACTGAGAAGTGTCTGACTCCATCATTTTGACATCCACCCTTTAGATATTTATAATCATTTATAAGATCCCCTCTGTCTTCTCTTTAGGCTAAACAGACCCAGGTGTCTCAGCCTTTCATCATAAGAGAGGTGCTCCATTCCCTTGATCATCTTTGTAGCCCTCTATTGGAATCTCTCCAGCAGTTCCCTGTCCTTCTTGAACTGGGGAGCCCAAAACTGGACACAGTACTCCAGATGTGGCCTCACTGGGGCAGAGTAGAAGGGGAGGATGACCTCCCTCCATCTGCTGGCCATACTCTTTTTAGTCCTCCCCAGGATACCATTGGCCGCCTTTGCAACAAGGGCACATTTCTGTCTCATGATCAACTTGATGCTCACCAGGACTACCACGTCTCTCTCTGCAGAGCTGCTTTCCAACAGGTCAGTCACTAACCTATATTGGTGCCTAGAGTTATTCCTCCCTAGGTGTGGGACCCTACACTGGACCCTGTAGTTTAGGGTATGATTCCAGGTTCTTCTCAGCACAAGGTCTTTTCTTTGAAATATGCTCCATAAAAAAACCCCAAAGATTCATTTTGTCCAGGAACTTTTCTACAAACTTATCCCCATTTGTAGAGTTACATTCTGAGCACACTGACATCAGGACCAAAGTTTTGAATTTTATCGACAGCTATTGCAAACCTCACCTTCGGAGTTTCTACATTCCTGTCTACTTCTGTCCTGCTGGCATGACTCCGGAATAGAGTAATGATGTGCTTGAGATATCATTAAAACTCTGAGCACTAGTTCTGGAAGTAATTCTACTTAGATACTCTGAAAATGAAGGCTTGAGAAACCTTTTTTTCTTGTTGTACCTCTTTATATTTTTCTGTAGAAATGGACTAGGAAAAATAAACTGAAACTTTCTTCTTTTTTTCAAGCAAAGACTTTCACAATATTTGGGAAGTCTTGGGCCATATTATATACATCATTATTATGATTCATAACTCATATGTCATGACATGCTGTGCCATATAGCGTGTTTTTCTATATAAATTTTAAATAGAAATGGAAAACTGATGGGAAAACAGCTATTAAATTTATCTACCTGAAAGATGAAAGAAGAGGTTTAGAAAAGCATCTACAGATATTTGTAATTTCATATTTTGAAATCACATTTATTGGTAGAACCTTAAGTAATAGCTAATACCTGGCTTATTGCATGAAGAAATTAAATATAATACAATAATATTTATCATCTACTATCAAAAGAACTGTTTCAAGATAAATCCTCTGTTGTATAACTATAAAGACAAATGCTAAAAATTAGATACACTCTTAGTAAATGCAGCTGTATTTTCCCTACCACCTTAAAAGGTGTCACAGTTGCAATTTGTAAATGGAGAATGCAAGGGAAGAACAATCTTTCAGCTTTTTATGTTAGTCCCTTGAAAGGTAAAAGTTTTTTTTCCTGTTTCCCTAAAAGAACATAGAAAAGAAATAGTGAGTTTACCTGGTTCTTCTTTGTCAAACCTGACTGTTAAACCGTAAACATGTGTAGCAGTAACATGAGGCCTAGCAGAAAAATAACACAGGGTAAGAGAATGTGGCAGTATTCTGTTTTCAAGATTATGGAAAAAATAAGAAGAAACATGAAGAAATAAGCACTTATTTAAAATTCAAACATGGAAAGAACAGAAATATTTTTTCTTTGCTTTTAGAAGGAGAGAGGAAAAAAATGATGCAGCTGCAGAGCACCACAGTTTTAGCAGTGAAAAACATGTTTCTCACAGCATGAGAACTACTATAAAATTGAAAAACAGTTTTCAAATGGATTCTAGATTTAACCTAACAATTTCACCAATTCTCACATCTTGATTCTGAGTGGCCACCAAAACCTTTTCATTCCTTCGGATAATAATCCCCTCTTGCCACTATTGTTTGGAATTACAAGAAATGTAAAAATGTGAGTCTTGGGAAAATGTAACAGCTGAATGCTTCTGGGATTTTAGTAACATTTGCGCAGACTTCACTGAATATAAAATGAGCTCAAGCTGTCACGCTTTGCAATAAGTTTAGTATCCACAAGACTCTCTGTGTTCAATTTTATTGCAATTAATAATCAGGAGAATTTATTCTAACACTGCTGAGGTTTTGGGTTGGTTTTGGGTTTTGGTTGTTAGGTTTCTGTTTGCTTTGTGCTTTTTTCTCCCCAGTATGTTCATTAGTTTTGTTCTGCCATAAAGGAAAAAAAAAAACAAC
This sequence comes from Jacana jacana, assembly GCA_013400555.1. Taxonomy (NCBI): domain Eukaryota; kingdom Metazoa; phylum Chordata; class Aves; order Charadriiformes; family Jacanidae; genus Jacana; species Jacana jacana. The sequence continues at coordinate 18,405 of VZTM01015996.1, read as the reverse complement.
AAAACAAAACAAAACCCAAAAGCTTAATGATCCCTGAGTGAAAGTTAACTATGAGGCAATAGTCAGAAATAATAACTATAATGAAAGTCTAAGATGTGTTGCAGGTATATTACTTACTTTTCCCTAGTAACATCTAGTAAATTCCTGGACCTATCTAGTTTGTACTTGGCCCAGGTTCAGGTTATCAAATGTACCCTCAGTTCATCTGGGATTTGATCCTCTTTGGATTAAAAATTATTACACATTTATTTGATTGCTGGGCATCTCTGAATACCGTTAATAATAAATAGGATTTAGTCATGAAACAGGAAGCAATCAATGTCCCAAAAGCTAAACAATGTTCCAGCCCTCCTAGCCAAGTCTGATAATCCTAATATATATTATCAGCAAATAAAGACTCTTCCCTCCTACTCACCTCAGCGTGTCTAAATTACTGTGCAGTCAGAAGGTTTCAGAGCTCATTCTAAACCATAGCGTCATAACAGACACCTGCAAGGTTCTCCACTTGGAATAATAACCAACTCAGTGGAGGAAAAGGTCTTTGAATATCATTTTCTGTTGGAGCCTCAAACAATCAGCCAACCTGGTGCATGGGTTCTAGACTCTCTTCATCAACAGTTGCTGCAAATAAAGCATTATCTAATAGGCCTATTAATTGATCCTCATGTAACATTCTGCTGTTCCACTGTTTTGTACTTTTGGGATTTAATGAACATACAACTGCACAGAACCATAGGTCAATGAAGATATCTTTACTCCAATAGCACAATTATGATACAGTTTCAGAGGTACAGCTAAATATCTCTTCTTTGTGAACCCACAGGGCAGCCGGACAGATATCTCATTAAGTGTAAGATTGCCCAAATTATCTTATGAAGCATTATTCTCCAAGTTATGATGTCAGACCATATCAAGACTTTTGAAAAGCTGTTTGTAACCATGCAATTGACCTTAAATGCTTCATTAAGTGATTATGACTAACACAAGCTCACTACAAATGTGTTTAGGCAACTGAACAGTATAAACATCAGAAACCGAGACCTTCATTAAGTGGGTACCAATGACACTTAGAAAGACTAGTTCTAATAGCAAAAAGTCCACTTTTTGGCAATCTAGATGAAATCCTGTTAAAACATTCATTATGCACAGTATTGTGTTGTTGACCTTTGTTCCGGTAACAGTCTAAGCATTTACATTAGTTAATACACTCTTACCTTTTCCTCAGTGGTAATTACAATAAATTAATTATATTCACTATGTATGTACCATTTATATTCTGCTTGGGTTCTTCATTGTTTTAGCAAAAGATCAATGCTAAGAAAGGAAGAAAATAAAGATTTAGGCTAAATACAAGGAATCAAAAGCAGCTGACCACAATTGTATAAATCTATGTATCAGAAGCTACAATAAGATATGACGCGTTAAAACCAAGTAAACTTAACAGTCTGACTTGCAGGGGTGCAGCTGATCTATTAAACTTTTAGTAGACAACAGCGCTTAAAGACTCTCAACACCTTTGAAAATCACTCTGCTTTTACTTGGGTGCCCAGATGAAGATTATGGAATGCAACTTTAGGCATCCCACTGTGACAATTTTCACTTCTGTCCTTTTTGCTCTCCCTTGTTATGCCTAATGCTAGCAAAAAACCTGATGGAAATATAACAATTTAATAAAGTACAGAAAAAAGAAATTGCTCAGAATTCCAGCTGGGTTTTCCACTTTGCTTGTAATTATCATAAGTGCCTCCCCATGACTGGAAATGAGAAGAGAAACTGCTGTTACTGCCACTTCCCTGCTCTCTCTGTTGCTTTTTTTATCCACTGTAGTCCCCTAAACAAGTTATCCAAAACCAACAAGCTGTGAGGTTCAGCTACTGTGCGTTTGTTTCAAAAGCACTTTAGCTGAATGCAACAGTACCCACGCTCTGCTTTTCTTTTCAGCTATTAACTTCTCTGCCATCATATAACATGCCAAAGGAAAGATGGTAGTACACAGAAATGGGAAAACCAAAAAAAAGGACAAAGAAAACAACAAAGTATTGCTGCAAAGGTGTTAGGTGCTCTAGCAAATTAGGCATTACATATGTTTCTGTTAATACATTATAGTTTCTTGTACTGAGCTTTGACATCTCTTAGTGAGGAACTGGCCAGGATCTGAAAAGGTCCTTAGATGGCATGAGGGATTATAAAAATACCCAACTGTCATCCAAGTACTGGGCACGTAGAAGAATTAAAATTAGAGAAAGGACAGAAACATAGCTTGAGAGGCCAAGTGGAGCAGCCTCTGGAGAGTAGTTATCTACCAGTCCAAAGGAGAGGTGCTTTGAAGTCCTGAGCAGCCCAAGGTCAAAAGCAAAGGGGAAGGCCAGTGCCCAGGAATCACTGTGCTCCCTTCACTGACTGCTGCCACTGTACATGGACGCCAGGCACTCCTCTTAAAAGCCTGATGATATATCAGAGTAAGAGGCATTACAGACCACAAAATGTCCCTGCCTGACTGCAGAAACTAACTCTGCAGCCTAGTCAGCTCTGACTCCCTTTCATGTCAACGAGATAAGCACATTGAAGAAGCAGTTCAGATCACAAATGAGATAAAAGTACTTTCTCAAAGGGCCCTCTCTACCTATTTGCCTTAACTTGAGACAGAACTTAAGCTGACTAAACTCCTAATTTAGTTATTAAATCTACTGCTGAGTAAAAATAATTTGATCTCCATGTTTGTATTATATCATGTTTGAACTGACAAGTAGTAGTATCACTGTTGTAATAAGATAATAAAATTATGTTGTTTGTTTGTTTGTTTGTTTTTTAATATTTTTATTATTTATACTAATTTCTTTTGTGGATTTCACAATGAAATTAACTGTATTAAATTAACATAAAACAATAACTATTGTGGTTTGAAAAAATAACATAAGGAGAGAAAACCAGAAGTTAGCATTGTATATATTATTTACTCTACATTTAGTTTGAATAGTATTATGAACTTGAAACACATTTTAGTTTCCACAAAACAAGTAAGTACTGATTTTTGAGTAAAATAATGCAGAATGTTAGATGACAGTCTACATGGTCATCTATTTAATTGTACTGTCATTACATATAAAGAGATTTGACCATTTTTTAAACTTACCTACACAGCTTATGCAGAAATAAACAGCTTTATAAATGTACTTTCTAGCATTCAGTACTAGAAAGGATATCTAATATCCTATAAATTAACTTAAACCCACTAATTTGTTTTTAAGTGGATGAATCTCTTCAATTAGACCAAGAGAAAATGATATTATAAAGAATTATTAATCAATTTAAATGGATTATAGGCATGAGGCATTTAAGGATTCTTACTCTTGCACTCCTTCACTACTAAAGTAAGTGAGGATAATGAAGGTGTGAAAAATAACCGATGTTTTCTAATAAACATTGATTTATATATTATTTTTTTTTTAAAGGCAAAACATGAATGCTTTTTTGGGTGAAATAACATAATTGGTGACCAAAGAGAATGCGGTTCTGCAAACAGAACAAGTCTGCATCTTAGCAATACATTTAGTAGAGAGTCTCGTGAAATATTACTCTGAAAAATCAAATTTCCTTGGATACGAACTGTATGATAGAGCATGAAAAGTAGCTCAATAGCCATAAACAGTAGTTAATGATGAACGACAACTTATCAGATAAAGGGAGATGTCTAGGGGTATACTAGTGTAGACGGTTTCAACCTCCTTCTTTATCTGATATCTTCATTAATAATTTAGAAGGGAGTTCAAATATCACATTAATGAAATTGTTAAATGAAAATGAAAATGCTAAATTGAGATCTGTTACAGGAACAGTGGATGAATAAAAATAACATAGTGGGACATAAGGTGAAAATCAACAAAGATACTAAGTGTCGTGCATTTTCATTGAATCCATCACTGTAAATTTACTTTTATACTCCATATTATGCATACATGAGATTCTTGGAACTTATTTCCAAAGCCATCCCCCTTCATGTTTCCAAACTGGAGCTAAAAAACTTCTCATTGTCCTTGGAGGATAAGCTATCCATAATGATCACTGTGTCATGGTTTCAGCCAAAATTACTAAACCAGAGTGACAGATGGCCCTTCCTTCCCCAAAAATGAAGGAGAGGAAGAGGATAAGGAGATTTACAAATTTAGAATGAGATAAACTACTTTGAAGAAAAAGGAAGAAAATATTGATATAGATATAATATATACAAAACCATGTGAAGCTCCCAGGGTGACAATCATGTCACCAGCAGGCATCAGGAAAAGTCTCAGGCTTGAGTCAATGATCGGCAGGAGCTGGATTCCAGATCTAGAGTCAGGAATGCTCAGGTCAGGATAAGAGGCAGATGAACCGATAGGGTCCTCCTCAGATGTCAGCTATAGAAGAAAGAGAGTTAACCCTTTAATCTCTCAGCTTTTATACTGAGCATGATGTGGATGGCATGGAATACCCAATCTGGTCAATTTTGTGTCACCTGTCTTGTCTGCTCCTTCCTACAGATGTGATCCCTTTACACTTTTCCACTTCCGACCCTCCAACAGGGTAAATAATGAAACCACCTAACCTTGGTTGTTACAGCAATAAGTATAAGCAAGGGCCTCTCTGTACACCATTCCTTGGTATAATCAGGTTTTACCACTGTGAGACTGAACAGTTTTATGAACAATACACTATTAATTTCAGAGTTTAATTATTTGGAAGAGGTCCAGCTAAAAAAGNAAGAGGTCCAGCTAAAAAAGTAAAATTACTGAAATGAAAATTGGTTCATTTTACTTCAAACCAGGACACTAAGAAAAACAATGATATTGTTTGCATAACCAGAAATAAATAGATGAGAAAGAAGGTAGATATCTGTACAGGAAACCAGGAGAGAAAAGGAATGGAGAGAAAATAGAGAACACTTTAACAGATTACTTGATGTGCATTTTAAACATTTTAATATGTAATACAGCAAATAATCATTAATGTCATACAGTAATACATTTTGCATGAAATACATTCTATGTAACTAGTAGTAAAAAAATTCTGGAATCAACAGGAAAGAAAACCCAGGCTGGTTCCCTTCTGTTCTTTGCACATAAGAGGATCAGAAGGAAATTAAATATGTTTCCTCAGGACTAAAACAGTTGGTGGGTTACTGTATGATACTAGTTTCTCATATTCAGTTTCTTCATTTTGGTTAGATTTTTATCTTCTAGTGATATACACTAGTACATTTCTTGTCTGTCTAGAACTGCCTTTACACCCATGTAGAACTATTGCCATCAGTCAGATTCACAGGGGAAGCAAAATCACCTTTCCTTTTTCATCTCTTTCCACCTTTCCCAGGAGGATCATATTGCTGTATCAGTCATTGTGATCTTATAATACAAGCTCAGTGTTGCTGCTCAAATGAAATGCTATTCTTAACTAACAGAACACAGTCATTGAAATTCCAACATAACTATTTTCATTTGTGAATGTTCAGATCTACTGGTTTTGTCTAAACGCTGATTTTGGTTTCATTAGACTAATTAAGTTTGCTTGTCTGTTCGTTCTGCATGTTTGAATACACTTCTCAAGTAGAGAAGTGTGTGGCACACTTTTTGCATGTGCCCTGCTCTTGAAAACTTTCAGCCCATACAGAATTAGAGTTATGTCAGTACATGAAATGCTTTCGAATGCAAATGTCTTTTTTCCCTTTTTTTTTTTTTTTTTTTTTTTTTTTTGTTCTANNNNTTTTTTTTTTTTTTTTTTTAGGACTAAAAGGAACAAAGAAACATTTATCTAACAACTCTAGTGGTTGTGTTATATTGAAATTTTGTTAACTCAATGGATTCTGACAGGGAAAAAGGCATAAACCAGAAGAAAGATGTGAAGGATTTTGGAAAAGAGACCACAATGTCAGTAGTCAGTGACAGAATTTTTCTTTTGAGTTCGTATGGTACAGTGCAAACCGGTGCCTTGTGCACAGGCTTTTGAATAGGAGATAATATAATAATAATTTCATCTATTCAGTGAGATAGAGAAAATAATTAACCTTGTTAATACCCACCCACACATGTTTATTTACTATAGCTAATGCAATATACCAAGTCCCATTTAAGAGGCAACAACAGAAGAGGAACAAATGTCAAAAAGGTAAAGCAAAAACATTTTTTCTTTTCTATGATTCCTGGTTTGATCTTTTGTTGTAGCAAACCCTGAAGACTGCTTTCTCTGCATCATAAGGAATAAGCCACATCTACATGAATTTTTTTCTACCATAAAATTATTCCATCTGAAGCATAGTCCTGGAAAGAAATCAGTGTTCTGTGTTTTGGAAAGTTATTGGAACAACAAACCTCTGTAAAGCTAGCAGTAGATATCACAAAACTTTTGTGGGAAATATTACATGCATAGTAATCATGAGCCCTTATCATGAGCTGTATTCAGAATAGAGCTGGACCATAGAATATACCATGATGGGATGCCCTAGTGTTAAGTAACACTAATGCAACGTTAATCTTCTATGACTTTTCCAGAGACAGGCATTGTTTGAATGGAAATGAATGAATCATATTTTTAATGAGATGTATTCACTTGAATAATGTCAGTGCTGAAACAAGCATGACAGTGAAAATCAAGTGCTTAAGAAATGTTCAAAGGACTGACTGAGGTACAACTATGATTGCTATATGCCCTGGGTTTGACAAGTATAACATTTTCACATTGTGTATGGCCAAGAAGAATTCTTGTAGACACAGCAGTTTCAAACAAGAACCAGCTCTAGAAGACTACATCATCTCTAACTTTGAAAAAAAATTATTTAGTTCAGCATAAATGGTAGACGGTTGTTAGAGAAGCCAGTGAAAACAACTAAAAAAAAAGAATTCATTAAAAAAAGAAAAGAAGAACAAAAAATGTTTGAGTCCTTCATACTCCAGAAGGACTTGCTGTATGGATGTGAGACCACCACCATCATGAAACTGTTGAATATATTTAGAGAGGAGTAGACTTCTGTACAATAGGAATTTCCCAAATATTGTGCTTAATGATTTTGGACAGCTGATAATAGCTACCACATACTTGTAAATCCAAATACCATTTGAGACTTTGTTAATTCCTCTCTAGACTATAAGAAATATACATCTTTTTTAGGACAGTTCTTTATGCACTTATAAGCAGGATTTCTACAATGTACCTCTCTTGAAAATGTATGAAAAAAAGAAGCAGGATCATAAAGTGATATGTGACTATAAAAGGAGATAATAAAAAAGTTTTTAAAAGTTCATCCTTTTTTATTATGAGACAATTATGAGTGTGGAGGATTAGGCAGATATGCCCAGTTATACAATTTGCAAATGTCTTGCAGAAACAGACACAGCATATGCATTAATAAGATGTACTGCATATGCAGCTTCCAGTTTACATGCTTTGGTTACAAATAGAATGTCATGTCTTAGGGGACAAAATGATGACATTGATGTTACTAGCAATAAAATACAAGAACAGAATGAATGAACCTTTATTGGCTTGTACTTTCCCTGCCTGAACACTTTTTACAATCTGAATGTTACTTGCTACTTTATTAGAATCTACTCTGTTGCCACAGTGCCAGCAAGTATCAGCTGAAACAAAGGACTGAGAAATCCCTATTGATTATAACATTACTGTGTTACAAAACCAATTTACATCTCAATTCTTAGAACACTGAAGTCTCAGGTAACTCCCTCATTACTCTGAGTTAAAACCTGTAAAATGAGACCTTACATTTTAAACTACACGATGGATTTGTCAGATTTGTCATTAGATTGATTGACAAGCATACCTGTCATGCAAAGCATACTTTAACATGAATAAACTACATTTTAAACTTGACTTTGTTTCTGTCAAGAAATAGAAGGTTATGTAACATTGGATCTCACAAAGACAAAGCTTTAATGTTGTAAATATATTTATCATTCTAGAAAAGCTCGATTGATAAACAGTGGCAACAAATATGAAAAGAAACAAGTAATTTTTTTTTAATCAATGTAATTCTGCATTTCAGCACACTAATGTACCTAAATATGCTCCTGATAAGAGAAACTGTACTTGCTATTCCCACATCTGCAGGCCATGGTGAAAAGTTTTTTTGACTTTGGCTTCGCATTTTGGAGGAGTGCTCTTAGAAAAATCACTGTCATGAGAAATATGACAAGACTGATACATTTTTTTTCTTTTTTCCTTTTTTTTTTTTTTCTGGTTCCTAAAACATTTTATAGTCAGACATATTAAAAACCCTCCACTAAAATAATATTTTAAGTACAAATAATTAAGATTGCAAAGTCAATTATTCAAAACGAGGGGATGCTACAACTAGATTTACCTTAAGCTGGCATCATCAAATGTATGTGTTCTGATAAATTTAGCTGCATGCACTAAATAAGGGACTAAGAATATATATTTGTGCCTGTAAAGAATTTAACAGATGAGTATTTTTCTTCAAAGCTTCATTCTTTATTTCATAATCTGGAAATGGGTAATAAAGAAAACTCTTTTCTTTATAGACAGGTATTAATCTCAATAACACAGGCATATAATATTTAAGACAAATTCCCAAATTTACATTAGGCAAATTTAAGAATAAAGTTTTACCATGAAAATCGGGGAAGACTAGGAGAGCTTTCAGTGTAAGAGGTCATAAAAGGAACAGTTGGAGGCTGGAAACATGTGGGACCCCTGGAGCATTATAGTCCTTGTTCAGTAAGGACCAAAGTTTTCAATTCACTTTGTACCGTTCTCTTTTTATGAGGCTACTGATGGACAGCCAGGAAAAAGCGATACTATAAGAAGGTATTTGACACAAAAAGAAACATAGGACCTGTGCAGGATCTGTAATTTGTTCTTCAGGTCTAAAGCTGAAATTCTGAAGTGGAATTTCTTAAAGGGATTAATGTTTTTAAAAGCTATAGAAACTTTCCTTCACTTTATTAAAACTAGAGAGCCTGAAGCCCAAGTATCACTTGACATTATAAAGCAAATACATGCACATCATCCAGAATACATATCCAGAGTAACATGCCTTCTAGCATGGAGTAGTCTTAATTTTTTGTAGAATTTAGAGGATTTAGTTTCAAGTATTCAGTAGTACAAAATATCTATTTAGTTACCTAACAGTCATACTAGAATCCAACCATCATCTAGTGGGACTGAAAGCTCTTTTAGGTGTCTGTGTTTCTTCTATAAAGACTGGAGAAAGTTAGATCATTAAATATTGCAAACAGGGTATGTATAAAACATCAAACACAATAGCTGAGCAGTTTTTTATCCGTTACAAGGTGTTCACCACAGAGTTACACAGAAAATTCTGTTCCACTCCAAATCTTGGCATTATTCACAGAATTGAAGATAATTTTCTTCACCCAGTATTCAGAATCTCCTGCTGACTCAGCAATTACTAAAGGAAAAGACATTATATCCTTTACATTTTTTAAAAAAATACTATTTAAAGAAGTTCTGCAGGAAAATAAAGAACAGGGTTTAATATACTCCTCAATCTGAAGGCATTGAGCTTGTCATCTTTCACTTGGAAGAAGAGTGTCTTAATCATTGGAGACAGATCTTTAAATTTATGACTGACAATTTTAAAACTTGAAATTCAGGGCAGTCTGAGACAGATAAATTACTCTTATTCAGATGTATCAGACTTGCTCAGTACAGGTCAAAGACTTACTAGATGATTAGTAACCTTTGTTATGGGAGATAACACATTCATGTGATTTATCGGTCTGTAAGAAAACTATTTGTTGACATTCCAATACTGTAAACATTTAGAAATGGTGCCAGTTACAACGATGATACAGAATATTTTATAAAATGTGACTGAGGTTTTAAAAATTCAGTATGTGACTGACAAGGACAAAGAAGGGAGAGTCCCTTTACACTAAGATATTTAAGAACAAAGACCAGGAACACATTACTGCACTGAACTCATCGGACCTGACTCCTTCTTAGGGAGCCACATCCAGGTAGCTATGGAAGAAATGCAAGGAGAAATGTGTTTACAGACAACTAAAGATAGTTTTATTTAAAACAATTCAAACAAGAGAACAAGCTAGGTGTCTGTAAGAAAGATGTTAAAATGTGATTGCATAACTTTGTTATCACTTACATGTCTTTTCATAGAATCATAGAATCATTTAGGTTGGAAGAGACCCTTGGGATCATCAAGTCCAACCATCAGCCCTACTCTACAAGTTCTCCCCTACACCAGATCCCTCAACACCACATCTAATCTACTCTTAAACACAGTCAGGGAGGGTGACTCCACCACCTCCCTGGGCAGC
>VZTM01015994.1:0-65393 GCA_013400555.1 Jacana jacana | reverse complement strand
GGGGTTAATTCCAACAGGCCCAGTTTTGTTTTACTTTGTAGGCTTTTACATCACCTGAGCTGGAAAGATAAATTACCTGGTGGGAGGGAGCAGGAAGCCCTTGGAGGAGATGGGCTAGATGATTTGATGGGTACCTATCCAATTCCCGTGTTTCTGTGAGGTTAGGCAGGTCACCAGCTTGGGAGCACTGGAGCACAGTCTATTTAGGTAGTGTATGAAACAGAAAATATTGTTCACAGGTGTTACAGTCTTTTGGCCTGAGGGCAGTGTGATAATGTAGCACACCTGTCATGTGTCAGGAACCCATGCAACTCTATTTTAATTTTTTTTTTAAATTTTGAATTGATTCTATTTTCTGCTCAATATAAGAGAATATAAACTTTAACAGCCTGATGCCTGAAGCACACTGCCTCTGAAGCATTAAGTACAGCTTTTAAATAGCAAATGATGCACAGGGGGGCCCACGTGAGCATCTGGCTCCAGAGCAATTCAGAAATGTCAAAACCTCACGTAAATGTAAGCCAGGTAATCAAAGTTGCTTGTCTGCAGAAAATCACGATGTACCATTGAGGGCTCGTTCTTGCTTTTATAGTTGTTGAATGAAATATTTATCAATCAGCTGTGATCACAGCACTACAAGCAGGTTTTTTTGTGTTTTCTTTTGTCAGAATTTATTTTTTTTTTAAGTGAAATGAGGAAAAGGTAAAGTTGGAGGTGTTTCTATTCAATTCTCTCATGACCAGTATCTGTGGGATGTACTTTGCGCTACTGGTTCCTTCATATCCTTTTCCTGATATCTGCCTCTCCCCTGCTTATTTATTGAGTTAGTTGGGTATTATTTCTGCTCCCCCGTACCTTCCTGCAGTTGCAATATTTGTGCAGATTAAAGCTTTTTGGTGAGCAGATGCCTTGCTGAAGTCTGTTATGAGACAGACAGGCTGTGATCCTGCTTTTGGAGCTAAGGGATGAATCCTAGCACCAGGAGATGAGGGGGACAGAGCTGGCTCATATTTTGGGTGCAGGTAAAGGTGCAGCAGCAACTGCACCCTGTGCATGGAGACCTCTACAGAGAGTTTGGTGGGAGAATGTAGTTCCCTTCCTCCAGGGAAAAACATGGGTAAAACAGCTTAGCCCAGCCAAAATGAATTATGGTGGCCTATTTTTTCTTGTCCTGTTCAGAAATTAGGATAGCCTTGTTGTGCTGTAGGTGATATGACCTCCAAAAGGTGATCTGGTGTCTTCAGGGAACCTGGTCAAGTCATGCTCTTCATAAGCCTTGCACACATGAGGGGCAAAAAAAATTGCAGTGATCGTCTTGTTGTTGTGGGAAGTCAACCATCAAGAGACCAAACCAGACTTGGGTAATTTCACTGAATCACAGAAATGAAAGGTAAACAGGAAATAAAAATGTTATCCTGTGCATCCAGATGCTCTGAAGCAGAAGCAAATGTACGCGTATTGTGAAGTCAGAGTTGTGAGCCCAAGTGGAAGGGGTAGCAAAAACAACAAATTTTAATTGCTTATGCTTTATAAAGTTGCAAACAGACTATTTTGCTGCTGCTGTTTATCTGTATATAAATCTCTAACAGTGACTCCACACAGCTATAGAAAACCTCTTCTTGACTGTGAATATAGTTGATATACCATCTACTGTAAATCCTGCATTTTCTAAACCTATTTGTTTGCCTTTTGCCTTCTTGACACTCTTCAATGCATATTTTTCAAAAAAATTAGAAACTTAAACTGAAATACAGTATGCCACATACTTCTCCCTGCTGCTGCAGAAGGCTGAACAGCTCCAGCATTGTGACCCAGACTGAAATTTGTCTTGCTTATCGTGTGACTGCAGACCCTCATGCTGCTTCATTCCTGCTGCCTAACCCATAGCTGTCACCTTTCGCTTCTGAGGTCCCCACTCCTGTTGCTGTTACTCTTCTGGGAATGTAGTAAGGTTCAGTGTATACATGGTTTTCTCTCAGACTGCTTTTGTCTTCTTTAAGCCTGGTGAGGATACCAGCAGTGTGCCCCAGCCTCCCTGGTGTGCTGCCAAGCCCTCACCCATCACTGATGCTCGATGGACTGTGATTCCTCAAAAAGTTCTCACAGGGTGCCATTATGCTACTGGTAACTATTTGTAGGCTAGGGTTTGGGTGCTTTTAATCACTTGCACACTTTTTCCTTCCTGCCTTCTTGCTTGCTTTCTTGCTTGCTTTTTTTCTTTCTTTCTTGCTTTCTTTCTTGCTTTCTTGCTTACTTTCTTGCTTGCTTTCTTTCTTGCTTTCTTTCATTTAAGCTCTGTCTGTGGTTCACTCATGAAAAAGTCATGTGGGGCTGTTTTAAAAGCCTTTCTAAAGATAGGTTCTGTCGTCTGTACCACTTTCTTTTTATCAGCCTGGACAGATGCCCTGCCAGAGAGAGTGAGAGAGACATTACACTAGTTTGACATGACTTTTTGATAGACTCATGTTGACTATTTGTTTTGTTTTTTTTCAATCTAATTATTTTTACAGGATTAGAAATCCTTTTGCAGTGTACTCCAATAACTTGTCTGGTATTAAAAGTACACTGTAATATCTGGATTTTCTGCCCTCACTTTCCTTTGTAAGATCAGATGTTGTGTTGTATCTTTTATTTATTTTTATTTTTTTCCTCACCTTACCTGGCCTCACTGGCATCTCCAAGGCGGTGGTTAATGGTTGAGAGATGATTGCTGGTAGGTCACCAAGCACTGTAGGGACATTTCTAGTGGTTCCTGCTGACTTGAAACTGCCTGCCTTACTGGTGTGTTTGCTCTGTTCTTTCCTTACTCCATCCAGCCTGCACTTGCACATCCTGCATGTCAGGTGAAAGATACCCTGAGTATCTGGTCCCAGCTAGCTGCTGTGAGTGAGATGAGGCACTGAATAATTTAGCCTTCCCTAGCAGGCCTGGCTTTCCTTCTATGTATTTATAGACTCTTCTTATTGTTTGCCTTGTCTCTTGCTGATTGTAAGTCACTTTGCATCTTAGTCTTCATTTTCCTTTTATCACAGAATTTTAGGGGTTGGAAAGGAGCTGGACATCATCTAGTCCAACCGTCCTGCCAAAGCAGGTTTACCTAGAGCAGGCTGGACAGGTGGGTTTTGAATATCTCCAGAGAAGGAGAGTCCACAACCTCTCTAGGAAGCCTGTTCCAATGCTGTGTCACCCTCAAAGTAAAGAGTTTTTTTCTGTACGTACAGATGTATTTCTCTGAGTTCTGTTTTGTGCTTGGTGACCCTTGTCCTGTTACCAGGCATAACTAAGAGCCTGACCCCATCCTCTTGACACCCACCCTTTAAATATTTATAAGTATAGATGGAGTCCCCTCCTTCCTCAGAAGTTGCCTCCAATTTCCTTCTTTCATCTTCATCAAGAAACTTTAAAGACATCTGTATCGTGCAACAAATATTTTAACTCATGTGTTGCTGAATAGCATCTCCTACCAGCTTTTTTTTTTTTATTATTGCTTATTAACACAGAATCACAGAATGGTCGGGACATCCAACCTCTCTGGGCAGCCTGTTCAAGGTCTTTGTCACCCTTGACGCAAAGAAGTTCTTCCTGATGTTCAGATGGGATTTCTTTTGTTCTGGTTTGTGCTTGTTGTCCCTTGTTCCATCACTGTGCACCACTGAAAAGAGTCTGGCTTCATCCTCCTGACACCTGTCCATTAGATATAAGAGAATAACCTCCCTTGACCTGCTGGCCACATTCTTTTAATGCACCCCAGGATACCACTGGCCTTCTTGGCCACAAGGGCACATTGCTGACTCATGATCAACTTGTCCACCAGGACTCCCACTCCTCTGCAGAGCTGCTTTACAGCAGGTCAGCTACTAACCTGAACTGGTGCATGGGGTTATTCTTCCCCAGGTGCAGCACCCTACACTTATCTTTGTTGAACTTCATTAGATTCTTCTCCACCCAGCTCTCCAGCCTGTTCAGTTCTTGCTGTGTGGCAGCACAGCCTTCTGTTGTGTCAGCTGCTTCTCCCAGTTTTGTATCATCAGCAAACTTGCTGAGGGTACAGTCTGTCCCTGCATCCAGGTTGTTGATGAATATGTCAAACAAGACTGGGCCCAGTACTGACCCCTGGGTGACATTGCTAGTTACCAGCCTCCAAACTAGACACTGCGCCACTATCACAACCCTCTGAGCTCTGCCACTCAGCCCATTCTCAATCCACCTCACTGCCCTCTCATCTAACCCACACTTCCTAAGCTTACACATGAGGATGCTACAGGGACATTGTCAAAAGCCTTGCTGAAGTCAAGGTATAAAACTGCAACACTGGAGATATGCCTCCTCTGGAAGGTCTCCAGCACCTGAGGATGGCAATGAGTAAAGAGCCAGTCGGAGCTCCTGGTGAAGTGCGGCAGAGTTCCTGGCTCTCCCCAGCACCCGGGCCAGGCTTTTGTGGCTTAGGTGCCTCCTGCATGTGAAGGTAAAACTCCACACAAATTATAGAGGATTTACAAAGAATAGTAATTTTCCTAATAAGGAATGCAAATGGAATTAAATGAACTGAGACTTCAAGCATTTTGATGCAAACAATTTATATTTTAAGCTTAGAAGTTGGTGTTCTGGTGTTTATTTTCTTGAAACATACATTGACATTTTTGTTGCTGCTCATAGAGGCAATATTGTTCTCCATATGCTCTTCTCACCAGCATCTCATCGTTATTGGATAAGTATGTCTCTCATTATGCAGAACATTATTTTTGAAGTATGGAATCATTATTTTGTTACATAGCTCCCAAATTTGGACCTTTGCAATGATGTATAACAATGCTCAGAAATTAAGTAATTAAAGGAGAACTTTCCACAAAGAGAATTAATATGATCAAAGAAGCATTTAAGTGTAAGTCATTAATCTGTGCATTACAGGAAATGGTTAGTGGCTATGTATAGCTCATTTGGTTGTACATAGTTCAATTTTGTTTTGTTATTACATCACAATTTATTTGGAATTAATTTGCAGTTTCTTCAGTAATGTGATTTCCGTTCACTTAATATAGCAAATGCTTTCACTAGCATGTATGTATGTATAAATAAAGGTTTATTAATGACTGCTGGGTTAATTGAACTGTGGACTCCGCTGTCAATTAGCAGCAAATTTTGTTGCTCAGTAGACGCAGTCCAGAAGGTCTGTGCTCTGGGAGCAGGATGCAAAGCATCAAATAACTTGTTGGAGCTATGGATAAATACAGTAGATTGTGACTGTCACTTACTGAAAGGGACCGGGTGACATACCCTGGGCTTTGCCTGCCCAGAGAACAATTAATAGAGTGCAACACGGATTTGGTTCCCGTATGGAGTACAGGAAATTATGTGCTTTAAATACATAACAAGTAATTGGTAATGGAAACGGTAATATCCATATTGCAGTACGTTGGTAGCTGTAGGTAACACAGACTAGATGTCTTGGAAGGTTTAGTCTGTAGGTTTTGCACCAGTGGTTTGCAGGTTTGCAATCTGTATGCAATGTCTTTGTATAGCTTTGTATAGCTTAAGAGTATTAAGATTTCTTTTCTGTGATTTGACCTAATAGAAATTTATTTTAAAATAGGCCAGCTAGTTTTTTGAAGGTGAGTTTTAATACCTTGATAGTATATTGATGCTTATCTTCCCTTAATTATTCTTTTGCAGTACTCTCACATTTTAAAACTTCACACTGGTGAAAGTACATACATTTTAAAATTAATTTTTAAGTAGTCAACACAGATTAAAATAGGCTAGTTCTTGGCACTTTATTTCCCCTTCAATCAAAAAACTTGCTTTTCATTCTGAATGAATTCTGTAGCCAAATTGACTTTAGCTTTAGACTGTCCAGTACTAGCAGCATCTGTATTAATTTTGGACTCAGCTAATCTTTTGGAATCTTTGAATATTGGGTTGTAAGCCAAACCTTAGCTATCCAAGAGCACATCTGGCTTGCATAGTATTACCTCATTTGTATAAGGTAGTGCTCTTAGTTTCTTTTCATTGGTTTGTTTGATACGGGGGGTTTGCTGCCAACAGAAAAAGTTTAAGGAACCTCATTGATTTCTTTCTTCCTGTACTGAAATTTGCATTAGAAGTCATGATTTTGTTACATAGCCAGGTGTAGTAAATAAACTAATAAAACAAGAATAAGGAATTATTAGCAATCATGTGTTTGACAAATGTGTAGCCACTGCTAGCTAATCTGTAAGGTTTGCTGCATACAAACAAAGGTAGAGTACTATTTACATTGTAAAATTTCTTGAGATTACTGTTATTTCTTCCAAGAAGTGAATACCTCTTCCCAGGAGTATTGTTGTGCTGTTTATAAAAAATGAAATGCTTTCCAAGTTCTTTTGGATAAACAGCTGTTTGCTAAGGAAAGCAAAACAAACCTATTACTTTGCACCGAGAGAGAAATGTTTTCTGCCCTGTAATTTATGTGTGTTCAACCTGCACTAGATAGAATGAGATAAATCTTAACAATACAGTCATTGGAAGAGTTTGTAAGAAATGGGATTCGAAATATGTTTGCTTTGCTTTTATTTATGTGTGTAAGATAACAGCATGATTTCAATAGTATTTTGTTCTCAGTACTTGTTATTAAACATATTAGAATGCGTAGGGAAATAAAGAAGACATTTGGAAATGGGTAACCTTGGGTTAATTAAATCCATCTGTTGTATGACTAAGGACAGGAATATTGTATCCAGGGAATCACTTATGCTAGAAGATTTGATAACGCACCAGAAGTTTTCTAACAAAGCACTCTTAGAGCAAACAAGGACTCGTGTAACTGGAGAGAAAACCAGCCCCAGAGCGTAACTGACAGTATTGTGAGGCTCTACTTGATGTGGGAATGTCCCAGAAGAATTTATGAACTGCATTTGTTGTTCCTTGAGATGCAAAATTATAACTACCAAGAAAAGTAAAACTTGTTTTCATCTTATGCTACATGAAGTTGCATTTTGTGGGGCTAATTTAAATGGCTCTATTCCCATGCTCATGAACAGCAAGGATACAAATGTTCATTAAAAAAGACGCTATATTGGGTGCAGAAATGAGCTTCCAGAGACACGGTGATGGCAGCTGAAGGAAAGATGGACTTTTGAGATTCATATCAACTGACAATCTGATCCTACATAGATTAATGCCTCAAGATACGTGGGGTGATGTTTCCGAACAGCTAGTGTGATACTTGCTTTCTAGTTATTCTGTTCTAAGTGATATCAATAGGAAAATAAAAATAAAAAACCCAAATACTTTGTACAATAACTTCCATATGTAACACTGTATTGATCATCTATGCCATTTGGAGTTGTTTTATTAATTATTTTGTAGCCGTAAGTTACTTTTATTTTACTTGTTAGTCAGTAGTAGTCAAACTTACTAGTTTCTGGAAAATAAATAAAATAAAATGCAGCTTATTTTTATCCAATTGACTATTTGATTATTGTGATAAATTATTATTATTATTTTAATTTGCATTTCATGTTTTCATACACTTGTATAGAGCAGGGTTTGAGACTGGGGGAAAAGCTTTTGAAGTTTGTAGAGATCTGGGTGATTTTCAAGCACGGGAACCGTAATAGCGTCTTGATGAAGAATAGTTTATTCTGTGTTGATCTGACAGATGGGCAGAGCAAAACTCTGAGAGATTAACATTGTTCTGCAATTTAATTTTTAAAGCTTACAAAAAAGGATGGCTTAATAGAATTGAAAATGGAGGATAGGTTTGTTAGATCTATGTTGGAGAAACTTGTTTAGGCTTCCTTCATAGGATGGAAGTTGCTCTAGTGTGTGATTTATCTCAGCTTAAAGCAGGCATCTAAAATAGGTCAGATGAATTGCTTGGAAACATCTGGTTTTCCTCTCTGCGTTTAAAGTCACCATCTCAGATGTGAATATCTGAAGTTTGATTAGATGAGTGCCTTCCTGACTGTCACATTTTGAAAGATGTGAGTTAATTATTGCATTTTGTAGACGCCAAAGGCAATTGTTGAAACAATAAATTTTAAAGAGTAATTTTGATATAACCGCTGGTTTGTGTGTAGAAACTTAAGATGTATTCTTAGCAAGTATGTTACACGTTAGTTCTTTGAAAACATGGCCTGAAGCATAAATCCACCATATGTGCTTTCTCGTTCTCCTCCTCTGTTGTGCTGCTTTGGCCTGCAGGAGGCAGGAACATGTGCCCAGGTCCTCACGCATGGTGCAAAAACTGAGCACAGGCCGAGTGCTGGGTACTTGCTCTTGAGAGACACGTTCACTGGAGGGCTTAGCCTTGAAAGTGCAGGATACATAAATGAGCTTAAAAATACTACTTGGCCTCAATTAATACATTTTCTGTCAAGCAATGTCACTTATTAATAATTTAGTTTAAAAATAAAACAAAATTCCTGTACTTTTTTTGGTGCTTTTTAATAACCTTGTTTCTACTAGTAAACATTGTAGTGTATGCTGAGCTGATAGTGACTTCCTAGCAGGTGAATTAGCAGATGTATATTCTGTGGAACTACCTATAATTACATAGTAGCTATGGTTACCAGGTTAAAGAAATCATGGCCTGATGATGAGCTGAAATAGATCACAGCAGGCTGGTTTGGTTTTGAGTTGCCTAAAAGCGAAATACTCAAGGATAAGTCCATGAGGACTAAGAGCATGTGAGTAACAAATGTAAGAGCAGACTCTGTTTACTGCACTGGCACAGAGTCTGCATTTTCAAATGCTTGTTTTGATACAAAATCAAACTATTTTTTAAAGTTGCGCTTTGCTTCTATGTAGTTTAAAAATTGGGTGCCAACCATACATTTGTAGTGAAACTATTTAATTGAAGCAGTGTAAATTTTGAATTAACATTGCTAATGTTTTCATTTTTATTTAGTGCCTTGTCACGTTCAAGGAAAGACATATTCACTTTATTTTAAATCTAGCACTGAGAATGACTAAATAGAAGTATTTATCTTTGTTTTTGACTGTTCCATCACTTAGAAAGAAATGACAGAAGTGTGGGTGAATTCAAGATGGAAGGACAGAGCTGTGCATAAGTACAGATATACAGTGATGTTGGTGGGCCTACTCCAGATGTTTCTAGCATATATGTAGTCTGGAAACATCAGAAGTATTTGAGTCCTTTTGGAAAGGGTGTGCAGGTGTTGAAGAGTTGAAGCCCTGTTGACCTCAATATAAAGAACAAAAGATTGAATGTTTTCAAAAGTTTGCACATGGTTTAGAAGCCAAAACTGCAGAGAATTATGTTGGGTTTATGTCCCTCAGTCACGTGAGCTTTTCTCAATGTGTTACACTCCTTTTATGAATTGTAGAACTGTATGTGTATATGTAACTTAAATGTAATTGCTATAATGTCTGTTTATTATAATGTAAAATAAGATTTTATGGAAGTGCGCTCTTCCTCAGAGTACAGATGCATTTAGACCTGGTCTTTTGCACCAGGGAAGCTTTCCTAGGGATGTTCCTTGGGCCAGTAATAGTCACTTTAGTTTAAGGGCTGGGCATATTAAGACTAAAACTTTGTACCTGATGCTTCTCCATTTTGTCAGCATAGCCTACAAATTCACAGCTACAAGGCTGTACTCAGTAGATCACCTTGTTTTGCAGAATAACCAACCATGACTACAGAATCGGGATCGGACACTGAGTCCAAGGATAAAGAGCAGGATCAGCAGGAAAGCCCTGCGCAGCAAGGAGCGGCCGAGACCCAGCCGCCAGAGCAGCAGGAGCAGCAGCAGCAGCAGAGCGACGAGCATCAAAACGCACTCGAGCAGTTCTCGGCTGTGGCAGCCCACAGCACACCAGTGAAAAAGGAGCAGGTAAGGGAGACCGTGCCCAGTGCACCCAGCTAGCTACCTGCCCACTTACTACTCCTGGGAAACAAGGACCCTGGTGTATTCAGAACAGAAATACATACTTGGGTACACGTGGAAGGCTGTTTGGTGTGAAAAGGTAGATCTTGACTGGTTGGTCTTTTGCATTTAAAAAATAATAGTTCTCATATAAATTCTTTAAATTTATGCCCTGCTCTGTTCTTTCAGAGTCAATTGCTACGTTCAGCCAACAGTCAGATGTGATGCAAAGCATAGTACTAGTATTTTTTTACAAAAAAGCCTTTCTTAAAACCAGCTGCTACTAATTAAGCTACCTCTTGCAGGTAAATATCATAGAATCATAGAATCATTCAGGTTGGAAAAGACCCTTGGGATCATCGAGTCCAACCGTCAGCCACATTCTACAAAGTTCTCCTCTACTCCATATCCCCCAACACCACATCCAATCTACTCTTAAACACATTCAGGGATGGTGACTCCACCACTTCCCTGGGCAGCCCATTCCAGGATCTGACCACTCTTTCTGTGAAGAATTCTTTCCTAATGTCCAGCCTAAACCTACCCTGTTGTAGCTTGCAGCCATTCCCTCTCATTCTATCACTAATTACCTGAGAAGAGACCAGCACCAACCTCTCTACAGTGTCCTTTCAAGTAGTTGTAGAGGGCATTGAGGTCTCCCCTCAGCCTCCTCTTCCTCAAAATAGATATATAATAGATATAAGGGCAGTCCAGTATAAGCAGGAAACAACTTTGATTCTTTGCATTAGATAGCAAACCATGCCAATTTTTAAGAAGTTGAAAATGTTTTGAGAGTCCATTCCTTCTTTGACACCTGCTGAAAACTGATTTCATGCTTGCTCACCTGATGTGCTAGCCATGAAAAATCTGTGGTCCCTTAAGCTTCTCATAGATCTGAAATGAATGCATTATAATGACTTTAACTTTTCATGTAATAGGTTTCAGAAGCGCTATCACATGCTTTTCCTTTTTGTTCATGTTGCACTTATTAAATTTGTGGAAGCTGCTTTCTTTTTCCCGTTAACAATTTCCAGTCAATAGGATTAACGGGCATTGTTCTTCATGGGTAAGTGGCACACAATTAATGAGGTACCTGCAAATTACATCCCTTAGCTCCGTAAAGTTATGAACCCTAGCTGATGGCATTCACCTTTAAAGAGTGGAATAAGTTGGTTTATCTCCTCCCCTTCTCCACCCTCTTAAAAAAATTGGATTGTTTGAAGTGAGATCCTGTTATTTTACCTAGTTGGGAGTCAGTGCTGGTGAAGCAAGCAGATGTAAGGTGTTTCTTAAAATCATCACGTGTGCTCCCATAGAACCTGTTTGGGGCTGGCTGTGGTCTTGAGGTTTTAAGCTTTTATCCACTGAGGTATATCCTAGGCTTGCTGTTGGTGGAGGGAAAAAATGGGGGTGTAAGCAATTTGCGATAAAAACAAAATATTTTTTTTTGTCTTTTTGGTTTATGGGTCCATTCCCTAAATGCTTGGGGCAAAAATGTTTCTGGGACCAAGTTAAAAGAGGTGTCATGTTTAACTTCTAATATCTCAAGATGTAGACACAGCAGGGCAGGGTTTCTGATGTTTATTGCTACTGTAGATCAACCTTTGGAAGAGCTGCTTGGTTTTTTTGGTTTGGGGTTGTGGTTTTTTTTCAGTTGCTAATCATTTTTACCATTGATAAACTCTGATCAGGCTCACTCTGTGCCCACCAAAGATCTCTCTGCGCTTGCTCCCACATGTACGAGTTATGTGTTAGGACGACTTTGGTTTCTATAATAGGTCAGAAATTGCATGTAGTTAGTTTCAGAAAAAGAGGCAGAATGTTTCTCAAAAGTCGAAAGGTGCTGCACAAACTGGTCATTAATTTAAAATATGATTCTATCTGACCTAGACATAAGTATTATTAATATCATTCTTGCAGACATCTTCAGTATTCTTTCTGCCCCACATTTCTTTTCATCTGAAAACAGAACAAACCCCAGAATAGCCACAACAGAAAAAAACCCTTAAGCACCAAACCTGTGCCTTTATGTTTATGGGGCTGGGAGTTTGGAGACCTGAGATGCTACTGTGTGCTGCATGATCCCTTCTTTTCCCAAAGATGACCTGTGAACCAGTGTCTGTAGATGCCTTGATAGAAGAACTGAGTTAGAGAAGGGATATGTGAGAGCTTCACATTGAGATTATGAGGTTGAATCCGAAAGTCCATATTGTAAACTGACTGCCAAATCCGGCTGCAGTGATCTGCCCAGTATATTTCATAGTGGCTTCAGTGTCTGTATCACAGGAAAGAACCACTTAAATGCAGCACTAAGAGCTATTGGCAATGGTGTCAGTAAAAGAGCCAAAAATTGAAGGAGTAACGGGTATCATTCTCGCTCTTGCTGCGTGCAATCACAGGGAGGAAATTGATGGGTTTTGCTGTTGCTTGTATGACAGAACCTTGGGAAGAAAGATTTAAGTTATTGATCCATGACAGTGACTTTTTGTTACCATTCTATACACATAAAAAAGAACGCTTTAATGAAGACAAAAAGGCTTCTTCTTGTTGAGATTAGCAGTTACTACAGAAATGAGTCTTTTCTATCAGGTATAATAATGCAATCTTACTATCTTCCTGCCTTCCTATCTTATTGAAAATGAGCACAAAGGCATCACATGGGTTGGGCACTGAAATTTCTGAGCAACTATCATAAGCAGATGAGATTCATGAGTTGTGCAAGCTTGGTAATATCACTTCATACCTCAGTGAGAAGCTGCAAAGCATCAAAGACCATTACTGTTGAATCCTGTGACCTCAAAGGCTTCCTTCAAGAGTGAGGTCCAGCTTCAGAAGGGGTTATATCACTGTACCTTACTATGTTTACCTATCTATCAGTAAAATCTCTATAGGCAGAGATGAGACAGCTTATGTTCAAGCCCCACAAACCCTGAAGAAACTTGTGCTCCATTAGAATTGAGTCTGTGACACTGAAAATACTGCAGAAATACAACACAGAAGTATCTTGGGCAATAACTTGGGAGAAAATGCAACTGTGCTTGCAGAGTTCAAAATAATTCACTGAGTACATGGGTTTTTCACTGGGCACTTTTTTCTGGTTTTTTTTTGGTTGGTTTTTTTTTTTTTTTTTGAGACACCAGGATGTCAGGTTTCTTTAGGAAGGAGCAGCCTAATACAGTCTGAAAGTACCTCAATGCCTGAACACATCAGCATAGTTTGGGTGATCTTCTCTAATAGTTCCTGTCATGTTTTGTTCTCCAGACAAATGAGAGAAAATCCTTTGTATGACTTTAACCTGGACACATTCCCCTGATCTTAATGTAGGCAGGAACCTTAAAAAACAAAATAATCTCAATAGTACTTTTTTAGACAATATTTACAATTAAATATCTGCTGTAGTCTTGAGAGACCTAGTGTCTTCACGAAGGAAAACAATCACCAATCTATTATCATTTGCAGAAAATTTTTGCAGGTGAAGATGGTTCTAAAATCTACATGGCTGCTGGCTGCCCTTGTTGTTGTAGGCTTTTCTCTTAAGCAGCTTTCCCATTTTCTTGAAAAAGGCATGTGTTTGGTTTTTTTGTTGGACATTTTTTGTTGGGGCGGTGTGTTAAGTCTTACATGAGAGATCTAATGAGCCACTGGGTATGACAGTATATTTTTTCTAGCTCCAGAATGACTTGTGCATCTTCCGTATGCAGAAATCATCAAACTGCCCTTCTGCCTATCAGCATCAGTGCAACTCTTCACAGAAGCCCTGGCAGGAGACATCTTCAGGCTTGTTTTTCTCTCAGTGCAGCAGGTTGGACCACTTCCCAGCTGGCCGTGGTTGTGGTAGAGACATAGCTGGCCTCAAGCCTTGCTCTGAGCCTGACTGCCCCTTTGTCACAGCTGCTGTGAGCGTTAAATGCTCAGCAAATGGCTAATCTGCTGACATACATTGTGCCCTTCATCTCCCACCAGCTTTAAAGGTATGTGAGGAATTTGACATCCAGGACACAGACCTGGTGTCCAAGTGCTGGGAGGAGAAAGTCCTCCACTGCTGGAGCTAGATGGGGGAAGAGCCGACTGGCGTTGTGCTGCTCCTGGGCAAGAACATCCATGGCTCAAGGGATGAGATGGATTTTGAAAACAGCTTTTGTGTTGCTTTTTTCTCTTTCTAGTCTCCCAACCCAGGGAAGCCCAGGAGGCCTTTGCTATGTTCTCTCTCGCAGCAAAAAGGAGGAGCACAGATTTTGCCTTGCTTCATTGCGGTTTCCAAATTGCAGTTTGCTTGGGCTTTAATAGGACCTGGCGCTGCTGGTAGCAGAGCCAATTCCCCCATTCACCCCAAGGTGGAGGGGAAGCTTATGGCTTGTTTGTATGAAATCTCTTGGGGAAAGTTCCCTGTGATTTAGCACTAGACTGTTGTTACTGGTTATATGATGCAAGGTTGTCCTGGTCTTAAAGCAGATTAAAGCTTTTGGGTGGATTTGCTCCATTCTCGCGAAAGTTTATTATATACAGTGAATGGAAGCAGACTTGGGGGATTAACTTATATTATATTTTCAGCAATGCTTGATGCTTATTATAGTGAAATAATTCAGAGCCAAACAGTTGGGTTGGATTTTTTTTCCTTGCAGTGAGGTAACAGAAAGATATTTTGTTATGCTTTTTTTTAATTTCACTTAAGCTTTAGCTTAGGTATTACCGCGCTCCTGTTGAGGTTTTGTTTGGAGACTAACAAGGGAATAACTGATGAGAAAGGTAATGACTGTGGCATAGTGCTGTTGCTAGGACGGATGAAATGCTGTAGAGCTGTTCTGGCTTTCATCTAGTGTCGTGGAGAGGACCACGGGCTGTGCTGCATCATAGCAACTCTTCAAATGGTCTGACCCTCAGATAAACCCAAGCAAAAGTAACCGTGGTTGTTTCTTCTCTCCCCTTTCACCTGCAGTATATTTGTCTTTCAAATAGCACCTACTTCTTGCCAGCTTGAGGGACTTATCAGGCATCTGAGGAGAGCAAAATTCAGCCTCTCATCCCATAGTTATCATCCATTAGCCAGCTGACTGCACATAAAAGTTGTTTGGGTCCTCACTTCCATCCCATTTGTTTAACACTGCTCAAGTGCTTGGGGAGCCTTTTGCTCGCCCAGGCATGTCAGCATCCCCCTGCAAATTCACACTGTCACAGGAGGATCCGTCCCCTCATTCAGGGGACTGTTTTGTCACTGACAGTGAAATTAGTGCAAGCCTGATGGTCTTTTCCTATTCCATGTAACACCATGAAAGAATCATACAGTTTAATAGGAACAGGACTTAAAAGTAATATCAAGAAACCCTAAGAATATCTATTCATCATAACATTTACCAATTATTAAGTGTTCTCGACAGCCTAAAAAACAGGTCCAAGAAGTCCAAGTGGGACTTTGTACCTACGGAAAAAGTGAAAGCCTAAAGCATTTTCATGCATGCTGCTCCTTCCTTGGGCATTTTGAATGTACATTTTGGAGTGAGAAGGGGAGGACTGGGAGGAATATGGGAAGACTGTCCTGCATCAGGTGCTTTCTCATCCAAGCCTCACAGAGGGCTCACTTAAATGCTTGGGTTCAGGTATAGAGTGTATTGCATTGCATGATCGATTTATCTCACTTGAAAAATGTATCTTTCTTTTTCTTTATAGGCCACAGATAAAGAACAGGAGTTTGCTGCTGCAAGTGCAAAGCAGCTGGAATACCAGCAGCTAGAGGACGACAAGCTCTCTCAAAAATCATCGTCTAGCAAACTTTCCAAGTCTCCTCTAAAGATTGTCAAGAAACCGAAAAATATGCAGTGCAAAGTTACACTCCTAGATGGATCAGAATACGCATGTGAAGTAGAAGTAAGTTACATTTTGTCTTTTCTTCATCCTGTCTGGAGGAAAATATTTGAAATTAAATTCCTGATCTAATCAAAAGAGTGAATGGCCTGATATTTCGCTGATGCCAAGAACAGACATGCTTCCGTTGTTTTCTCTGGAGGTTGAAGACATTGCACAGATTTGAGCTTGATGAGAGATCATGAGCAGTCCCTAGAAAAACCACAGACTTTGGATTAATATCATATTGGCACATGCCACAACAGAATGGAGAAAATTAATTATGGGCAGCAAAGCCCATAAACAAAGAAGAGTTTGATCCCATAGGGCTTCTCTTGTCCTTGGTACACTGCTGAGTTGAATCTCATGTTTAGTCACCTTCTAAATAGGAGTTCTGACCATCGTGAGACTAGTGAGGACATACAAGACACCCAGGGGAGGCAGGAGAAGTGTCAGGAAGAAATAGCAGTGAGAGTGGTGAGATTCATGCGCTTCTCCACAATGTGAACTGTAACTAGGTTGGTGATGGTTTTCAAGGAAACTTGCCTTCTCTGCTGGGATTTTGCCAGGAGCCTGATTTCGGAAGTGATGATCTTTGCTGCACTGTCACTTAAGAACTGGCTTGTGCCTGCAGGCAGACCCTTGCCAGGAGGATGACTTGCCTTCAACACGAGAAGGCTATGGAGAAAGCTGAGCATGACTGAATTCAGCATCTTATAGTGGGTATGAGCAAATTCAGCAGCTCAGAGTGGTCCCATTTCTCCATACAGCATTTCCAGCCATGTCACCAAGGCGGTCTTTTGGCAGTGAACCAGCTTGTCCTGAGAGTGTTGTAGGTCAGGAGGCCACAAACAGTGTCTGGGAGGGGAAGGATGTGTGTTGGAGGGCTCAGCAATGCCAACCCTCTTTCAAGGCAACCACAGGGTATGGCAGAGAAGAAAAGCCAGCTGGGGAGGACAGAGGAGTTTAAAGGTAGAAATGGGATAGTCTGCAGGCTTAAAAGGGAAACCCATAGGAACACAAAGAGGAAGAGAGGGAGAAGCAAAGGAGATGTGGCCGGGAGCCAAATCCTGGTGTCTTGACAGTTAGATTGCACTGTGTCTTACATCCTTCAGCTGCTCATGTTTTAAGAGCTTTGGAGAATGGCAGGTGAGGAAGAACTTTATTTCATAGAATGGTTTGAGTTGGAAGGGACTTTAAAGATCATCTAGTTCCAAACCCCTGGTATGGGCAAAGAAAAACCTCCTACTAGACCAGGTTGCTCAAAAATTTACCTGTGGCTTTATAGCTTGGGCCAAATTTTTATAAACTAACACAGGAGCAGTGATTTTATTGCTCTTATAGCAACTTAGCAGTCATCCTGTTGAGTATCTTTTAGTTTCACTAGCCAAGTCCTGTGTTATTTCCTTCAGACAAGCAGTAGCTGTCTGGCCACGTATTTTGTGATTATTAAATTGTCGTTTCTTGACCTGCGGTCGCAGTTCTGTCTGTCAAGAGTAGCACGCAAACTGTTAAGTTGGAAGAATGACTATACTGGCTTTGATGGAAAAAGTCAAACTTGATTCAGCTTTTGCCACTTGGTTATAAAATGTAAGTCACGTTTTGGAATACAATCAAGCAAATTTGCCAAATAGGATTCCTATGGAAATCTTGTGTAGCAGGCTGAGCTTTATGAGAATGTAAAATGAAGCAGAAGTGGAGATTTGTAATGTTGGACTTTTACTTATATATATATATTATTTATTTTTTTTTTGCATATGTAGTGAATAATACTTTATTTTAGGAAGTTTCACTTTTTCACTAAACTTGGACTGTATTTGAGTTGAAGTGTCAAAATGCTGCCATATAGAAACCATCATGTTTTATTGCTTGTCAGATTTCTCTGCTTTGCAAGTTCTGAATAGCTCTTGAATAATGTCCAATATGAATTTTGTATGCATTTTTTCTACTTCCACTGCTGAAATATTTTGAAGTTGTATTGACTGTCATCAAAAATCACTTTATCTGCTTCTAAGATGGCTAGACGTCCTAAGCAGAATGTAATATTGATGAGAATAGAGCTCTGAATCCTCAAATAACAAAGTTGTAATGATGAGCAGACACTTGGGTGCATTGAAACAGAAGCTGGTTTGGAGGCACAGATATTTGAGGGAGCAGTTTAAAAGGCACAAATATTTTGGGGGAGAAGCGCGAGTGAAGCAATGCGTGTGTTTATGTACCTTAAATGGATGATCTAGGCTTTGCATTCTTCCTGGGTGGTATTGTCAGCCTACTGCATGTATTGCAGATGCAATTGCAGGTACCTCTTTAGCACAGCCCACTCTGGCCCCTGGGAACACTTGATAGATTCCCCAGGGTATTCTGCTTTCCATGTGCATAAAGTTCAGCTGCAGCGAAAGGATGCTGTGTCCAGCCAAGAGAAATGATGTGACTTTCACTGTGCTTTATCTCCCCGGGAGAAAAAGTATATACAAAGGAATTAGTAGGGCAGGGAGACAGGGTCTGTCTCAAGAGACATTTCAGGAAACCATGTAGGAGGCGGAAGACGAAGTTCTCCTACAGTAATTTTGCGTAATAACAAAAGTTCTGTGGCTGTTTCACAGAAACTCAGTGCTGCAGCATGAAAAATAATCTGTCACATTTCAGGAAAACGCTGTCATATTTTAAGTATCACCTACAAGTGAATTTACTGTGTCCCTTTAAACTTGGGGGGCGGGGAGGAAGTATACCGAAGGATCTAACAAATTATGGAAGCCAGTAAATTCCCCAAGATTAATTCCTTAAAAGAAAGAGGAGAGGGGCAGACAACACATGGAAATCAAATATTTAATATTTGCATTCCTTATATTTCACCTATTTAATTGCATCTTTTGATGTGGATGGTGGCCCAGGGTAGGGATGTGACAATCAGTGGATGTGAGCCAGAAATCTCATCCCAGTTGTCAGCTTCTGTCTTCCAGCCCTGTCTGTGTCATGCTGCTACCTACTGAAGGCTACAAAGCAGTGTAACATAGAGGGACCAGAAATTTAGAAACCTGATTTTGAGCTAGAATAATAGCTCTGCCAGTGAATCTTGCGAGATATTTATCCCTCCAGAGTTGCATTCCCCAGTATGGGAGTTGGGGATCATTATAGAATCCATCAGTTACTCTATAGAGTGCTTTGCAAATGACAAATGCTTTTATATAAGTTAAATATTAATATCATTTAAAGGAGCTTATTGCTCTCAAGTAGAGTGCAACCTACAGCTTATCAATTATGTGTTCATCCAGTTAATGACCTGACAGCCAAAATTGCACATACTCAAAGACTGAGATGCTTCTGAGGCAGGATTGGTTAATCCATTATCCCCTAGGTTTTCTTTGTTTCAGAAGCCCCTCTTCCTTATTCCATATTTAATGTTGTGCATCTTTACTGCCTTCTGCTGGATTTTTTCAGTCTCCCTCACGTCCGGTACTCTGCATTTGTGACACCAAGACTTTTTCATATTGTATGAGACGTATCACGAGGGGAAAATGTGCTAGAGGTGACTTTAAAGCTGAGGTTAACAGTGGTTCATCTAATGTGGTATCCTTTCAGCAAAAGGATCTTAAGCAGTGTCTTAAGACACTGCCTGTGTGCTGTGTCTGTCCTGACCCAGAAAGTCTTTCATGCAGTAAAACATTGCAAGCCAAAATCAGGTTAAGTAGGTAACCCAACCTGTTCATTCATCTTCCTCCAAAACCATAAACCAGAAGCATTACCATCTGTACCCTTGCTGCCACATTTGTCTGGGAGCCTACAGACAGTAGCAGTGGGCTTATTTTAGAGGGGTCTTTCATTTCAGAGTTAGGGTGGCCACCTAATAGTGCTTTGCCTGTCCAGGTACAGCTGTTGGCTTTTGGAACAGAAGTATTTGCTGTATGCTGACATTGTCCTCAATACTCTTATAAAATGAAAACAGCCCCAGGGTCACCAAGTGGTTCTCCCATGTCTTGAAGAAGCTGGAGGTTTTTAATGGGCTCTCAGTCACAGGAATTGATGCAGCCTACTCAGAGGGATGCCAAGCAGTCGATTCCACCTAGATGCCCACCCCTGCTCAAAGCAGTTCTCTTTGGGCTCTTCATTGCACTCTCACAGCCAGCATCAGGATCAGAAATGCTCTTTGTCAAAAGAAGCCAGGTCTACAGCTGGGGACAAAACCTGCACTGTGAAGAGGGAGCTAAAGACTTCTGTTAAGCAAGATAGACCTATACTTTGCATTTGTTAGTTAGAAGAATGAAAGATAAAGCAAGATCCAAGAGTGTGAATTGATTTCAGATAATGTTAAAAAAAGAAAAGAAAAAACTTCAGGTTTGTCCTACAATAAAAGAAAACAAGCAGAAATGACATTTCTGGGTTCTTCACAGTTTAGTTGGTTTTAGGGGTTTTCAAGTGATGTAGTACAATTACACTTTATCTCGGATTTATTTCCCTCTTCTTCCCTCTCTGCCCCATCCCAGTTTTCTGCTATCTAGACTACTGCATTTTAATTAAAAGATGCAAGTGGAACCAGCTGTCATCCTCTCCTTTACATGTAGCCTAATTTGAAGTGTCTTCCTAAAACAGGTTGGAATTTGCCTTCATCGTTTCTGCTCTAAACATACACGTTATTTATCGCAAAGTGAGATCAGAAAGCTATAACATAATCTGTCCAAATAAGTGGTGAAATAATTAGATTTCATTTTCAAAGGCTCAGCTGTCTGAGCCCACTGGTAATTTATACTCTTTCTTAGTTCCTCTACCGCTCAGACTTCCTTATCGTGCAGGACACCAGTAAATGAAAACAAATGTTTCCATGGCAGCCTGTCTGTGGCATCTCTGCAGCCCTACATCAAACAGAGTGAGTTGCTGTAGGATTCAGATAGGCTGCAGAGCACATGGAAAGCCTATGTCTCAGAAAGAATTACTGGCATACCCTCTTCTTGTTGGGGGGGTTAGCCAAGGTAGGAAGGGACTGGTTAAAATACATTGTGTTTGGGGGGGTTTTTTGCATCCATTTTTCTCAGTCATGCTGCTGCTGGGACCTGGGCAGTAGTTGGGTGTCCTGTAGCTGCTGCTACACCTTTGTGATGAACCCCTGGAGACTTCCACCCTGATGGAGACCCTATTTTCTTAATGGGTTTCCCTGTGTCCTCAGGTAGCAGACTTAGTTGAAATGGTGGGAAGATTTATTTCCATACATTTGAAACCAGGCAGAGGCAGACTGGAATGAACAGATCCCTTTCTGCCCTGCACAAGTATGTGCTGAAACTACTTTTTGGAGACAAAATGAATGTGAAATAAATGGATTCCCAAATAGGATGGGGTAATGGGTTTCGCATGAATTTTTCTTTTTCCTGTTAGAAAGTGAGAGCACGTGGAGGCTTCCTTAATAAATAAGTCATTAAAGACAGGCATGAAGAGGGAACAGACAGACTCTTTCCTGCTCTGCCACCACTGCCAGAAAGGAGCGAGAGTTGTGGCTGACCGCATGCAATGCTGCATGTGTTCATTCTGGTTTTCCAAACCTGGCTTGCAAGACCTACCTCCAGAGGAAAAGCCTACTGCGTCTCTATATGGCAGTGGGGGAATGCACAGCCCCGTTGTCCCCCTCCCCACGCAGTGTCCCAGCTAACCCTTCCCCAGGAGCCATCTCAGCACGGACCTGCACACTGCTTTTGCACAGGGAGTTTAATAACATTGAATTTCTCATCCATTTTGAGGTAGGCTTTAAGGTCAAGAAGAAACCTCTGTAATAAGATGCACTTTGCTTTCTGAAGGATACAGTTTCAGTTACCCCCTGCACATTTTAATTGTTTAATGAATTCCACACAGTCTCTTGCAAATGGCTTTACATGTGAAACTGATTACCAAATGCAAGAGGGAATTTTTTTTAATAGGTCTTTTCCTTTTGACCTACTCATTGCTTACATTTCAGTTAATTTAATATGAGGAGCATTATCTTAGGTTTTCATTCCTTCCCTGAGACATGTTTCAGTGAATGTGACTGGGTTGAGATGCATCGTCCTCGCGACACAGAATGTTTTCTGTCCCCAGACCCGCTAATTAGGGCTGACTTAGATTAGCCAGGGGATTCAGCTAAGATCTATGTTACCTGACACATGTCAGTAGGAGTCTAAGTATTGTCTGCATGTGTTCCAGCTGAAGAGAGTTAATACACAACTCTTCTGGCTTGCTTTTTCCAAGTACTGTGTGCAGCTTTTTATAAGTTAAAATACTTGTCAGTTCAGGAAGCATAATGTTCTGGAAATCAATACCGATGTTGTCAACTCATAATACTCAACTGAGAGGCTGAGCACAAAAAGACTTTTTGCTTCAGTTTGGTAATTGAAACAAAAATAAATGTGTTATTGCGACCTTTTTTGTGTGTTTTATTATTTTTTTAAAGGTTTTTCACTGAAGCTCAAGAAATCTAAATGAAAAAAAAAACTCACTTCAGGTTGAGCCAAGTGTTTTGGAAGTGCCACACAGCAAAGGGAGGATGTTGGTGGGGCTGGAGCATTTCCTTCTCACCAGGAGAGGCTCAGTTCTGCTTTCCCCCCACAGCTCCTCACAGCTGGGAACATCTGGGCAGTGTGGCATTCAGGGAAAAGTTCTTTTATAACCTCATAAGTAAAACACACCTAAGCAATTAGACAGCTGGGGTCTTTTGTATTTCCTCCAGTTAATATGCAGGTATTTTACAGAGACTAAAGTATAACCAAAAATTAAACCCAAGCTGCTCCTTGAGATCTCGCACCAAGTAAACAACAGGTTGGGCTTTATATTCTACCTTTTGGCACAGCAGAGGACATGGTTGCAATCAAAATAAAGGCCAAAAGTTTAAAATAACAACAACAAAAAAATTTATGTCTTTTCCACATTTATTTTCTCTGTCTAGTCACCTGTTAACTTTCATTAATGGTTTCTGAAAATGTTTTGGGTGGTACAATGACGGATTTAGCAGACAAAAGTCTTTGTTTTGATGCTCCAGAGGTGCCAGCTGTTTTTCATAAGGCTGAAAACTATTGAGAGAGGTCAACCTACATTGATGAATATTTTCAGGTGCCCTGAAACTGTATTTTCTAGGGAATAAATGATTAGCTGAAAGCTTAGTAATGAAATGTTGCCTCCGGTTCCCTCCCCTTGGTGCACCAGTTGGACATAAGCCAGGCAACAGGAGCTTGTTTTCCATCTGGTGAAGTTTATAAAAATTTTTTGGTCATGCACACTCAAACCTGGGTTCCGGAAGGCTCATTGCTGGTTAACCTCTTTGCAGGAGCCCACAAGAAGATGATCTTTTAACCGTAGACAGTCTGTTGGTTCCAGGAGTTCTGACCTTGTTATCATGCTTGCTGGTGGCCTCTGTCAGTCCCTCCATGTTTGTCATCTCCAGGTGCATTGCCCCGAGTGGTCCTCACTCCAGAGTGCCTGCTGATTCTTACCGGGGTGCCTGGTGCAGCCAGCACCCAACCCCAGTGCATTTATAAGTGCTACTGGAATATCAGTCGCAAACAGTAGATGAAGGGCTTTGGTTATCCTTTTCAATTCCCCAAATGGGCAGTCAGATTTTAAAACCTCCTTCTATTTCTGGATCATGTGTCCATTCCTTAATCTGCCCCATGCCCATCCTACCAGAGAAGTTCCTGATTTTCTTGTTGCTGCCCAGTCATGCCTCTGCCAAGCCTTCCCTGCATTTTATCATGTTTTCTTTCCCATTTCTGGGTTACTTTAGTACCTGTTACCAGCTCCAGCCTCCTGAATTTATTTCCAACTCTGCTGCTAGTTGTTCCCATTTTATACATCCTGTCCCCATGTTAACAATTTTGTTACACTTTTTGGTTCTGAGTTGCTGTTTCCAGACCAAAACTAAGTAAATGTTCAGTTTATTATCATCTCCTAAAAAATATCAGCTTTCATATAAAATCATGATGACTTATTATATGGGTGATACTTTTTCTATCTGAGCCCCATGCAGTGTTCTCTGGTGTGCTTTTATGTTTTCTTATCCCTGTTTGTGGATACAATGAACAAAATATCAGAGATGGAACTGGGTGGTGAGGAAATATCTGCTTGTAAAGCAAAGCTTTGATAAGCAGCGAGGTCTGTCTCTCATGGTTTATCTTGCTCTGGCAGAAATGGTTTTGATCTGAAGTGGGTAGAGTTCGGATGTAGCTTGAGAACAGGCTACTGTGTTTTTTTCAACAATCCCGATGTTGATGGTGTGATACCGTCTAAGAAAACCCAGTTCTAAATGCCTGATCATTGTGCTCTTCTGTCTCAAAAGCATCTTTCTCTGTTCCAGTTTCTCTGATGTTTTGGGTTGGTTGTTTTTATTTTTTATTTTTTTTTCACTCCAGCCTGGCAATGTAGGTCAGGGAGAGCTCTGTGGCTTTTAAATTCATATGGCAAGATTACTCTGTAAATCGGACTATGTTGTCGGTAGAGCTTTTTTCAGCTGCAAGTAAACAAAAAAAAATATGGTTTATTGTTGCTGATATATGCCAGTAACTATTTATGGTACAGGTAGCATTGGTTCCCCTTGCTGTGTCAGTGCTAGGCTTGTACATAGTTAGTGGTTCCAGAGGAGAGGTGACTGTTTGCTGAGCTCATCCAAGTATAGGCAGAATAAGGAAAATATTTATATCTATAACCCCCACTGGAAAGCTTCAACTGCTGTATTGAATCCCCAGAGACCCGCTTGAGTTCCTGCAGAGTATCTTGTAGGAGGCAGTCGGGCAGTCAGGAGGCATTAAGCCAGTGGATCAGCTGCACGTCTAGTTAACATCCAAGCCCAAACAATCTGTGTTCTCGAGAAAGCTAAGCAAAGGGGGTGCTTTCTCTGTTGAAAAGCTTCCAAAATCATGGAATATGGTTTATTGTGTTATGTCAGAATTTAGCAAATGTGTGAGACTAATCAATGTGCTCAGATTGAGGTTTTCTGCTATTCAAGAAATCCTATCCGCTGTTTTTTATCAGAGAGTAGTGCTTGAAAGAATTTTTACAGTATGAAATCTGCTGATGCACTTGGGATGCCCAAGCATTTGATAATCATCACGTTTGACAGGTGTTTCTGTAGCTGCTGTGCACGTTGCAGCTGTGGCTGTTATGCTTCCACATGTAAAGATGTGCTCCAAAGTATTTATTATTTCTCAGGTGCTTCCTTTTGCTGCTTTGGATTGCAAAGAACAAAGTGCCCACTTTATTCCTAAGCATGCAAACTGGGTAGCACACACATTCGTGCCCTTAGAGCTTGTGTGATGTCAGTGCTGATATGATCTGGTGGAACACTGGAACAGGTTGCCCAGGGAGGTGTTTGAGGCCCTTTCCCTGGAGATATTCAAGGCTGGATGAGGTCCTGGGCAACCTGGTTTATTTGGGGGTGTCCCTGCTGACTACGGGGACGTCAGATTATATGCCCCTAGAGGTCCCTTCTGGCCCCTGGGCCATTCTATGATCTCTGTGATGCTGAGGTAGAAGGCAAAAACCTTAATTTGGTTTGATGCCAGCATCAGCACTAGGTCACCAATCTTCTTACAGGGATTTAGCAGTCCCCAGGGTTTGTTGTTGTTTGGTGGGGTTTTTTTTGTTGGTTTTTTTTTTTTTGTTTTTTGTTTTGGTTTTTTTTTTTTTAGATTAGTGCTGGCTTTTTAGGATTGCAAGCTCAAAAGGCATTAAAGAAGGTTGCCCCTGATAAAAACTATGTCATGTTATACAATGTCATTGATACTTGGTGTGGGTATGTAACTATAAGATAGACAGTGTTCATATTTATCTAAATGCCTGTGTTAAATACTTTGGAGATAGGGGTCAGAAAAGATTATTTTCAGAAATGGTAATATATTTCAATGTGCTATATCACAATAAATATCAATAAGCTGATAAATTCTAATACTGCCATGATGGTGGGGAGGTGAAGAAAATGATCAGTCATCAGTGTCAAAATACCTTCTAATCTACTCTAAGATTTCTTGTGTGATGTTTGTTTATAAGTGCAAACCAGTATGGGATAGGGTTCTAAATTAACAAGTAGGGATAGGCAAAATAATACTGCAATTTTTATTTCAGGGTATTAAAATATGTTGGTCACCTTCTGGGATGTATATAGAGGTTGACACATAAAAATGTCAAGAAGCAGAACACTTGGAGAGCTTGTATTGGCATGCAGCTTTCAGGAAAAGTATCTCTTGAAGGGGAAAACAAAAAGCTTTTTTAACACAGCTATTATTCAACTATAGGTTTCTGAAATTGCCTAGCTCTTAGTTCTTCCCACATCTGGCTAAAGAGTTTATTCAGTAGATTGTATTTGGAACTGTGACCTGGGACTTTTCCAGCTGCATTTACCAGTGAAGTTTCATTACTAGCTGTGATTAAGTATGTAGAAGATTAAATGGCATTTCCTTTTATATTTTACTTTGAAAGAAATTTTTATTTCATTGCCTTTATTTTCTTTGCCACCTGAAAGGCTGGCAGAAAGGTCTTGTTTGGTATCTCCTACCCTTGCTAGATAACTGCTTACAAACTGCTTGACAATATTATGCCCATCTAAGGGATACACGTGTCCTTGTAAAAGTTGATTTATAATTCTCTGCATGTGCCAAACCCAAGATTTTTCCCTAAGAAACATGAAGCAGTTGGAGTAAAAAGACTGGATGGGTTCAGTTCTTTTATCTTGAAGCTCTTCTCTGCCTATGCGGGAGCGGGGAGTAGGGTATTTGTTGTTTCCTTTGTCACTTTGTATATCTTTCCTGTGTCTCTGGTGTACAATGCTATACAGCAACTTCAGGAAATTTTTTGTTCAGTAACAGAAGTGATTTTCTTAAAAACATTTTGTATAGTGCCTAGAACATCACTCTCAGTGCTCTGAACTTTCAGATCGACTAAGTGTTGATTTTTCTGGAACTGGCAGTGCTATTTTCAACAGGCACAGCAGGGGATGTAGGGGCCTGAATTCCAGTGGTTAAGTCATGTTATGCTTTTAAAAGTTCTCATCCTGCAAGTTATACATGTCATCTGTGAGATGTACTTCAGTAAACCAGAGGAAAACTTGCTGATTCTCTGCCAATTGATGCTCCAGGAAAGATTCTCCATCCCATTTTTCTTTCTGGATGCTTCTCACTTAGCTTCCTGCTGGGGACTTCAGTTGAGAAACAACAGATTTGAAAACATTTGAGGTTTCTTTTCTCCTCTGTCACCTTTCTACTTCATCTTCTTTTTCCCGTAGAGAGATACTGTGGAGAAATTTAAACAGCACAAAAGCAAATCCTCTGAAAATGCAAATGTGTAGAAGTGAAATTAAGTTAACCTCCTTTGGAATGACTTCTTCCATTTATATTCCATAGGGGAAAAAAAAAAGAACCTTATGCTATTTTTTTCATCTTCTAATCAAGATTAGCTCAAAAAACACATTCTCCCTATTTGGAAATTTTCCGGCCTAAAGTGCAAAGATTAGTTTGTAGAATTATTTATCCCTTTGAATCTTAGCCAGCTCAAACTCTTTCAGAAAAGATACAGGGAATGTCATAGTAGGTAGATCTTTATTTCACGTGCAGACAAAAACTGTGCTTCTTGCCAGAATGGCTGAGTTCTCAGTGATGTGTGGTCACCAGCTCCTCTGCAGTTGGTTCCACACTGAATGTTTACTTCCTCAGAAATGTGTATATGTTTGTGTATGCACATATCATGTGCATTAAATTACACACATATTTGCCTATGCATATTAAATTATGACAAATTTGTGATGGTGAAATCCCTCCCCCAGAAATGGCGTTCTCAGTACAAAAGTGAATCTTGGAAGCTTGCATACACTTGAACTTGCAAGTAAATACTATTAGCACAAGTAACTTATTTTTTTTTTTTTTCCTGGGATTGGGTGTATTTTTGTGTCAGCTGGGTAATTCATGAGGAAAGAATGAGAAAGTGTGTTGTCAGGAGGCTGGAATTCAGCAACTCAGAGACTCAGCTGGGGGAATTTGTGGGAAGAGAGTGCTCACTGTGGTGACTACAAAGTATTCCTGACAATCAGTTAATCATTTACACTTGTATGTGTTGCAAGAATAATTGTAGAAGCTGCAGCATGGTGAGGGAGAAACATCCCCTTGTGTATGCTAGTAATTTGTTGCCATATACATTTTAACTTTATGGGTGTTCTCCTCGTGTTTGCACAGAAGAGATCACTGTGGCCCATGCAGTGTAGAAATCCAAGTGTTGGCCAAAATAATTTGCAAAATGCAGTTTAAATCAAAACAGTAAAATGAAATAAAATCAGTGGTCTGGAAACAATTGAAATCTTTTGCATTGTCCAGATTGCAAATGAAAAAATTAGCTAATACTTCTCCACCAGAAAGAATGGGGGGAGAGGAAGAGGTTAGTACAGCAACATGCCAAAATACATTACAGCATGCAAGGCTAGAGCCAGCCCACACATTTATACAGTACATTGTTAAGACCCATTGGAAAGTGCAAATGCTAATTAGGAATGTGAACCAGATAACCTCAGCCTCAGTTAAAGTCCAATTATTCCTACCAGGATTTCATGATACTAATCTGTTTGTCCTTCTTCCAGCTATCGTCCCCAACTGGAGTTATTACAGTAAACTGTGCAGAGTTTAACACCAGGCTGGTGCTAGTGTTGCGTTGTTTGCTGTCTGCTTGACAGCTTTTCTGAGGAAAGTGACAATAGTGCATTTGCATGTGTTTGTGTAGAAAGGTACGTGCCAACTCTTTCCATTTGAAATCCAGGTCCACAGCTGTGATACTTGTTCATCTCACTTTGCTCCTTGACTGAAGAGAAGGGGACAAAAAGTTTCAGGGCATTGGTCTGCCCTGACTTTCTAGGTGCTATGTGGTAGTTATGATGGTGGCAAAAGTATGTCCCTTTGTAGCTGTTTGGCTGTGGGACTTCTCCTATCTGCTGGTTTTTCCCTTGTCTGTAAAACTCAGTCTGAATGTGATCTGTCGTAATTGCTTTCAAAGAGGAGGGCATACCTGTGCACTGCAGACAGCTTCCTCCCCCAGCCCTTGCTCAGCATTTTGCATCCACATGAGACTGCAGCATCGCATGCAAAAATAGAACCAGTCCAAAATGCGACACTTTAGAGGCTGCAATAGCTTTCATTTCTAGGAAGCTGAGAGAGCTGTTTTCTGCCCTTCAGCTCCTCACCCTAGTTCTCTATCAGTGAGAGTAAGGTAATCTGCTCATAATTAAAAATAGAGTATGAGAGCAGACTAACAGTCTATACTGTAATCAGGTGCATGACAATTAATCTCTTACCAGCTGCAGAGGTGCACATGGAGCCCAGTGTTGAAGCCAAGCTGGTTGGACGGGACTGGAGAGGGCCCTAATTTGAGCAAGGATATGGCTGGCACTGGGTCAGGCCAGCTATGGCATTGTCTGGCCAATGCCTTGAGACCCTCTGAGAATGGAAGCTCCTTGGCCTTGCTAAGATACTGGTCCCAGTGTGGCATTGCCCCTCTAGGGAGAAATTTGTCTGAGAGTTGGATTCAGCCTGGAAGAAACCTGAGTGGTGACAGGTCTCCAGCACAGACACCTCTGTGCTAGAATAAAGCTAGGAAAGATGACTGGTCCAGTAGTGGGGAGGTTACCCAGCAAGGAAAGTATAGTTCAGGGTGGGGGTCCATCAGAAGAGAGGCTCAGGCTGCATCACCAAGGCAGGTGCCAAAATGCCTGACACACAATTGTTGTGTTTTTGGAACAGTGCAGGACTGCCAAACCAGGCGCCATAACAGCTTGAAGGACACATTTCTGAGAGATGGTGCCTCCCAGCATGGGGCAGCTAAGCCTATGCTCTTATAAAGAATTGAAATTTGCCTCTTGGAGGCTGCACTCCTGGATCCTGATACGTTTTCCTCGGTCATGACTTCCAGTCTGGGAAGCACTATTCAGCACATTTGAAATATTCCTGATTCCCCTTCCCTGTATCTCACTAAATGGCAACAAGGGTTCCCAAGGTCTTATTAGCACCTGCATGACAAGGAATTTGGGATCACATCTTTGTATTAAGGTGTTAGTTGCTCATTTCCCATGTAGTTTTCCTCATTGCTTATCACAGTACAGTGACATATCGTTTTGGTAGCTTGATTTCTACAATACAGGGTTTATTATTACCCAAGGGTCTTGATGGACAACAAGGCGAACAAGAGTCAACAATGTACCCTGGCAGCAAAGAAGGCCAGGGGCGTCCTGGGCCACATAAGGCAGTGTTGCCAGCAGATCAAGGAAGATGATCCTTCCCCTCTAATCAACACTGGTGAGACACTTCTGAGGTGCTAGGTCCAATTCTGGGCTCCCCAGTAAAAGAGGGATATTGATGTATTGGAGGGAGTCCAACAAAGGGCCATGAGAATGATGAAAGGACTGAAGCATGCCCTGTGAAGGAAGGTTGAGAGAGCTGGCACTGTTCAGCCTGGAGAAGCAGCAGCTCAGGGTGATCTCATTGGTGTATACAAATAATTCATGAGAGGAATAAAGACAGAGTGAAACTGCTCAGTAGTACCCAGTGCTAGGACAAGAGGCAATGTGCTCAAAGTGAAATATAGGAAATTCCATTTAAACATAAGAAAAAAGTATTTTTACTCCAAGGGTGGTCAAATGGTGGGACAGGTTGCCCAGACAGGCTGTGGAGTCTTCATCCTTGGAGATATTCAAAACCCAAGTGGACATAACCTGCTCTAGGTGGCCCTGCTTGAGCAGGGGTATTGAGCTAGGTCATTTCTGGAGGTGCCCGCCAACCTCAGCCCGTCTGTGATTTTCTGATTGTAATAATGTCCAATGTGTGTTTTGTGACTGAACTGACAATATATCTATAACAAAGGCTTGCATTTAACCACTTTAATAATGTTCGTTTATCATAAGTACATTACAGCTTATGAGCTTAATCATAATAAAGGGAAACGATCTCATTGGTTTTTGCATGAAGAAATGCCAGATGTTTTACCCAAATATTTGTCAATGAGAATAACTGACTTTATAATAATCTTGTTATCCACCAAGAGCTAAGATAGAAGTACTTAATTTTGAGCTCCTCTCTCTCAGTGATGTACAACACATTTTCTTGGTGTGGTGGTCTTGTAAGGGGATCTGGGTGGGATGGAGGATTGTGGGCTGGAGAAGCTGATGTGGAGGGGTTTGAATGTGGACTGTTCCTGAGGAAGCCACTTAGGGCATGGCAGAGTCTTTTGTGGCCTTCTCCCTCTCCAAAACAGTGGAGAAGCAGGTGAGGAGAGATGTTGCTTCTCCTCTACCTTTTGTGTGGGAACTGCTGGCAGGCACAGGCTTGCCAAATTCCCTGCTGCTGGCTCTTTTCACTGGGAGCTTGACCCAGGAGGCTGTTTATTCCCATTCCAGCTTTCAGCGAGAGCCTTGGCCTTTATAGAGCTGCAGGGAGCAGGCTGTGAAAAGTGTGAAGTTTTTACTCCTGGACTTCTGTACTTATTTACACTGTTCAATCTATGTTTTATATTCTTTCTGTTTATCTCGATTACCCAGCGCTTGAGCAAAGTAGTCACTCTTTCCATATCTGCAGATTTCATTTCATCCCATTCATACCTGATAAATAGCTACAAATATTTCTGGAGGATAATTTTACATATTTACCTTTTAGAAGAATTCTTTATCTACAGGGCCAGTATTTTATATCATGAAGTCTGATAGTTTTGTTGGTTTTTTAATCCACATTTTTTATACTGTTGAGAATTGGTTGTTGGCACTAATTAATTAACCTGTGAACCACAGCAACCAGCAAGTTGTCAGTCCTTTACCGCTTTAGACTTGTCACCCCAAAATGGTGGAAAGCAAAGTTTAGTATGGGTTGAGGAACTCTATGAATTTGTAACTTGACCTTTCTCTTCTCCTCCCCCCATTCTCTTCCTGCCAAAGCAATTATACCCATGCCTTGTCTGGCATGCTTATTTGGGCACACAGTAAAATAAAGCAATTAGCAAGAGCACAGGAGGTCTGTTCAGTTGCTTTAATTATATATTCCTAACTAAACCTCTTAATTTCCCATGGATTAATGCAGTAGCCTCCTCTCACTGTGTTTTTAAAGAGGGTGTACGTGCTAATGCTGCCTGGTTACAAAGCAGCAGGGCTGCATATATGCAGGTACACAAGGATTTGGAGGGCAGCAGTGGTGGCTATATTGCAAGGCAGCCCCCACTCCTCAGATGACAGTAGTTCTCTAAATCCTGCTCCCATGGGTCAGCTCTGACCTGGGAATAGGCACTCAGGGGCAGCAGTGAGGCTGCAATGTGAGGCTCATCTTTCTGGATACTGATGGAGATACTGGTTTCTGCAGAGAATGAGAAGGAAAGTGGCCCTCCACTATCACCATTTCACACCTGGTGTCTGGTGAAAAGAAGACCCTGTCTGGGAAGGGCTGTCAGTTGTGTGGTAGTTCTGATGTCCTCTCACAGCACTACCAGGGCTTTCCCTTATCCTGATGCAGCAGGAATTTTATGGAAAGTGGATGGGTACAAGTTGGGCATCTTCATACAGGTGGTGGATCCATTTTGTCATGGACAAGAGCTGAGCTCTGCAAGTTCTTCCAGGCTTGCCACACTTATTCTCACTTGCCCACAATGTGTAGTCCAACAAGAAATCACAAGCATGGGGTTTTTTTGGTAGGATGGGTTTTATTATAGCACAGCCCCACACAACTGCTTCCTGCAATTCCCTGTTAAAGCACCATACCTTGCAGCTGAGAGCTACTATTTCTCAAAGCTGACATCTGTGTAGTTGCACAGATCAGCTACATAAAACAGCTCCTGTGTTGGCTTTGTGTTACTCTTAAAATTAAGTGGATATTGAAGTGTCA
The DNA here is from genome assembly GCA_013400555.1 of Jacana jacana. NCBI lineage: Eukaryota > Metazoa > Chordata > Aves > Charadriiformes > Jacanidae > Jacana > Jacana jacana. The sequence goes on along the minus strand of VZTM01015994.1, from coordinate 32,854 downwards.
TTGTTCAAATATGTGTAAATGGTACAGTGGTGCAGACATAGTGTTTCTCAAAGGGGGCATCCTATAGAGCTGATCTGCTTATTTCTCTCCATTCAGTATAACTGCTTGGGTTTTTATCACATGGAAAAAACAGAAGTTTGGCCAAATACCACATTGCTTACTTACAGCAGAAACGTTGCTATTTTGGCTTGAAGGCTCTGACTTGGTTCCTCTATGCACATCAGGAGTCAAATCTTTTTTATCTGCCTAATGATCTCAGTGGAGCATCAAGTGTAAAACCACTAACCTCTTATTATCTGCTTCCAAGTTTGGGGCGTGAAGAATTAACTAAGCATTTGTTTGAAATTATGAAGGAGATGGGCTGTAGTTATGCTTCCTACTGCAGGGTGGAAAGCATGTGACAAGCAGAACAAGGCCCTTGAGCTGTTTGTTCAAATGATGCTGGAAGACACAGTAAACGAAGTTACAGCAATATGCTTGCAATGCGCTGCTGTGCCTGTGTTTTTTTCTCAGCTGGAGGACACTTGTTAGGCTCTGTCAGCCATACTCTTCAGTTTCCCCCACTGATAAAAAGTAGAGGATATTTCCCTGCTTTCTTTCTAATGTACCATCAGAGCCTCAGTAGAAATACCACATATAACATAAATGAGGTTACACTGCACAACTCCCTTTATCAGCTCTTGTAATGTTTTTGCAGAGTGTTAGGCACCAACCCTCATTTCTTTTTTCTTTTTTCTTTTTCTCTTAGCTTGCTTTGCCACCTCTAAAATAGTTTGAGGCCAGCGCTGGGCTCCGTAGGTTGGTTGGCATAGCTGTGTCAGCTTGGATTGTGAACTATCCATCCCCCAGCCAAGGCTGCTGGGCTGGCAGCGCTTTCTGGGTGCCGTGCTGTCAGTAGGGGCGCCGAAACTCAGAGGCAGCACTCTCTCCTCTTCTGTGTCTGTGCCTCCTGCACTGCGTTTGAAGCAAGTAGTGTATTTCTAGTCTGCTTTGAATCACGTGTGTCCTACAGATAAAGGAAGTGTGGCTCTGGTATCAACTAAAATATTTATGTACACGTGTGTGGGATATAAAGTAGTGAGATTTTTTTCCTTTAGCTGAGTTGCACTTCAGGAAGCAGGCAATGATGGAAGGGGCACAAATAATTTCGAATTGTTTACCATAATTAATGTGTATCAAGGTTGGCACACGTAGCTTATAAAGAGGATGTTTCTCTCTGTGATGGAGTGTTTTTTTGAGAATATTTGTTACTGTCACGTGTAATGCTGAGAACTCAGATGACCTGAATTTTTGCTGTCCAATACGAGAGATACTATGAAGGTTCTGCTAAGGTCTCTGGCTGGTGACAATGAGAGATCTTCTCATCTAACATGTTAGCAGTAAAGAAGGTTAATGGGACACTGGAAAGCTGCTATCTTACACAGCTGCCTTCCCAGTGAGATGGCAGGCTTTTGCAGCGATTTCAGTAATTGGTGTAGTGTATTGCATTTCCTCATGCGTTTGGCAAAAAAAGGATCCTGGAATCAGTCTGCATTGTTACCAAATTAAGAAATATCCTCACGTTTGGGTTTTCCTCCAGTGGATCACACCAGAGTCACAGCTCTTATAGTCCATGATCAGGAATATTTTGTGCCCTTGTGTATTGCTACTGTTGCACACAAAGAAAGCTCTGATCTGTTGAGATACCACCTCAGCGCGCATTTGAAGTTGCAATTTCTGAAAGACCAACGAGATCTCACTGAAACTTGAAACATGACGTGGTGTTGACTTATTTTTAGTTCTGCAAGAACACTTGAACTTTTATCAAAAGCAGATTTGCCCCATTCAACACTTTTTTATGAAGCTCCAGGTCAACAGGTTTGAAAGATGGATGAATTGAATTAAATCATTCTGGGGTTGTTGATCTGAGGATTAAACAGAAAATGCTTATATTACTTCATTTTGCAAAGGTGATTATTTTTTTTCCTGTTCATTTCCCACAGAAACGTTCCAGAGGTCAAGTGCTATTCGACAAAGTATGTGAGCATCTGAACCTTTTGGAAAAAGACTACTTTGGGCTAACATACAGAGACACAGAAAACCAAAAGGTAACCCACAAAACTGTGGCTGGTCTTTGGCACGTAGACACCAGAGCTCCCCTGAGAATCCCCCAGACAGTTGCAAACAGTCTACAAGTTGTTTTTATCTTCCTTACCAAATTCCATAGACATAGCTTGAGCTATTGTTTTGTGTAACTCTACCTCTCAAGACCATCCCCTATGTTTCCCTGACTTCCCTCTGTGTTGGCTATTTAGGAAATTAAAGAAGTTAATCATATAGCTGATTCTCCTTCTAGTATGATTTATTTCATCACTGCCATAGAGGAAAGTCAGATTTACGGTTCTAAATACACTACTAAACATCTAATGCTAAAATATGTCTTAATATGCCTCAATAGCACCATGGTTGGGGTACAGATAGGCAGTGGATTGACTGGTCCAGCTAAGATAAAGTAAGACTTTAAGTCTTGACTTGCTTTATCTAAGCGTTATTGTTGAATTGGCTAAAGACATAAGCCTTCAGAACCAGTTGGCAGCAATAGTGAATCCCATTCTGCTTGTCTGCCTCTCAACTTCAGTATTGAATAACCTGTGAATTACCAGCATCCAGAATAATCTAATGTGCAGGTGATGAATACATTGGTTTTGGCATGTTATGATGAAATAGACTATCAAAGGAAAATTGAAAATATGCTGGGTGATTTTTCCATTTTAAGATAAATATTTTGAAAGAAAACAAGTAACAAAACTTTGTAGCAATATATGCCATAGCCCAGCAGAGTTCATTGGGTGAAGGTATTTTGTGCTTTGCACAGCCTGAAAGGTCTTCCCCAATGAATCTGGAGCTATTACTACTTCTTCAGCTATTTTGTGAGAACAGTTTTATTTTCTAGGCTTCCCTTTGTTTCAGTCACATGTGATACAAAAGAAATTGGTCTTTTCATCTGTCTTTTCCCCTTTCTTTTCAGACTTCTAAATAGAAGGATTTTGTTTCTGATTCAGAAAAGTCTCTTAAGCAGGCACTTGATCCATGTCAGTGGAAGATAACACTTTAGCATATGCTTAGTTTTGAGTTGTGGTAAAAGTTACACAGATGTTAAAGCGCATTTCCAGATAGGTGTGCTTTCCTGTACACAAAAGAGAAGAACAAATTCATTATTAACAGGTGGTTCAGAAGCACTAAACATTTACAGATCACTGGTTACTTTCCAGAGCCAAACAGCTGACAGAATACTGCCTGCCACCACATTTATTGATCAATAACAGGCATGTTTTTAATGTCAAAGTACTTAGTAATTCACCTCTATCCTCTGCCAGATAACTTCCAGCCAGACAATATATTTGGGCACATCCCATGTCATCTTTGAAAATAGAGATAATCCCGATGCATCTTTAATTTCTTGGTGTATAATGTGTGGTTTTGTGCTCAGCAATAGCTGGAGCTCTTCAGACTCATGTTTTGCACCACCAACCAGGTTTGGACAGCTGCACACTGCTTGTTTTTGTTGGGGAGGGCAGATTGTTGTGTTCTGCTTGTTTGAGATTTCTTCAGTATTTTTTTTTCTCTGATACATTTGTTTATCTTTGGTGAAAGTGGAACTTTCCTAGGGGAAGCGAACTTTTTGTTCTGGGCTGTGTTGGTGCATTTTAAATATTAATTTGATTTAGTTAGAGGACAAGGCAGAAGCACAGTGTCTTTACCTCCCAGTGCTCAATAGTCAGGTACAGATCAGGCTGCTCTATTAATTGTAAGCTCTGGCTGCAACAGCGACACTGAGAGACCCCAGCCTGCTGTGCATCTCCTCTGGGAGGGGGAATTTCATCTGCCTCTTGGCATCCATGGGGTAGTAACACATTGCTGTGATACTTGCCCACCTCCTCAGCAAGGTTTTTGTCTTGTGTGGTCACAGGGCTCTGTGTGGTATGGATGAGGGCAGCCCCCATGCTACGGTTCTGCCTCTGGTTTACCCTCCAACCTCCTTCTCCCCCTGGGGCAGGCCCTCGTGTCCACACTGGGTGACAAATGGGCTTGTACCCTACACCATGCTTACTTATCCTCTAGCAAGGTTTTTCAGGCCTTCCAAAAAAGCAACCGACCAAACAAAAAACCCCACCCTTCTTAACAAGCTTGTAGAAATCTAATTTTTCCAGAAGATACTCTTCAACAAGGTTTCTGTGGATTTATTTTACTAATTTCTATTTTTCTTTTCAAACCATTCAGCCCCTTGATGCCTAGGAAAGTTAATAAAAATCCTGCTTCTACCCAGAGCCACATCTTGAAAGTTAGTGTTATCCCTGCCTACTGCTGCTCCAAGAAAAAGGGGTGGCAGACCTTCACATGTTCTAGCTTTGACTCATAGTGCTGTTTTAAAAATAATGTTTATTGTGTTTTCTAATTCAAATTGAAAAAAGGAAACATTTTCTTTGCAGAATTGGTTGGACCCTGCCAAGGAAATCAAGAAGCAGATCCGAAGTAAGTTTGTTATCGTTTGTGTGTTAATATAAGGGGGTCTGGAAAACTTTTATTCTAATGTCCCTAGAACCCAAAAATCTGCACATAAAAAGTCTCTTCCTCTAAACTTACATCAATGTTTGTGAGGGTGCTGGACCCCTGTGGTACCAAGAGGAGATGTGAGAGGCAGAGGGGGCTCCTGGCACACACGCGGTGTGTCATGGGCACCACGCCCATTACAGCCCAGCCCCTCTGATCCTCTGGACTTGTTCCTAAACAGCTGGGGTGACTCACCAATCTTGGCTCAAAGGGTCCGTCCCACTGAGACCTCTCTCCCTGGCCCTGTGGCCGACAGGGTAAGGGGACAGGCAGGATGGGACCATGGCCCGCTTCTCAATGCCAGCCCTCAGGAGAACGCACTCCCTCTGGGGCCACAAATCCTACTTCACAATCTTTTGCATCCTGTCTTGAGTCTCAGGCAAAGGAATTACCTGCATCTTTTAGGCATTGTACCCAATAATGATTGCGGGCGGTTACTGAGGCTCGTAACACATGAACTTGCGTTGCTGAAAACAACTTGACATTTGCAGAGATGCAGAAACCTGAAGTTTGACATTAAGCAGCATAACCTTAGGAACTAGGCCATGTATATAAATTATTTCTTCACGTTTGTGATATTTATATCATATCCAGGAACACTGCTCATGCCCCATACTGAAATACTTTGCTGATGCAAAGATAGCCCTCTATCTAAAATATATTTCCTTCTTGCATTTCAAAAGCTTGAACTTTGCTCTTAAAATGGCCATTCAGTTCACAGAGAACCAGTTAATTTTCTGCTTCACATGAATATTTTAAAAAGCTTGGTTGTTAAATTTAGCCGTCTGCTCTATTAGAAATTCAAAAACCTCTCGAAGGAAAAACTTGTCAAGACTGCCAGGCTCAAAATTTGACCTGCCTTTCCTCCCGCCCCCTTTTTAAAATTGATGGAATGTTTGCATGTGTGACTTCTTTGGGCAGGAAAACCTCTGTAGTTTTTTTCATAAATTATCTCTTCTAGAACTTGTGCTTTTACAAGGAAATCTATCAGGTAGTTCACATTTTTGGGTCAGGCCCGGCAAATGAATCGTTTCCCTCTCTAAGATTCAAAGGATTAAGTCACACTGACTGCAGAACTTCCCACTTGCTATGAGTGGGAAACATGGGCTGTCTATGAGAGACAACCACACCTTTCCACCAGTATTATTTTCATTAAAAGTAAGTGATCCACAATAAAAAGTAAGGAAAATCTGCTTTTTTTTAATGTCTTGAGAAGATGGTGCTGATGGTCAATGCAAGTAAAGCAGCTCAGCTCCACACCACTGATTTGAAATTTAATATGTGCCCGAGCTATGAGATAGACAATGAAAGATTGTGACAGAGAGAGATTAACCGGGGCAGAAGAGTCTCATCCTGGACTTTATGTGGGGGACAGCTGTATTTACAGAAGATGACAGCAATAATTTGCTTGCTCTGTACAATTCACCCTAGAAGTTTAGAACAACGGTGAAAAGTAGACCTGTTACCCATGACACTTTCTAAACCAGAAATACATACATAATCTGCTAAATGCTGGTTGAGTTGTACAACACTCAGGTATCTGTGATTCTGCTGCAAACCACAGGGTTTTCATGTCAGTGGCTGAGAAATGAGGCTGATGCCGTGCATGTGGCCCCTCATTCACAGCCCATTAGTTATAACCTATGAACTTGCACAGAGTTGGGTTTTATTTAAACCCCTGTAAGTGAGGGGTGAAGGCTTCTTACTCTGGTATCTTAACCATCTGTATGGTATGATAGACTACGTCAAAGGTTTGATATATTTGGTCTGTGCCAGAGGAATAGATTTTTGAACCATGGCTTCTTCCCTCTGTTATGGGGTCAGATGTCATGCACAGGGTCTGCTTTCACCTTGGGGCTGGTCCACTCTGTGGTGTGACCATGTCCCATCCTCACTGCCAGCCAAATCTTCATCCCACCAGCTTTTATGGCCCAAGAAAGTGGGCCCAAGAAAGTTCCTAAAATCAAGGAACCCAAAAGTCTTACCAAGAGCTGAAGTCCTGATGATAAATGTCAAGTCTTCTCACACATTGAGCCTGTTTTCTTGGGTACATGGATGACCCAAGTGGATAGGGCTTTGCATGGGATGAAATTTCCTTGTCACCTGTAAATAAACACTCCCAACCCCCCAATTGGGAAAACCATATACTATTCCAGACAAACAGACCTGTTCAGCTTATAAGGTATCTGTTAGGAGAATGTACCAGATACACCTTCAAACCCTGTACTCATTAGGAGGTGCTGAGGCAGAAGGTGCCCCTGCACTGAAGATCACGGGAAAGCCTTACCCTGTCAGGTTTATAAGGGAGAGTCCGTTTTTTCATAGCATTCACAAGCACTTTCTAATTACAGCAAATATGAGAATTTTCAAGAGAGTTATTTATTTATTTATAGTTAGATTTGTAATGTGGCATCAATGCATTTCTGAAAACAGAAGTATCATTACTTTGGCTTTGGTTTCTTGATGACAAATACTGTCATTTATGTGGTAGAAGAGGTATATCCCACAACAGAGACCTCGGTGAAAAGTTTTGTGACTGAAAAACCACCGTGTTGATTGTAAGAACACTGTGGTTTGGGGTTTTGTTACTGCTGTTCATTTGTATTTGAGACATGTGCTAGAATAACCTGTCCCTTTTTTCAGAATAGCTTTTATATTTATATACTATGTTCAACTCTTTTTTAATCTTGATAATCTTGATATTCTTTCTTTATAACATTTAAAGCTAACACTCAAAAAGATTTTCACACACTGTGGTGACGCAAAGCAGTATCCATCCCCTGGGTCACCTAAACTTACTGAAATAACTAAACAAAAATTCCTCAGTGTTAGGTACTGTTTTTCAGTCCTGCTCTCTGTGTTTGTCCTTGCAGTTTTGTCTGCACGGTAATTTATGTCTGCTGGAGACAGGAGCTATGTGCTGAGGCAGCACTCTGCAAGTATGCTGTGAGCTGCTTTGGGCAGCCAGACCTCAGCACATCACCCCACTCCAGCTCCCATTTGGAATCCAACTTGGGGTGTTCCCAGTCCCTCTCTCTTTTGGGTTATTTGCTTTTAAAGCTTTTATAGGCTGTGCTTTCAAATGGTTAAGTCCAGTAAACATTGTTTTCAGACTGAGGGGTTTTGTTAGTGTTAGTAATAAATTACTGCTCCCTTAGGGTCCTTACTTCGGTGGAAATCTTACTAAATAAGAAGAGAGCTGTAAAATCTGATCTAATACTGTATTTGTGGGAGGGAAAACTAGCTTCTTCAGAACGAGGTATGGGAAAAAGATACTGTATTCCATTCTTAAGAATTGCTTGGCTGGGATGTTTTTAAGTCTGCTGATAAATCAAACAGTACGAGCATCTATATTTGCACTTACAGTGTACTTTCAGTCAACCTGTGTTCTTTTCCAGGTGGTGCTTGGCAGTTTGCATTTAATGTGAAATTCTACCCTCCAGACCCTGCCCAGCTATCTGAAGATATTACCAGGTGTTTAAAACATTAAATACCTTTCCAGAAGGGACTTAAAAGCTGTTCATAGTAGCGCTTGCACTCTAATTATCCAGGAAAATGAATGCTTTGTATTCCCATTGGCTTCCCTTCTCTTATGAGCTTATGGAAAATATGTGATGCTTTGGCAGAAAAGACACTGTTAACAGTGTTTGTCCTCCGAGCTAAGACAGATCTTTCTTTTATGTAATTTAACCCTAAACCCAAGTTTTTCCAGTATACAGCTTCATGAGAGTTGATTTTAATTTTCACAAAGATGCCTGACGCCCAGTTTTGCCAGTGGTAACAAATTATTATTGTCAGTAAATTCTAACTATGAAAGGAAAGAAGTGGGATGAGAATAAGCACCTGTGTAAATTTGGTGTGTCATTTGACAAGGTAAGCAGCGGATGCTTCTGGTACAGGGAATGTGGTGGTAATGAATGGCTGCTCCCTGCTGTCCAAGTCAGTTAGCTCTGCAATCTGCACCTCTGCTCTCTGGTTTTGTATAGAGATTGCAAGCACAACAACAACCAAAAAAAAAAAAAAAAAAAAAAAAAAAAAAACAGCCCTTCAGCTGGTTTCCTTCTTGGTATAGTATAAGGCAGGAACAAGATTTATCCCGTCAGCAAGCCATTCCCAAGGATGTTTTAACTTCTTTTGCCACCTGTGGATATTTTTAACCTTTGTTGCTTTGTGGACTACTTGTTGCTTTAAAGGTAGCATGAAGCCTTTGGCTTGGATCAGACTTCCCTGTGGTAGACTTTGTGCTGAAAGACAGCATGCCAAGAGTTCACACTCCAACAGAGATCTTCCAAAAGAAAGGAGTGCTTTTTATCTCTTGTTGCCCTCAAGTCTCCCCTGGGGATTCTGTGCCTTCACCACCAATCCAAGCTCTTCACTTTTCATATGTTTTCTTCTATCTGGTGTTCCCTTGCACTCTTCTTCACCATGGTTTTAACAGCACTTACTGTTTAAATATATTTTTGAGAAAGCTCAACAGTTTGCTAAAGAGCTCAACAGTTTGCTAAAGAGATAACATGTTTTTTGAGCAGCTTGGAGTTCAGCTACCCTTTAATTAATAGTATTCGGGGTTTTAATTTTTTTTGTTTTCTCTATAAAGAAAAGAATTTTCAGGTAGCCATATGTCTTGCTGATTTATGATTGAAACCTGTTATGTTTAATGGCTTATTCTCCATCTGGGTCCCTAAACAATGTAATAACTTATTCTATTAAGAAATCACTGTACTGCTTGATAAAGATTAATTAGATGTTGCCACTCATAAGTTAGGCAAGGTGGTTTTTTGTTGTTTTGTTGTTTGTTTCTTTGTTTTTAATTAACACCTGAAATACCTTGGGATTGGGAGTTGTTTGCAAATCAGTGGAGGAGTCGAGGCCTCTTGGCCAGTCCTTGGGTGGCACTCCTTTGGGGCTGGCAGTGGAGGAGTGCTTTCTGAGCCCCCTTGGTGCTCCATTGCAGGTACTACCTCTGCTTGCAGCTGAGAGATGACATTGTGTCAGGTCGACTGCCCTGCTCATTCGTCACCCTGGCCTTGCTGGGCTCCTACACTGTGCAGTCGGAGCTCGGCGACTACGACCCGGATGAGTATGGCAGTGACTACATCAGCGAGTTTCGCTTCGCACCAAATCACACAAAAGAGCTGGAGGATAAAGTGATCGAGCTGCACAAGAGCCACAGGTAGGTGGAGGGCATTGATGTGTGCTGGAGCCTGCCTTTGAGTACCATCCTGGTACATCAGGAAATGTTAAAACCTGCTGCAGCATACCTAATATTCTTTTGGACAAGGCTCCTCACCATGTCTTTGGTTAGAGACGAGCTTTGCAGCTCTGAAAGATAACAGGGTCTGCACCAGAGCTTTGGCTTTACGAGACACCCAGCCATCTGAGGGGTACAGCTGTAGTTCTAACAGGATGAAAGTGTTTTCCAGGTGCTGGATTTTATTTTGTTTTCTTTTTCCTTAAAATTGATGCTAGAATCGGTTGCTTTTCCTCAGGGGAATGACACCTGCAGAGGCTGAGATGCATTTCCTGGAGAATGCCAAAAAACTGTCAATGTATGGAGTAGATCTCCATCATGCCAAGGTATGGATTGCAGTTCTTTCACCAATTATCTTTCTCTTCTGACATAGTACTTAAATCTGCATGGACTCCTTGATTTATTTTTTTCTCGTTGTTTTGAGACAGAAATTTTGTGGGATAAATCATGTGTCAACACGAGGGAAGATGACTCATGGGATAAGCATAAATATATTTTGTAACTGTAACGGAACCTAGCCTATAGATACAAAGAAGTTGCACATCAACCTTCCATGTTGATTAAATAACCCAATCCTTTGGGAAGACATTGAATGGACAAAGTAATGAGGAAGGATATTAGTAGCTGTCCAGAGAGTGATCAATTGTCATTTCATTCAGCTACATTTTTCAATTTAATAAGGCTAACTGTGGTATCTTAACTAGAAAAGCAGATAATTTCTAACACTGCAGAGAACTTTCTAGCAATTATTTAGCCTTGCTGGAAACCTAATCAGATTGATAGTAATGGGGAGACAGTGGCTTGTGTCTCTCCTGAAGTGTGGTCATTGCAGTTGACTGGAAGGGCAGCAGTTCTGCTGGAAACATTCTCCCATGATCAAGTAGTTTCTCTAATCATCAGCAGCTTAAGTTATGAATAAAACATGGTCATTCTTTTAATTCTTTTTGAGGCTTGGAAGAGCCTAGTGCTGGTTGTCTGTTTTTCATTTTGTTTTGTTTTTTTCCAAATAAATAATTACTATTTTTTTTCTTAACTCTTCAAAGTAAGGCTAATGGATTTTAACATCTTTGAGGTTAGCAAGCATCCTTGGTAAATGAATGCTGAACAAGGAATCCTGAGCTGTGGACAGTGCTGCATTTTCTGTAAAGGTTAAATTATTGTGAGCCTGGTTTTATGCTGCTGCAGGTCCTTTCAAGAACTGAGATAAATTAGTAGCTTGAATGTTGAAAGGGCCTGCAACCATGTCCCTGGGGCATTTTGGAGTAGCTGTGCATGTGTGTTACAGAATTCAAGGCAATCTTTTGTGTTCTGTTAATTGCCTTCACTGAAAATGAAAAATCTTGGTATGGCTCAATGGGCAGTGCTCTACCAGAAGGCATGCTGCTGCTTTTCCTGTGTCTTGCAGATAGGCACAAAATCTTGAGGCACATTTGGAGCAGAGATAGAAACAGATTGGCAAATTTCACTCAGTAGCTCTTTTTTCAGCATCCTCTCTCCAACACAAAGAAATCTGCAAAGCAGCAACAAAGTGAGTTCCTGTTCTAAATACACTACAGGCCTCGTTGCTGAAAATTTAGCATAATGTAGCATTAAAGCCTAAGTATTTTTTTTCAGAATATTGGAGATAGGCTGTGAAATTTAAGACAGGATGCTCTGAAGTAACCATTTTTTTTTTCTAAAAAATGTTAGTATCCAGTTTTACTCTTCTGTTTTCCATACTGAAATACCCAGAGCACGAGAAGTTGGTAGACAAGTCAATCTCTCTCTAAAGTGATGTTTTTGACTTAAAAAGCTGCAGTGCACACCAAATTGGGACTGTCTGCAGGCTAAGAAACCCAACAGTAATCTTGGAAATTGAGCTGGAGGTGAGAAAAGTAGGCTCTGCGTGAGAAGTAATGTTTAGTTCTAATTAGGTCTGCCAGTGAGATCTGATGGTATCAGGCTAGGGGACAAGTATCTCTATGGATGCCATTTTAGTCACGTTGTGGCAGATGTCACTATGCAAATGTCAATTCATTAAGGTTGGGCCAGTATCTTAGGTATTCAACAGATACTGGACTTGCCAGCTGCTGTTAGAACTAGTTCTCAATTATCCAACACAAGGCTACAATAAAAAATATGTTCAAATAGACAGATTTGTCCTCTGGGCTGTCACTGCTATCATAAAGGCCCTAATTCACATGCAGAGCTGCAGGGATGTGCAGCTCAGCGTTTCGAGCCTTGGACATTACAGCTAACAGTTTTCTGTTCTGTGCAACCACATTGCTCCTTGTAAAAGGCCAAATTCATGTATTCAGGTTTCATTTTGCAGCAGTAGTGTCACATTGAAAAGCAGACTCTGACACCAACAAGTAACAGAGCCATGAATGGACTTAGACCTGCTGCAAAGGTGGGGCTGAGGGAAAAAGGCGTTTCTCGACAAGTATCTGAGAAGGTGTATCAGAAGGAGCTCCTTGCACCCACAGTGATGTGCTGTATGTGAGCAGTCATGGATTGCAGGCATTTGCCAGGCAGTGGGATTACTGGCAATAAGCATTTCTTTTTTCAGAATGTATTCACTGTAGTTAGACGTTACACTTCGCTTTGGAGACTGTGAAATTGAAGTCCACTGATAAAAATTACCTTTGTCTCTTCATATCACACAAGAGCTTTTTTAGAAAAAAATCTACCTTTAGGAACACTGATATTACTTCGTGGCAAGTAATTCTTTGTTCAGTCTGATTTTCAAACAAGGTGGTTATTTTTTATTTCAAGCTGTGCCATAGCCTTTTCGTCATGACTGACCAGGCATGCCTTTGTGTTCATCTTAAAACGTAATCAGGTTTTCACTGTGAGCCTAGAAGATGGCTTGTCGGGAAAATCAGATGAAAACGATGAATTCATTTCATGATTATCACAGGGTGACATCTTCATAGCTTCTGTTGTCAGACTTCTGTAACTTTAAGTTATTTTAAAATAATTACCAAGGAACTCTGTGCTTGAAGGTGGATCTTTCTTTTCTCCAGTAATGTTAATACTTAGCTAAATGAAAAAAAATAATTATACAGTCTAGGGCTGATAGAAAACAGTGAAGATTGGATGTAGACTATTTGAAGGCTTCTAAAGGAAAAAGAAATGTATACTTTAACAGATATAGTCTGATAAGATTGTGGTCAAATCTTTTGTAGTGCTAATGTATCTGACCTACAGCTTCCCTGTCAAAAATGGGTTATAGCATGGGCACAGTGACATGCTTTTAAAGAATCTCTCTGGTCCAAATACCCAACTGTCTGACTGTTGGTAATTTCAAAGTGGAAATACCGAGCATAGGCACAACAGTATTAAAGAAATTAGCAAACCAACTAAGGCCAAGATGAGCAAACTACAGAAGAAAATCCTATCTAAGAATTTACAAGGCTTAGTCATAGAGATGAGTGGTGTGGGGAGAAGTAAATTTCTATGCTGTCCTACTTTTTTTCAATCTGGTATTTATACTAATAACACTTCTTTATTATACGAATAAAATTTTGCTATATGGTTAATACCATTCTTTTAGGAACACCTAAAATTCCCCCCCCCCCCCCTCCTTTTGGAGTCTGTCTAAAATAAAAGGAAACATTCGCAATGCTCGGTTTCTCTCACCCTGCCCAACCTTACTATTTCTTGCATGAATGCAGTCAATGAGTAGGGTAGCGCTCAGAAATCAGGTCACTACAGCTGGTGCATTAAAAAGACGTAGCTCTGACAGAAACACAGTATACAAGAATATGTAGAACTGTGGGATGCAAGGAGAGAAATATTCAACAAAGTGCACTGTTTGCTTTTTCCAGGATTCTGAAGGAGTGGAAATCATGCTAGGGGTTTGTGCAAGCGGTCTCTTAATATATCGAGACAGACTCAGAATAAATAGATTTGCCTGGCCAAAGGTTCTGAAAATTTCCTACAAGAGAAACAACTTCTACATCAAAATCCGACCAGGGGAGGTAAGGGCACCCTGACACTCTTTAATGAATGTACCTTTTCAAAAAAACTGTGTTCTCATTGATTTGTTGATGTGTCATGTCATACAAGCCTTTAAAATTCCTCTCCATTTATACTTTTTAATTTGTGCTGATTTTCTTAGGAAAGATTAGGTAAATACTTTATTTAAATTATAGATAAAATCATTTTCCGTGCTGTTCTGTTTACATCCATGAACTAACATAAAGAATAAATATGGCCACCTGCATGTAAAAAGCTCATCCGTACTGTGAATATTTGGGGAATTTAGGTGACATTGCTTTTTCATGGAGTCCTTATCACCCACCATCATGTTCTATATTAAATTACTGTCTATTCATCTTACCCACTAAGAGATGTAGATACACTTACAAAATTTGGTATGGCCTACCAGACCAGTAAATTGGGAGTCTGAATAGAAATCTAGAGACTGATAAAAACGGAGTTAGGCATCCACCATTCAGCAGTTTGGTGGCTACAGGCATTAGCCCTCCCAGGCTGGCAGGAGCTCATTATTCTGACCCAGGAGAAGGTGAAGTGAAATCTTGTGCAGTGAGTGCCCTCTCGTGGCTCAGCCGGATGCACAGCAAATACCTACCTCATGGGTTGAGCCTCCACCAATCCAGAAGTACGATGATAAATCAGAATATGAGAGGCAAAGGAGTGTCTCCATTTTAAGTGCTGGTACAATAATCAGTGTGTGACATATGAAAAAACCATATCTATTTTAGAGGGTGGAGCTGTATAGCAGGGCAGAAATCACCTGGATGAGGACTCGCATTTCTCTCTTAGTGCCATGTGGCATTTGGGAGTCCCAAGCCAATGTCTCCGTACTGGCTTCGTAAGTGACCTGGGAAATTTGCTGACCCTCCCCCAGCCCAACTAGCCACAGGGCTTGAGCCATTTTTAGAGTCCTAAACTAAAGTCCACAAAACTACATCTTTTGCCTCTTAGCAGCCACAGTTATAGTAACCAGCTTCCCAGTCTTGAGTTTGATTTTTAAGAGAAACGAACAGCCACTGATGTTCCCAATGCCCGCACTCAAGCTCTCCACCACTGAAGTCCCACTGAGCTCTGTTGGTCTTGGTATATAGCATCCCATGACCACGTCATAGTTCCTTATACAATACAAAATAGTCAATGCAGTCTCTTTCCAAATCACATTCGATGATGATGTGAGTCAACATCCTATGTGTTACTTATATCATCTATAGTGTTTTGCTGTTTCCTGTCTTATTTGTCTCTGTCAGCTCTCTTTAGGGACCCAGGCTTCCTTACAAGCACCCTTCTTCCTACCTTTCCCTGGTCACAGCAACACTATTCTACCCGCTCAGCTGTCTGCATGTGGCCATCAACATGTTACAGGGTTGTAGTTGGCACAGCTTTTGCATCTGGAATATAAATCTGCAGCACAACCTAGAGAGGTCTCTTAGTATCCCCAGCTGACTCTTTCAATTACCTGTCTTTTCCTCATCCTCCCCAGGAGATAAATTAGCTAAAAACACTGTGATTTACAAACTCTAGTTCTTTCACTGTATTTCCCCTAATCTAAGGCCGTATGAGACCAGACCAGTCCCTGGGGACTATTGCTCCCCTCCAGGCTGTTACCAGGCTTCCTGCTGTTTAAACTGGTGAAGTTAAACCAACAGGGTTAAAACACTGAAATGATGTTCTATCTCAGATGTCTCCCACGTCTTAACGGATCTCTTTGTTACTATAGGCCATAAAACATCACTGTCACCATCAAAAAAGCCTCATGCTCATTATCTGGGTTTTCTCTGAAAAACAATCCTCAAATATTGCCTTTGATTATCACTCACAGCTTCCTTCCCAGACAGTAGCCTGTAGAACATGTGTATATGTGATTATATACAAAGAGCATATACATTTACATTCCAGTGAGATGATACAGACGGGAGAAACTAAAACGAACCTGTCTACACTGTAAAAACAGAGGCATAGCATCCAATACATACCTTTTCTTTTTTCTTACCTAGTTTGAGCAGTTTGAAAGTACTATTGGGTTTAAGTTGCCAAATCATCGTGCTGCAAAGCGCTTATGGAAAGTGTGTGTTGAGCACCATACATTTTTCAGGTATGTGGTTTTCTTTTCCTAAAAGTGTGGTATGAAACACAACAGAAAAGACCAATTCTGTCAGCAGAGACAAACCCCTTCAAGTCTAATTGTCTTTTTGATTATTAGGTATCTCTGAGCAGACAAGAAAAGGGTATTGCTTCTTCAAAATTTGAATCTTTCTATTTCAGATAGAGACTGAATATTTTAAGTCACCATATGGTATGATTCCAATTAATCATTTTACTTTCTCTGTGCCTTAATATTATCAGCTGCTATAATTAGAGATGAAGGACTCTGCTGCACTTCTGCACATACGCTTGTATAGGGAGAACGACTTATATGGAAAGTTACTGGGGATGTGGATAACTGTTTTAAAATAAAAAAGGAGATTTTTATTTAATTACATATGAAAATACAGACAGTAGTTGGTCAACACCAATCCATAGCTGTAATTTTTATATTACTGAGGAATTGTGCAGCTATGTTTTTGATCTCTAAGAAAACCTGAGAAAACCTTGGGATAGGGTGGGAAGGCTCTAACCTGAAAAATGTTTGCATCCCTGTGGATGAATACTGCCCTGCATCCACTGGAAATCTGTGCTGGTCCTGCCCTCAGCTATAGCACTGTCAGAAATTTCAAGTATAAGAAATGCATCTGTATTTCAGCCCAAATCAAAGTCTCTGATACAAGGAGTACCTTATTATCCGTTTTGTTGATTAGAAAATAATAAATCTGGTTTTCAGGCAGTAAGGGATTGAGTGACTCTTGCCCCTTTGGAAGAACTAAGCTCTGACTGCATTAGCTGAGCAGTTTTGTCATGCTATGTGAGGGGCATCCTTTGACACCTTTTTAGCCACAGATCTGTGAGCCACAGCTTACGATGGAGAGTGACACCCAACAGTTGTTGTCTTTCCTCTGCAGACACAGTGGACTGATTTTTTGAGGATGAGGGAGTAACAAGTTCACTGCTTGTTGTGTTTTAGGCTCCTGCTGCCAGAAGCACCTCCAAAGAAGTTCCTCACACTGGGCTCCAAGTTTCGGTACAGCGGTCGAACACAGGCCCAGACAAGAAGAGCCAGCGCCCTCATAGATCGTCCTGCACCTTATTTTGAGCGGTCTTCTAGTAAACGTTACACTATGTCTCGCAGCTTAGATGGGGGTAAGGTCCTCTTAATTGATTATGTCAGAAGTTATCATCATAGTGGTCACTGCTTTAAATTAGGTATGAGCCTGGTGTTATCTCCTTGAGCTTCGGCAGAGTAAAAGCTGTGAGTACCTGCGCGTTCACTGAAGGGTTAGGGGAAGTTGCAGAGAAATACTGTGCTAAGTGTACTGCTGCTCTCCTTACAAAGTGTTAGCTTGAAGGAGGTCATTGGGAACCCGCTCTTTGTGGAGCCCCCTTCCTTGTCCTCACACATTCAAAGGACTTCCCCCTTTTGGGGAAAGACAGGACGCCTGGATCCACCAGCCTGCCCAAGCAAGTCAGGCTTCAATGCTTTTTTCTGGGTTTGCATGAGTAACTCTTCGAGGTTTGGTTTAACTTGGCTTTTTCTCCTATGTAGGTTTTTCATTTAAGTATATGGTACAATTCATAAATGATTTATTTCCCTTGATTGAGTAGCAACACTTGCTTCCAGTTACCTTGTGTCCTAATTGGATGAGCGCTAACAGGCTTTTTTCTGTACGTTACTTTTGAAGGTGTGATATGGAGAGTAACATATGGAGGTTTATAGTATGTCCTTCTTCCTTCTCTCTTTCTCTGCAATTCCTGGAGGTAACGGTGCAGCTGCTCCCTTAGGTTAAACCAGTGTGTAGTTCAATCTCAGTTACTTCATCAGCTGTTACTCTTGTCAGCTAATGAGTAAAAGGAGATTGTAGTTTATTTTTGTAGAAAAAAAGACTGAGTCTAAATTCAGAATTGCTACAGTTAAAAAAAAAAAAAAAAAAAAGAAAAAAAAGAAAGGTGACTTCTCCCACAAAATATCACAAACAAATTGCAATTAATATAGCTGGTGGTGGGGAGGGGCAGAAGCTTTATTTAAAAGTACTAGTGACAAGCCTTCTTTTCTCCCCCTAAAGGTGCTGCTTGTCATTAATTATTTTGGAATCTTCTAATTCTGATGTGCTTCTTGCTCGTTACCAAGCAACTGGTGACCTGATTGCTGTGCATGTGTCTCAAAGCAGAAATTATCCTTCTGCGTTATTTTGTTTGTAACATCTAAACAAGATGCTCCCTCTACTCCCTTTGCTTTCTCCTGCCTCCTGAGCTCATTCCCAAGAGATAAGAGATCTGAAACACTTTTCCCCGGCATTTGTTAGACTCCGCAAGGGGTTTATGATGTTAATTTGTGTAAGTGCAAATGGGGAGAAGAGTTTTTTTAATCAATGCTTATGATTTCTTCACTAATATTGTTACTATAACACAAAATGTGTCTGTAACATTCTGCATTGCAATCATGCTGCGATCCCAGCCCTGTCGTTTGTACAGATGCAAGTAATTTTATAAATTTGAATAGTCCTATCAACTTAGAAATTAGTTATGCAATAGTCAAGAGCAGGGTCTGGGTATATATTAATGTTTTAATTATATTCCCTCTGTAAATTTACTTTTTATTTCAAAATCTTTTTTGTATATTTAAGTTTGCTGAATTATCAAATGTTAACATCCTAAAATATTCTGGTTTGATCCACTGAATTGAATGCCGTCACTTCCCAGAATTTTTTAGGATAATGAGCTCTCTTAGCTGGCAGACTTTAATACTCAATAATACAAAGATCCTATTTCTCAATTCTCAGATATTATGCCAGTGTTACATCAATATTGTAATTTCCTGCAATGCAGCACGCTACTTACCATGCATTTGATGTACATTGTTATATTCTGACAGATTTAAGAAAAAAAAATCTCCTCCACCCCCATGGCTGACGTTGTAGCTGGTTTTCCTTATGTTTCCTGCCTGATAAGTGTGGCAATGCATTGATTTTTTTTTTTTTTCTGATGTTTTACTACAGTAGCTCTTCTAATGGCTTGCTAACATTTAATAAATGTGTAATGCGCACATTACCCACAGCAATGTGTGTATACACATCCATAATATATGTTTATGCATATAAAAGCTACAAGTTTTATTTCAAGTGAACAGTTTATTTAAATGTTTGCACATGCTTCCCTTTCCCTGAAACACAACACATAGTTGTGTTTTCAGCAGTATCTCAAATGTTTTACTAACCCAGCTTTTTAATTTTACGCAGCTTCTGAGCAAAGGCATTTTCAGACTTTCCCTCTTTAAATATTTGCTTTTAGCATCAGTGAATGAAAACCATGAAATGTACATGAAGGATTCTGTGTCTGCTGCAGAGGTTGGTACTGGCCAGTACGCCACAACAAAGGGCATCTCTCAGACCAACTTGATAACCACTGTGACTCCAGAGAAAAAGGCAGAAGAGGAGAAAGATGATGAAGAGGGCAAAAAGAAAAGAGCAGAGGAAGTCACCCCAGTCTCGGCAATACGCCATGACACCAAGGTAGAGTTTTGGGGCTTTTGTATTAAACTGACCCGCCTGCAGAGCGCTCGGAGAAACGCAGAATTTTTAGTGAGGGAGAAGATACCTAATTCACTGAGAGGAAACTGGAATATACACGGTTGTATAGATGTGTATGTACCTGTCTTGAATCAGTATTTTTATAGTCCTTTTGCATTTCTACAGTGTTGCGAAAGTCAATTACTGCCTCAGACTTTTTTTTGAAAAAGTTTTGAAATTTAACAGTCACTACAGTTTTTTTTTACATAGCATTTAAGAGCTCTTTAGGAAATACTCAAAAGTAGCCCAGCAGTGCACATGATGCTCCTTTGGTCTTCAGTCATATTTTGACTTTAATATGGGCATCGTGTTTTGTATTTTTTGACAAGGCAAAAAAATAGTTCAGTGTTCTTGTATATAGCTCCATGCTTTAAACAATTGGGTTTTACTTCTTGTAATGCTGTGGTTCCTTCGATATATTTCAACGGGCATTTTTTCTCTATTAACTTTGGGGTATTAATATACTTTAAAAGATTTTTTTTCTGGCTTATAAAAGCATTTGCTTCCCTCATTTGGAGTTTTGCATTGAAGAAAACTGGTTTTGATGATGATTCTTTGCTCAGTTGTTAAATTTGATTCATCTGTCACCATCTCCAGTCCCACCACCACCGCATACACGTACACACATGGCCGTGCATTAATTTACCAAGTTACTAAGAAGGGGGAAATCAAACAGAGGCAGAGAAGATACTGAATTTTGAAGACTGACAGTGAAGGGAAATAAGGTAGAATCAGAAAAGATTGGTTGTAACGTGTCCTCTTTTACATTGACGAGAACAGAATATGAAATATTGAATCTAGAATATAATTCAAAAAATGCACTATGGAATGCATTTGCTAAACAAGCAAGATTTACCCTCTTCATTTATGAGGAAAAATCTTGCTTTATGCCTTTATACCCACAAAATTGTCATGCATGCAAATGTTAGAACCTGAACTTTTAGCCTTATCATGTAAGGCCACAATGAGCTACATCACTAAAAGATTAAGTCCTCAAAAATATTTGCAATTAAGATACCAAAAATCATAAAGAAATTGAATTACTGAAAAATGCAGATGAGGAAAGATTTTCTTTTGAAACTGTGTGCTGCAATTGTAGCATTAAAAAACCAACCTTTGTAAAATTTAATTGAGATCTTCTTGAAACTCCATTGGTTTCTGCATAGAAGAAACATTGATGAAAAACAAATATATAGTAAATATACAATAGAGACTAATTCTGTTCCAAGTGTTTGTAGTTTAGGTCAATGGAGAGATCAGCTGCATTTCAAAGTTCACCTGTTCCTAGTGTATAGTTAGAAATAATCAAAGATCTTTTTAGGAGACCATTTTGATGGTAAACATGTACAAATGCATGATTTGTATCCCACTCTCCCCAGGAGATGGGTTCTTTTTAAAGTACCCACTAATAGTAAGCCTATAGAGATCTCAGTTCTGCTTCTGTTGGATTTGCTAACACTTTCATCATTGATTATAATAGAGAATAGGGTCTCAAGAAACAAAAGAACAAATTTGAAGTCAAATTAATTTTTAAGAGTATATAGATTTTATTAGGTAGGTTTTCAACTTTTCCACTAAGATATTTTTCCTTGTTTTATCCATATATATTTAAGCACCAGAAGTTATTCTAAATATTAACACTGCAAAGATGTCAGTAAGTGAATAGTCTGTTTTAGCAAAGAATAAATTTACTTTGGCTTTTTTGCCTTCACAATATAAAGAGAAGTTCTGTGTGTTCAGCTGACATCAAGTCCATCAGCATTAAATTTTGACTTGAGCTTACTATGTTAAGGCCATAAGGAAGACATTTGTAGGGATTTTGAAGTTATGCTTCGTTTTGATTACTTAATTTGGGAATACAGATTGCCTGAACTCATAGATGGGGTTTTTAACTGTTCTGATTAGATAAGAGAGAGAAGCAAAAAAATAAGGGGAGGGAAGGAGTTCTTCCATGTAAATATTGGTCTTAAATCCCATTCCTGCTGTTAATATATCTGGTAAAGATTAGTCTTTGTAGCTAGCATTGCTGCAACCTGTTTCTAAATTCTGCTTATTGGCTCAGATTTGGCACCAGCTTGTACAGGCAAATGCTGTTTTGGCTTTGAAGTCATTCTGCCCTGGGGAGATGGGGGTGGTGGTGGGAATGAAATGCCTTTTATAGCTCCTCAGGGAGATGCCTGGTGGATGGAGGACTTGGTGTTTGATCATGGAGCCAGCAAGCCACTTTAGCTAAGTGCATCTAGTTGATTTTGGCCAAAACATCTCTGATCTGTCAGTATTGTGGCAGGTCTCTTGTACTGCAGCATTCTGGTGGCAGTGACTGTTGTCCTTCCAAAGAGCAGTTGTGGCTGTCCACAGGTAGTGTCTTAGGTGATGGTCAGAGAGTTGTGAGCACCCCCTCCTGCTGAATTACCTCCCTAATTTTTTTTGCCCTGGGATGACCTTAAAGACCCATTGCATGTCCTACAAATGATGTACCGAAGTAAATCCAGCTTGTTGGTAGCCAATGTTCTTTACGTTGTGGTAAAAATTGTAGCAAAAGTATTGGATATGTTTTGGCCTCTTCACTATGTGTAGAGTCACTTTTTGATTATGGGGAGATGTGGGAGTGTGTGGCATGGACCTGTCGCTGGTCAGCTCCCCCGTCAGCTCCCCAGAAAGAGGGCAGGGGATCTGCCCAACTGAAACTCTCAGCTCTCTGCAGCAGGGTGGGTGGCCAGGAGCTCACTCTGCCTTGCAACAGGCAGAGGTGAGGGCAGAGCTGTGCAGAGACCAGTCTGGGCAGCGATGGAAGGTGTGCCAAGGAGCTGGCTGCCAGGGGGAGTATTGAGCTAGTATGGTTTTTATCATGGTTAAAAACTGGCATATAGATTTATGATCTCCCCAAACCCACCCCAAAACTAGAGTGTGTTTTATTTAGGTTTAGGACCTAGTTTTTTGGTTTGTTTGGCTTTTTGGGTTTGGTTTTTGGGGGTTTTTTTGGGGGGGCGGGTGGTTTTTTGTGTCTGGTTGGGTTTTTTTGATGTTGTAATGGAAGGTGTTTGGGTACATACAGTTTTAAAATTCTTGGAGTTTAAATTATTACTGCTGAGGTTGTCCAAGGCATAGACGGGAAGCATCTGACCCCCACTGGGTCTTCTCCTGACTGCAGGAGGGCTGTCACAAGCAGTGTTGGTATTAGAAATACATTCCCTCATTTCTTTGTTGCTCTCCACGTACTTCATGTTTGAAAGCTCCTTATGATCTGAAGTGAGTCTTCCAGTAAGTGGAAGCTGGCAGCACCTGAAACTCTGCATATGACCATGAAGGTTTTTTCTGTAAATGCTGTGCTGCAGATGACTAGACAAACGCTGAATCAAGAAGTTGCCTTTTGTAAACTGTAACCCTGATTCACTAATACCTGTGGTGTGTGGCATGGGAACATGCGCCGTTTAACTCAGTGGAAAGCTGTGGTGTTAAAATACTGTTTATAATTTTCTATAGATATAATTATTTTACTTATCATCACAGAAGAAAATTAACTAATTACAGTTTTCTTTTTGTCCTTTTGCTTTTGCGCCTTGTTTGCTGCTCTTTCTCTGTCACCAGCCATCTTTGCTTGGCACTGACTCCCACCACCCCTCACCATCCTCGCAGCCTGGCCCCCATGCATCTTCAGCAAAGCTTCGCAGGAGATGCAAGGAGAGCACTCGAACAAAGTCCGTAGGTTGTGAGGCGCCCAAAGAGAGCGCTCCAAAGCACGGCGAGCCGGAGCCAGACTCTGACAGAAAGGGGCGAGTTTGCTCCACCGAGCAAGACGTGGCTTTCGGCTATAAGCAAAAAGCCGGCAAAGGCGGAACGCTGTTTTCCTTCTCCTTGCAACTTCCAGAGTCATTTCCTTCCCTCCTGGATGATGATGGCTACCTGTCGCTCCCTAACCTCTCCGAAACCAACCTCCTGCCTGCCAGTGTGCAGCACTACCTTCCCATCCGCTCCCCCTCCCTGGTGCCTTGCTTCCTCTTCATTTTTTTCTTTCTGCTCTCTGCCTCTTTCTCAGTGCCATACGCCCTCACTCTCTCCTTTCCTCTGGCTATGTGCCTCTGCTACCTGGAGCCCAAGGCGGCCTCCTTGAGTGCCTCACTTGCCAATGACCTGAGTGACAGTTCAGAGGAAGAGGTGTGTACCTCGGCATCGAACACACTCTTTTTCGTGTTCAGTGCTTCAGTCCTAACCAGTGTTAGATTGCTGCAATAGTGGTCCTACTTTCAGAGCCTCATTTCTGTCTGTGCTGATATGTTAGAAGGGTTGGGTTTGGGTTGGGTTTCTTTTGGGTTTGGGTTTTTTTTTTTTTATTTTGTGGGTTGGGTGTTGGGGTTTTGGCTTTCTTTCTTCTTTTCTATTTTTTTTCCTTGTGTTGGGAGTGCAGCGTGGGGCCCAGGGTTAGGCACAACACTGTGTGGAAGTGGCTTGGTGTGAACTGTGTCAGCTGATGCAAAGTGACTTGCACTGAACAAATTGCCACTGCTCAGCTCTGAAGTATTGTACCTGAACCCACTGAAACCTTTTCTTCCCTCTTTTGGGTTATAATAGGCTTAAAATAGTTATCTAAATAGCAGGAAGTAAGTACAATTTCCTGAATAATTATATAAGCATGCATATATACATGTATGCATATACATTATATTTAGAGAAATAGCTAGCCAATAATTATGGGCACCCTCGTAGACTTCAGGATGTTTGAAGGTATAGGTGGACTCAGCTTTTTGCAAGAGGCTGTGACTGTAGCCCGACCATAGAAGAGGCTTTCTGGTCCACTGAAACATGGATCTGGATTTTCAGCCTTAATCCCATCTCTGCTGCAGATTAAATTGTTTTCCTGTGATTAAATCCAATGTATCAGTGAGAGGTCAGATTGGGACAGCTGTTCTGCAGCTGTTGGGGAAACATGCCATGTGTGTCGCCTTGCCATTTGCAGTGATATATTAGCACTGCCAAAACCGATGCCTCGAGCCACCGGGGTTATCACAGACAGATAAACCAACTGCAAGAAAAGAGTCCGCAGTGGTCCTGGGAACTGTGGAGATGATAATATATCAAGAAGAAGGAAAGGAATCAGCTTGTTTAAGTAACAGAGAGTGACTGGCATCTCAGCTTCTGCTGGTGCCTAGTCATTCTTTGTTGACAGAATAAAATAATGAGTTTGGGGGTTCCGAATTTTTCCTTTTTCCCCTTCATCTCCAAATGCAAAAAAATATTATTTTGCTTTATGTATAAAAAAATCCAAACCAGATTGGGTAAATCACAGATTGGCCATTTGTAAAAAGCCATTTTGGCCACTTTTTAATGCCATTGCAGTAGTTGTCCTCAATAAACCAGTTTGATCATCTACACAATTGTGTTGGTTTTGTAAGACATTGTGTGGAATTTCATTTCCATGTTATGGAAAGCCAAAAGTCACATCAATTTATCTTGTAAAAGCATTGTCTTTGGACACTTTTGGCTCTGTGATGCCTGACAACTAGATAATAATGTCAAATTTCTGATAAAAGGCATCCAAAACGTTGTTGTCTCATTTTGTGTCCTCATTTTGAGATAGCATTTAGATCTCAATTTGCATTAGCTCTGCACTTGGATTAATCTAATAGCAATAACAGCATTAATACAGTGCCAACTCCAGAGGCAATAGCGAGGCAATGTTTATGTAATACATTGGTCTGTTCCTCTTTCAGAAATGAGCACTTCTTTTCATTAGTAAAGTTAGGAAGTATTGAGCATAAAAACATATAAAATAGGCTTTTTACTGTCACTCTTTTATAAGGGTGATTACTCTGGCAGTGCTTTCTGGCAGACAACACAGACTTGTGCCTAATCCAGGGGGTATTTCTTGTTCAGAATATTGCATGAAAGTGAGTATGTTTTAAACTCGGGCATGTCTGCATTACATTGGCAAAACAAATCACAGCAATTACAATCACAAGTTAGAGGAGGTGCAGCCACAGCATCTCAGGAGATAGCTGCCTTCCCTTCCTGCTCCGTCCTTTGCCCCCCCACAAGCACCCCCAGCAGCTGCCTGTACCTCAGTGCACCACAGCCCATCTTGTAGCTGAGCCCAACCTTTCTTACTCTCCACTGTGCAGGAGACCTGCCTTGCTGAGCCTTAATTCGCCATTCCCTGCTCTGCAATAACCCCAGATCTTTATTTCAAGTAGCTCAGTATTGCTGACTTCGACTCCATGGCTTTTGATTGGCTTATTAGCAGATGTGTGTTGCAATAAAGTTAATTTTTATGCCTTATTTAAGACTTCATTGCTGTTATGATGAAAGAAATAGAAACCTTATTTTTTCCCCCAGTCACAAAAGATTGCACACGGTGATGCAGAAGGCTACAGCCAGTGTCCTGAACTAATCTTGCACCTTGCTGAGCACCATTCTCCCTTGAGCAGTGCATCTGGAGAGAGACCATGCAGTCAGAGGCAGAATTTCTCTCCTTAGATTTCATTAGCTTCTGTGTTCATACCTTAGCAGCTAATATTTCTATTGATTTTTTTCTCAAATGTTCCCAATTTCAGGTTCTTAAATGAACCCTATGTGCCAGACTCATGTGTTACAGTGCCTTGGTACAAATCTTTTCATTCTTTTTAAATTCCTAGATTCATTCATTCATTTTCTTTTTAATAGGAATGACAATACATAGATTTTTTTTTTTAATGTATATTGTCATACCTTTACAATTGCCTAAGATGTTATCTGAGATTTTTTCTTAATAAAGAAACAGTTTTCTAACACTTTAATGAAAACAATTTGACCAGCTGGATAGACTATTTTTGACATTACGGCTTCATTTTAAAAATTAAAGCACTCTGGCTACTGTGACTGGTTACTGCTTGAAAAATTGGAAATAACTTGCGTTCATGTACTTACTGAACAGTCAAAAATACCTGCTTATTCTTTTGCCTGTCATGCAAGCAACACAAATTATTCAAAAATGAAATGATAGAGAGAAAAGCAATGGAAGAATATCCAAAAAGCAGTTTTACGAAACAATGTAGTTGTCAGAAAATGACGGAAGTTTGGAAATTCAAAGTTAAGACTGATACTCCATCTACCAGTAGGTTGCTTTTTTCTCTTATTTCGTACAGATGTGATTTGAGGATGGGTTGTATTGTCCCAACTTTTGATTACCTGCCTGGGTTACTTTAGGTTATCTACGGACCACAGAAAAATCAAAATCAGAGCTTTCACTCATGTTAAAACCACTTGGATGTGCCAATCTGGGGCAGCAGGGAGCACTTTCTTTACCTACTAGTTTTCCATAAGCTTGTATAACATCAAAAATGGTCACTTGAACTCTCTTCTCAGACTGTAGCAAGCTACACTCGACTCTCTATTTATCAAATCTCGACACTTGCATTCTCCACTAAAATGTTCTTCACAGTGCCAAGCATACAGGGATAGATCAGTCTGTGCAATGCTGTGCTTTGTTTAATTTTTATCACTTGTACCTAGTAAGTGTTTTGGGCTGGGTGGGGTGGGGGGTGTATTTTTATTTTTCTCCTGCATTCATCCATATCCTTAAATGGAATGAGAAGTATTTTTGATTCTTTTACTAGCAGTTTTCTTTCTTTTTACTGTCATTAACAATATCAGCTTCTCTTTATTGGAACCAAGTGGGATCTGAGCCTTACCATTACTCCACAGACAGACAGTAGATGGGCTGGGGGTATGGTTATTTGAACTCCTTGGTAATGCAGACAGCCTCATGGTATATAAATGTGGAGACAAGAAGAACTTCTGTACAAATGAGGGGCTGAAAGTCAGGTGACTGTTAAAGTAGTCTTTTTTTTTTAATTATCTATTCCCCCTCCAGAGAAAAAGTCAAATACCACATTAATCTATATTGACCATGACAAAAATTTGATTGAATAATTTTCTTTTTAAAAAAGCATTATGAGAGGAAAAGTTTGGTTAGAAAAATATTAGGATTTTTTCCCCCTGTTTTTTTTAAAGCCACCTGGCTTTCTTAAGAAAAAAAATCTGCTATTCAAATAACACTTTTCCAGTAATGTTTTGTTTGGCTTATAAATTTGTTCCAGTAAAGCCATATATTGTGTACAATACGCCTCGAGTCTTCCTCTGAGTCTGTTCTGTTTACTAATATAGCACTTTTATTTTGCTTCTTTGACTTGTGCGTGGTATGAAAAGCAATGCTAATGCAGTTCGCAGGGATGTTGAATTTAGCAGTTCCCCGTGTGAGCCGCGTGTACTGATGAGCTGGGTTTATTCTTTATTCCTGCTTTCCTCTTGGGACCCGGTTACTTGTCTAACCAAATAGACTGACAGTGAGCAGACGGATACTGCAGCTGATGGTGAGACCACTGCCACCGAGGTTTGTACAGTCGCCGGCACCCAGTTATGGCACGGGGAGAGCCTTTTGCCTCGTCTCTTCCCCACCCTGAGTGCCAAACCGCATGTCTCCCATGGCAGTTCAGGATCCCTCCCTTCGCGCGTCTGCATGTGCAAGAGCTTTGCTCGGGGAGTTTTCCCTGCTCCCTGCAGGTTCCAGGTCTTAAGTTTGGGAACTGCCAGGCCACTGTGCTGTGCAGATAGCAAGGTGGTGGCAGTGTCACCCACCCCAGTGCCACCCACCAGGGACAGTCATGCTGACCTGGTTGTGCCCTGGGTTGTTCAGTTTGCTTGTTTGTGCTTATAATCTTGTGGCCTCTGTGTGTGAGAGAGAGGGGCGAAAAGACAGTAAAAAGCAGTTTTCAAATTTTCTGAATAAAGGTATTTCCAGATTTTAAACACCTAAGGTTTGCTTTGAATGTAATTTCATGTGTCCTGTTCATGTTTTGCCACCAGTAGTCCGGGTATTGTCTTCAGAGGAAGCACTGTTGTATTTTCTCTGCACTCAGAAGCCTCGTATCCACAATGTGGTATACAGACTGTGCAGGCAAATTCAACCCTATGTGACTCCAGTGAAGTGCATATAATGCTTTCATAATTAATATGGTTGCCTCTGCAAACATGAGCTGAATTTGGTCTGACATCTGGTAGAAGACAGCGTCTCAGCATCTTACCACAACCACTACTGTAGTTTTTTCAGTAGGATCTCATTAATATTTCAGATTGTTAAAATTATCATTGAGCAAGAATTCTCTGTATGAGGTGTCAGGGCAATTCGGCCTCGGCTGTAAATAGAATAGATTTGATCTGAGTTATAAAGTAATCAACAGATAAAGATTTTCCCATGGGTCATTTGACTAATTAGGACTATATGAAAAATTAACAATAAAGTAGTGGCATGAGTATTAAAATAATCCAAATGGATCGACAACATAAAGTCCGTTGAGATGAGTCTGGAGTACAGAGTGCTTTGAAGTGCCTCTTGCACTGTATGGCTTCAGGCCGTGAGTCATACAAAAAGTAAAGCATAATCCTAAACCCATGACATTTAAAAGGCATGATAATCTCCTTGCCCTACTTCTTTATCTTAGGGGAGAAGTTTTATGAACCTCTGTTTTCCTTCTGGATACCTGGTTTTCAAAGCACGTGGTATACTTGCCATCTGAAACTTCAGACATCAGAAACAGGGCTGCTTTGCCAGGCCATATTGCATTGCTTTTGCAGTTGTGAGCTGAAGTGAATTTGAGCTGAAATGTGTGCAATTCCAAAAGGCCGTCTTCACAGATAGGTCCTGAAAGAATATATATAGTCTAAATATGAAATAAAACTATGTAAATATGGAAAGGGACTGAGGTTAGGGAAATAGCATTTTTAGCAAATAAAACATGCTTCATTCTGTAGATAGTGTTGTGTGTCACCCATGGTGAGTTAATGCAGAGCTTTGCCTGTGGCCCAGGAGATGCCATATGTTTAAATTCTGGGATTATGGGTTTCCAAAGAGTTTGCTGTTGCCATTTAGTCCAAAACCAGCCACAATCCTGGTGAGAAGGTCCAACAGCTGCTCTCTAATGGAGATCTGAGAACATGGAGCACAGCAATGGTATTTGTCAAAGGAAAATGTTTAGTTCTCCTCTCTTCACAATTAACACATTTGATAAGAGGAGGCTTGCTCTGAGTTAGGAGAACCATGCAAAGTCGAGCCATGTGTCTATGCCTTCTCCTTAAGCCGTTAACATAGAGAAAATGTGATTTTAACCTAGTGTGTTCCTCTCACTAGTTTTTGTAAAGCCTTCAGTCATACGAGTGGGTAAGGTGTTGTTTTCCAATCTTTCTCATGCTGGCAGTCGGATCAAGATGAGGACGGAGATCTAAAGGCACAGGTACAGAAACCAAAGGCCCAGATGTTGCTCAAGTATTGGAGGTGTTCACCTCTCTCAGCATGGTATTGTCGGTTCTCTGTGAAGAAATGTGTAGAAACAGCATTTTGTATCCTTTCAATACTGTGTCCCTTACCTTTCCCTTTCTTTTTCACTTCTTTCAGAATAGTCTGATTAAGCGAATACAGGGTGAAAATGTGTATGTCAAACATAGTAATCTTATGTTAGAGGTTGGTATTGGTATATACCAGTGCATGTACGTACATGTGTGTTAGTTTTAGTGGTAACCTGTGAATCTGCACTATGATGCATGAACTGTGTATTCCCACCTGCTAATAAATTAAATAGATTTTTTTTTCTCAGATTATGATGACTCCTCTAACTTGAACTATAAATATATATATGCGTGTGCGTATGTGTGTGTGTGCGTCCACGCGCATATGTATGTTGGTTTGAAGCCTCTTTATCAGGTGTAAATGATAGCGATATGATTAAGCTCTTTAAGAGTATATTTATACTCACTTGTACGAGATATGCTATGCTGTTATCTCTCAAAATGCCACATTTTCACAGAGTGTTGTGTTAGTGGTGTGCTCCTCGGCTCCCTGAGATGTTACTTCCCTCTTTACTAACCAAGTTGTGTGTTTTGGCGCTAAACTTTGGTTGGTTTTGGATGTATTACAAACTGCTCTATTCTTTTAAAACTGTCCAGGACCTAGACAAAACCCAGGAAGATCTGATGAAACATCAGACCAATATAAGCGAGCTGAAACGCACCTTCTTGGAAACCTCCACAGAAACAGCTGTGTCTAATGAGTGGGAGAAGAGGCTATCCACATCTCCCGTTCGGCTTGCAGCAAGGCAGGAGGAAGCTCCTATGATTGAACCACTAGTGCCTGAAGAGGTCAGCGTGAGCTGAAAGGCTTCATTACATATTTGTCTACTCATTTTTACTTATAATAGCTCTCAGTAGATTTAGAGGCCGTTCCCCACTCGGAGGTCTGCCCCTTTTTGCAGGACTTGGGCTCTAGCAGCAAACATGCAAGGATTGATCAGATACTTGTATGTATATAGTTAGAGTATGAAATTCATTGTAAGCCGTGTGGCAGTTGGGCCTCTGATGGTGTGAAATGCAGGCTTCCTTATGGGTTCAGTGAGCCTGAGGAAGTCCAGTCATGCATGAAAGAAACCATGGAGGTGATGGAGAGAAAATTTAAATAACGGTGACTGGTTTGGAGCAGCGTTGTAGCAGGTTGGATCGCGGTGCAGTACCAAGCTCTACAAGAAAATACAGAGCAAAGGGCAGAATCTCAGTCTTTGAAGACAGGGAAGAAATCATGATGATAATTAGACCTGCTTGTCCAGTTCCATAAGGGAACTGATAGTTGCTGGATACTGTTTTGTATGCAGACCCAATGCAGATTGCTAAGCATGTGCATTTTCACACAGTGTGCATGCATGAAAAAATTTTGCTCGCTGTACAGTCTTTTGAAGTGTTTCCAAGAAATTTGCCAAAAGCTACCTTTTATTTAGTTTGTGGCTAGATAATGAGATGTAGAGGTAACAATGTACCATTCAGGTTGCCTTAAAATATGTAGATCTTCAAAAAAAGACGTGAGTCTTGGTTTAAATCCAGTGGAGCAAAAAGAAACATGCTCGTGTGGTCTGCATGAATATTAATCTTTTTTATTCTATTGTGGATTGACGTCTGGTTTCTGTCTCACAGGAATCATATTTATGGTTACCACTTGTTTGTAGCATTATAGACCAATCAATGCTTCTGTTCCTCCAGCACGGATATAATGTTTTAAGGAACTCAGGAGAAATTCGCTGGAGAGTGTAATTCAGAAGAGTCTTCTGCTTTTCCAACTTAGAGTTTGACATTGCAGACCCATAGCTCTCTGGGGAAGGGGATTCCTGGAGGTACACAGACAGCATGCATCAACTTCTTCTCTCGGGGAAGAAGATGTTGCTGAGAAAAAAGCCCCAGCTCCTGGATTCCTATGTTATACCCATTTTAACTAGTGGCTGATACTGGCATCAGGCATACATTAGAGCAGCCATTGAGTTGATTAAAATACCTGAAAAGCAGACTCAGTGCGCAAACCTTACCATTTGGAGTGAGTACTGAGGAGTCTTAATGGTGCTCCTACTGCCTTGTTCAGGGATCATAGCAGACCCTAAAGCCATGTTTGGTTGTAGTTGAAATTACAGGTTTTCTTAAAATTCTAAGTGTAATAAGCTGAATGCATTTAACATATTAAAGACATATTGAACTGACTGTTAAAAAGGGAGTGGGTGGCTAGTTGAGCTATGCACCTGAGGAATGCAGGTGAAGCAAACTTATAACCACCTCACTTCATTTCTTTGAGTTTCTTCAAGTTCATTTCTTCAAGTCTTTATGACTTCCAAAATTTAATAACAATTTTTATTTAAAACACATAAGCAGTAGCAGAGCATTACACAGTTATGTAGGCTTCACCCTAACAAAACACATCTGAATTTAACTATTCATTTGGAAAGGAAAAGGACAAGAATATCCTTATCTGGTACCTCTTCTCTTACTTGAAGAAAAGGACTTGCTCAAAAGCAGTGTCCAGTTACTATACCTTGTATGCATCTAAGTAAACTATAGCTGTCCAACAGAATCTCATCCAAATGAGGGAGTTTCTGTGGAAAAATGTGTGTGGATTTGAGCTATCTGAGCCTAACTCTGGGGTTAGGCACTAAAGGACCCCTGCTGTAGATAATATTTTTCCATTCTTTTTGGCCCCCAGGTGGGATGGTTTCAGTTCACATGTCCTGCTGAGAGAGAAGTTTGTTAGGAAAAAAATGAAGTTGTGTTTAGGTCAAAATCAGCACCTTGATGCAGAGGCAGTCAGGATAGAGAGCACATAGAACATTATGTAGTAGCTTCTTCTAGTTCAAAGAAGTTACGTTTAACTTAACATATCCACTTAAAAAATGTATACACTGCTGTTATCTGTAGCTCTTTAATGACACAAGAGCAACACTGGTTCAAAATGTGTGCTTTGAGGTTTTGGCACCTATGTGTGTTCAGTCAGTTTGACTCTAAGCCTCTCTAGTCACCAATTGGTTTCTGACAATAATAGCGG
>VZTM01015993.1:15491-27040 GCA_013400555.1 Jacana jacana | reverse complement strand
TCAGAAAAGGGAGGTCTTGATCCTCCACTGGTCAGATTTGTGAGTCATCATACTTTAAGTATGAATTTTGCTATGCCATAATTTCTTGGCAAGTTACTCATTTACATGCCAATAAAATAACTGAGTTCCATACTATGACATCCCATTTCCAAAAATACCTTAAACAGGGAAGAAATAAATTTTCAGGAAAGCTCTGTTACATCTGTTACAGCATGATGATAACACTTCAGATGAGATAGAAAAAGACCTCTGTGTTCATCCACTATCAATAAAAAATTGATCTCCGCATTATATGCTCATCCGTAACACATATGACACTGGAAGAAGGATCCCATGCGTACAAAGCCTCAGGCTCTGCCACTGCCCTCTACCTTTCCCTGAGCACATTAAGTGCTATGCTTTTCTTTTCATTGCCCTCCTTTTATCTACTCTTCTAAACCTCTTTGTTCTTCTATTTGGTTTTCATCTACTCTGAGCTGCTGCTATGGTACTGAATGCCGATGAGATCATAAACTACTCTAAGAAGGTTATTTTTCAGTTGTCTTTCTTAACATAAAAGCCATCCTGCATTTATACGGACAATCTCTGCATCCAGACTAAGAGCAATTAACTCAGCTGCTTGCAAGGACCCTGGATGTGTGAGAGATTGCAGACGTGGGTCAAAATTGCAACACAGACAGAGACTAATAATGCAACACTTTCAACTCATGTTACTGATTCTCACCCACTCCCTGCCTTCCTAATGGCCTGCTGGTGCTGTCATTCTTCTGCTTCACTCCCAGCTCTGTCACTGTCACTGTGCAGAGACATACTCCTCTGCTGTCTCCTCAGGTTGGTGCGCTAGAATTTCTGATTCCTTCATTGGTCTTACTGCCAGTTACTGCTTTCAACAAAAATACATGTACGGTTACATTAGCTCTAGGTTTTTTTTTGTTTTTCAGAACTGGAGCGAACAAAACAAAAAATCCGGTATGGAAGTGACGCTTCAAAGTCACTGGGTCTACTTCCCCCAATTAAGGGCACTTGCAAGTGCCCTTAGTAAGTGCAGAAGAGATCACGTGAATGCTCAATTCTATATTATGAAGTTACAGTATAAAATAACTTTCAACAGTCAGCAAAATAGTAAATATTTAATCAGAGAAAACAATAATGCATTTTGCCAAAGAAAGCAAAAATATAAGGAAACAAAGTCTTCAGAGGAAATAATACAGAATTTTTAAACTCACTCTCTATTTTTCTCCTTAATGGCAGAGTAGCAAGGCAGGTTGAATTTAAACAAACATAAACATAGTGTTTCAAGTATATCACCACGAACAAGGAAAAGAAAAAAAAGTCAGATTTTTTTCACAATCTTCTTAAGAATTTGTTTTGAAAGGACCCAAATAACTCAAGAAAGATTTTTAATTTTTATTTTGCACCTCAGCTTCAGGATAGCAAATCAAGAAAATATAGAAGTTGCATTGCTGTATAGTATTTTTGCCCTACTAAAGTACACTTGAAACCCTTGAAAACAAAAGCTATTTTTTTTTTATTTTTCTTAGTTCCTTAGTAATTTCCTTGGTAGCTGATAGAGATAAAAAAGTTGCTTTTTTCTGTAGACAGAGTAGACCTCTTGTTTGCCCTTTATAATCACTCATAGTGATCCATCTTCTAGAACAAACACAAACAAGATGCATTCAGCTTTTTTTCCCATCACTGCAACTCTTGGCAGAATATAGATTAAGAAAAAATTCAATTCAGAGAAGGTGAAAGTGGTGCCGATCAATTGGTGGAAGCTACTGGACAAAATAGGAAAGCTGAATCTTTTTCAAACTGCATAGTAAGCCATTACAATGACGCTGATATGCTATGGAGGTACTGTTTTTTTTTCTCCACAATAAAAGCTATTATTTCTTGTAAGAGTTACAAAGAATCAAGGCTATCAGATCTGCTGGTGCTGCTACAATATCAGACAAACACATGGATTTCATACATATATGGCTAGTAGCTGAAGATATTCTGGGTTTATTCTTCCATTTATTACCTCAGTAGAGACCAGATAACTTCATGAAGAAGTGCACAGAATTTAATAAGGATGAAAGTGTATAAATGCTGAAATACGATTTCCCTTATATAGAGTTTTATATTCTTTCAAAAATTATTTGTGTGTAATTCTTTACTATAAAAATTTATAGTGTTAAAAGTCTCAGGAGAGATTTATGTTCTCTGCTAAGCTTTACAGAAATTTCCCATAAATAGAAGCTGCCTCTAAAGGCATGTGTAGGGGTGATTGCAGCAGTGATGTTTTTTCCAGGAAACAAGTTACCACTGTCTTCTTCGGTTGCATTTATTTGCCTTTAGTTGCAATGCCATTGTCTAGATATTTCAGGTGCTTGCTGCTTTGGGAGAAGTCTTCTTAGATGTCCTGGAAATTAGCATCTGCACCAAACAAAGACTGAGGACTGAAGAGAGGTTGTTGTTGACAAAGAAAAGGCAGTTCTGCCACTCTCCTATTAGGCATTATTTTAATAATACTCTCAGCACCCCCTAAACCTGATTATTTCAATGGACTACTCCCTGAGAGGATTTTAGATAAAGATTTCCCAAGACATTTATTTTAAACAGGAACAGGAGAGATTTAAGATCACTTCTGGCCCTGAATCAACCTATAAAAATAGTATAAATATGGATTCACTGAAGAAGATCTAAAGGGGCTGGATGGTTGTTTCAATTTACCCAGGAAAGACTGGGTCTTTGATCCAATAGAATGGATCCAACAGCATGACATTTTTTGTGAATTTCTCTAGAAACCCTTTAAGAATTAACCAAACCAAGGAAAAAAACCTCCAAAACCAGAAAAAGAACCCAACGTAAACCCCAAATATTTTGAGATATTATTTCTTTGGAAAATATTACATTTGGATTTTTAATTCCCTACATGACTTGTGAGAGTTTCTTGTTTAATACATTTTATAACTATGGTAGGCTAACTTTTGCTGCTTGCCAGACATTCACCGAGCTGCTCTCACTCCTCTTCTTCAATAGGAGTTGCAGGGAAATAAGATGGAAAAAAATCACAAGTTGACATAGTTGAGCTTACAAATTATCATCATGGGCAAAATAGGCTTAACCTGGGGAAAAATAATTTAATTTATTGACAGTTAAAAACAGAGCTGGATGGTGAGAAATAAAGATAAGTTAAAACAACACATTCTCCTTTCCCCGAGTGGCACAGAGGGAAATATGGGAGT
This sequence comes from Jacana jacana, assembly GCA_013400555.1. Classification (NCBI taxonomy): domain Eukaryota; kingdom Metazoa; phylum Chordata; class Aves; order Charadriiformes; family Jacanidae; genus Jacana; species Jacana jacana. The sequence goes on along the minus strand of VZTM01015993.1, from coordinate 23,810 downwards.
ACAGTCAGTCTGTAATAGTTCCTCTAAGCTGATTCTTCCTCCTCAAACTTTTTCTTTAGTTCATTGTGCTGTGGTCCTTCATGGCAGAATCCTTCTCTATTCCAGTGTGGGATCTCCCAGGCTGCAGTTTCCTTCAGGGCATAGCCCCCTGCTCCAGTGTGATGTCCTGTATTGTCTGTAGTGTGGATATCTGCTCCACTGTGGTGTATTCCATGAGCAGCAGGGGAATCTCTGCTCTGGTGCATGGAGCACCTCCTTCTCCTCCTTCTCTAACCTTGGTGTTTGCAGGTTTGCTTCTCACACTTCCCCCTCTTTCACTGCTGTCTAGTGTATTTTACTATTTTTTATATAAGTTCTCCCAGAGACACCATAAACTCTTCTGACAGGCAAACGTCAGGATTTTTGTGTTCTTTTTTTAACACTACATTTACATATGGAGCTGAAATTAATTGCACTAAAGCATATGGATCTAAATTGTGTACTCATTGATAATATAAAGAGATGGTTGCAGCACTGATTGTCATGGGAACTGGAACATAAAAGACATGAAATATTTTGACAATTTTCTGGTGCATATACTCTGTACTTATTGACATAGTATGAAGCAACCACTCCCACCTAGCAGGGCTACCAGCCAGTGTAGCAGTAGGGAATAGAAGGTACTAGGAAATTATTGAGGACCTAACTGGAACAGTCAAAAGTCCTGGTTGTACATTATATTTAGCCTATTAGAAAAATAGAATATTAGAAATGCTATTTCACATCAGAAGATGGGGATATAGAGAAAACAAAACAAAAAGCAAAACCCCAAAAAACCCTAGAAATAATTCCTGGCAGAGAATTCATATCAAGTTTCTGGTGTGAGAGAACAATGTGTTGTCTCCACAGTCTGGGGAATGTATGTATCAAAGCCTACCAGTACATGTGCATCCTTTGCAGGTCAGTTAACCTCTCTATGAATGTAAGCAGTAGCAGAAGTGAGTAACAAATGAAAAGAGAGTTGCATGTTTGAGGACAGAACCAAGAATAAACCTTATGAAGAGTGGCTGAGGGAACTGGGGTTGTTTAGTTTGGAGAGAAAGAGACTGAAAGGAGTCTTTATGGCTCTTTACAGCTATATGAAAGGAGTTGTAGCAAGGTGGGTGTTGGTCTCTGAGCAATAGGACAAGAGGAAATGGCCTCCAGTTGCACCAGGGAAGCTTAGGATGGATATTAGGAAGACCTTCACCAACAGGGTTATCAAACATTGGAATTGGCTGCCAGGGAAGTTGTTGAGTCACCATCCCTGGAGGTATTTAATAGATGTGTAGATATGACACTGATGACATGATTTAGTGGTGGTTTTGCCAGTGGTAGGTTTACAGTTGGACCCAATGATCTTAAAGGTCTTTTCCAACCTGAATAATCCTATGATTCTATGACCTGAATAAACTTTTTGCCATGGATTTTTAAACTGCTTCTCCAACACTGTTGTTGCACACACAAGCTTTGTTTTAGAGCCATCCTCTGCTTTAGAAGACCAGAGAACTTTAGGAGCCTTCTATAAACTGTAAAAGGAGCTTTTCTACAAAGACCAGAACTGTTCTGTAGGTCACAGTAGTGCACACACAGAGAACTACTGTGACACAGTGTCCTGGCTCAGGGAGGGATAGGGTTAATTCTCCCCTGGCTCTAGCAGGGGCACAGATATTCCTGTTGCACCTGAGCCGGGCCCAGGGGGTTGCCAGGAGCTGGCCCAGAATGGGAGGAGGACAGGAAGTCATTGGTGGTGCATGGTCGGGGATGGTGCCTCGTGCGGTCCGTAGCATAATCTTGGTTTTATACTCCTGTTACTGTTTCCTTGTTCTGTTAAACTGCCTTTGTCCAGCCCATGAGTTTTGCCTTTTTCTCCCAATTTTCCCCTCCCAGCTGTGGAAGGGTTCAAGAGCGAGTGTCTGCCAGCTGGTTCTTTGATGCCATCTGAAGCTAAACCACAGCATGGAACTACTGCTGTTTGTATGATGTACTGTTAGTTACAAAGTGTGTTAGTTACAAGTGCGCAAAACCAAGTTAACAGCTTTAGTTTGGCTCTAAAGTAAGTTTAGTCTGGTTTTCAAGAATGCTAATAAATTTCACTTCTCTAAGGACTCATTGAATCACAGAATCATAGGATCATTTGGGTTGGAAGAGGCATTTAAAGGTCATAGTTCAACACCCCTGAAGTGAGCAGGGACATCTTCAAGTAGAATCCCATTGCCTCTACTAAGCAAGAAGAAAAGAAACATTTCATTTCTGAAAAAAAAAAAAAAAAGGTAAGCTTGTAAGGTGCATCAACATGCAGAAAATGTTTGGAGAACCTGCAAACTTCAATCTAAATTTCCATTGAAGCTATGATTCCGCCTTAATTATATTAGTAAACTTCATATAATTGAGTTATATTAGTTATCAGAATTAGAAATATCATACAGGTAATGTAAGAGATTGGATGACAAAAATTTTACATTTAAGAGGTTACCTTGCCTATGTCACATTGATGCACAATTCTTTAAAGCAGACTCCTCCACCTCAAAAAAAAATGCTTTTGTTTCAACTTCCCAGGGGAGGAAACACCAGCAATAAAAACCTGACCACATTCAGTTTTTGCCTCTGATGGTACAAGAGATAGGAAGGGAATTTAGCTGCTTTACTCCACCATGCCAAGAATCAGTGCTCAGCAAGATCTCTTCCATTAATGTCTGACAAGATCAGAAGAGCTTAAAATACAAATGAAGACTACAATATCGATATTGATAGTAGCAGTCACCTTCTCCAAAGAAAAAAAATCTGAATAAGAGCCAATTTACATACATATAAATATTTGCATAAGTATATATTACCTGGTACAGAAACCTGGGACTTCTTCATGTGTCAGGTCTCATTCATTTTAGTAATCTGGCGTCAGTATACTGCCAACATTTGCAACATAACTTGCAGATGGTGTGTTTAAAATAGAACTGGCAAAATCCATTGTTTCACCAGAGGTGCATTGAAGTTGTACAATACTTTATCGGAAAGCTGAAAATGTTATTCTAGATTATGATAAACAATATTTGCTTGACTCCTCAAATGTAATAGTGTCTTTTTTTGCTAGCTGAGAACCTCACTATGAGGTACTCTGTTCAACATCTTCACCAGCTGTATTTTGTATAAAAGTGCAAAGAGTAAAAAGTAGTGTCAGCTTCTAGATTTCCAAGTTCCAGTATTTTCTGGATCTGTTTACCAGAGATATGGAGCTGAACCTTGAAAATAATTAAAAAAAAGAAGTCTAGCTGGCATTAATACGGATGTGTTCATGAGGTGAACAAACCCAATATGGTATAAATTCCCTAAAATAAAATACTGCAGAAAAATAAATTAGAATAACAGTAGAAGTTTTAAATTTAGGAGAAGTACTCCTTTGTTATATTTTAACATGTCTTGAAAAGTTACTTCATCTGGAAAAGTTGAGGGAGAGAGAGCCTACCATGTATCTTCTTAGGCAACACAAGTGCTTTTTGTATTTTAAGTTGAAAGAAAACCAACCTACATTGTTTCTAACTGTAATGTAAAGTTGTGGCTCACAGGAGCTGAGAGTAGATTAATTTAAAATTCTGGGTTTATATCACAAGGTAGAAAACTATTTGTATAGATGTAGCATAGATTTCTGTAAGCTGTTCATCGAATAGGTCTCCATTACCCAGGGACTACATAGGAGTAGTTCACTCACACCCACTGAAACTTTGATTTTTTTACTATACTTTTTTTTTTCTTCAAAACAGCCACTGAACACCATCAGCTGATGTGTTGCTAATGTAGATAGGTCTCTGTCATAGTCTGTGACCAGTCAGTGGAAGAATAATGGATTTTCAAGAACAGTTTCAGGGTAATTTAAATCAGTGATAAGATGATAAAGCTTTTATATCCTAACATCAATTCTCTTACCACGAATATGATAAAGCATTACTGATGTATGACAATAAATGAGGGTCTGCCTTTAGACACTGCTCAGGTATAGGCTTGTGCAGGTACAGAGTTTCACTGCACAATAGTAACACAGTGAGCAAATAAAACACTGTTTCTACCAATGTAAAAAAATCCTGAAATAGAAAGGTATTATTATTATAGAATTCACACAGAATCCACACAAAATTGTGTGGGTTTGAAGGAACCATCTAGTCCAACACCCCCTGCCAAAGCAGATTTACCTAGAGCAGGCTGGAGAGGGTGCATCCAGGTAGGTTTTGAATATCTCCAGGGGAGACTCCACAATCTCTCCGGGCAGCCTGTTCCAGTGCTCCATCAGTCTCAAAGTAAAGAATTTTTTTCCTCATGTTGAGATGGAACTTCCTGTGTTCCACCTTGTAATGATTACCCCTTGTCCTGTCACCAGTCACCGCTGAGAAGAGCCTGACCCCTTCTCTCAGCACCCACTAGATATTTATAAGCATTGAGGAGATCCACTCTCAGTCTTCATCAGGCTAGACAGACCCAGATCTCTTAGCCTTTCTTCAAAATAGGGGTGCTCCATTCCCTTGACCGTCTCCAGTGGTTCCCTGTCCATCTTGAACTGGAGGGTTCTGAACTGAACACAGTACTCCAGATGTAGCCTCATGAGGGCAAAATAGAGGGGTAAGAATATCTCCCTCAACCTGCTGGCCACACAAGAGTTGGGCAAACTCAACAAGGAGTGTTGCAGCGTCTCATGATTTAAATATATAAGAATGTTTTAAACTTAAGAAGACACAGACACAGCTGTCTTTTCTTTGCACTCCCCCTAATCAAATCAGTTGCACTGTTTTCCTCTCTTGCTACCCACTCTGCTCCTGCTTCAGTCCTGCCAAGCTCCTGCTGAGACTCAAAGATGCAGCTACTCAGCGCTGAGCTACACCTGCTTGACCCATGGTCTGTTCCTTCTCATACCTCTGGCAGGTGCCACACCCACTCATCATTGCCCATGAAGAAGCTGGACCTGGACCTGGCCCTGGAGGCATTTTGCTTACTTGGCTCAGGGCAGTGTGATAGCTTGGTTGCTGGGCTTTCAGCAGCTGCTGGCAAAACCAGCTGTGGTACATAGATGCCTAGTTCCGAAGATACCAACCACAATTCTGATCAGTACCACACATACTTCTTTTGCTCCTTCTCCTCTATCATGCATCTTACATTCAATTTTATTTACTTACCCATACACTAAACATGCATAGATACTCCAATCATTAGTAGCATCACATTTTGTAGTCATTCAATACATTTTTAGATGTTGTATTTTGTCATTTCTCTCTTTAAAAATTTGCTTCATATAACACGACAAGTATTTTCTACAGACATCTACTTGTGAGTCAGTTACCTACACAAAGTAACTACTATATTAATTCAGTTGCACAGCTACAATAATTTGAGACCAACACTTCCAGGATGCAATAATATTTCTCTATCTTAGAGTGTAAATATTATTTGCTTTTCAAAAGATCTACAGCTGATCTAACTCAAAGAGGAATTAAGAACCTCAAAGTCTTTCTAATGCCAAAAGGAACACCACTTGCTTCAAGGAAGTCATATTTAACTGTGTAAATGCAGTTTAAAGATCTGAATTTTAAGAACATAGGAGAGAAGTGTTTTTTCATAACTCTGCATGCAATCACTTTTGTGAGTAAAAAAAAGGTATCTATTTTACCCAGTCCTTCTTTTGCTGTAGCCATATATATTGCAAACAGTTTGTTTCTTTTTTTTCTTTCATAAAACAAAGATAAACACTCTCTGTGCTGTCCACCAAAAAAAATGGTGGACTGTACTCTCACCAATTATTTACTCTCCTTTAAAACCCTACCATAGTTTTAGGTTCAGCTGCAGTTCAAGCAAATAGCAGAGGAAAACAAAACATGAACTATTAATTTTTTTGTCTATATTCAATTAAATGTCCTGAATAGTCTGGCCATAAGAAATATTTTGTGTTGTAAAACAATATCCTTCATGGTAAAGCTTGAATTTATTAAGAATAAAATCAAGTTTTGTACTTTTTCACTATTCAGTCTGTAAATTAAAACTCTCTAGGCTCTAAGAAAAATTTAATATAATTCAACAATACGATAATAAAGGTCTTGAAGGTTATTGGATTTTTTTAGTCAGCTCATCTATCTTTTAAACTAAATTCATACTCATAAAACCTAATATGTTTATTGCAGTCTAGAATTAAATTCTTCTAGCAGTTATTTTAAGAAGTAAGAGCTGAAGTCAGAGATACAAAAAATATGTTTATAAATTTACATATAACAAGACAAACTGAACAAATCAAAAAATTCATAAATGTTCAATAAATTCAGGTTAACACATAGACAAAGTTGTGGCTGGAGAAATAACTTCTATGCAGGCTTTCCCTTTTCTTTAGGTTGACATGAGTTTAAATCTAATTAGGTAGTTATGCATCATACTGGGGTATGCTGACTTCCATCCAATAACTACATCTTTAGATTAAGCCAATACTTAACCATATTCCTTTCAAAAATTACCTGGCTCCTTGAATCTGCATTCAATAGAAAGCAAAATAGGAAAATTAATACCCTTCTATTAAACTTTTTTTGTATATTTAGATACCTGAAATATTACATCTGGACAGAACACGCCATAGCACATGGTTATAATGAACAACAGTACTATTTCCCCTAAACTCCTCCCTGTTTGTATATTCCACCTAATAATGACCAATAGTTAAAAAATAATAATAATAAAAAAAGAAATATTCCATGAGACATATTCTGTGTCATTTGTGATACTTTGAAAACCCCATTTATCTCTAGTTAAAAAGACTGAAGGTCTGATTAGGGCCTTTAAACACCAAAGGGATGCAATTTGATCTTAAATCAGCAATTCCTGCTAGGACAGTAACACAAAATAGAGCAGCAAATGGCTGGTAAGCCCTCAGGGAAGAGAAATTGCAAATCAGCAGTGACCCCCTTTGCCCTCTGTGCAACCAGAAAGTTCCTAAGTCCTACAGCCAGACTATATCTTCACAGTTAATTGATCATATTTCCCACTTTTGCTACCTCCTCACTGTCTATATTCTGGGAGTTGCTGTCAAGTTTTTGAACAGGAGCAAGGGAACCCTCTCAATATCACATACCACGATTGTGAGCAATTCTCAGCTCTCATAGTAAATTTTAGATAACTGAAGACTCACATTTGTGTGAATGCACTGGTTAGATGTGAGAATTTTGTTTGAAACCTGAAATTAGTTTAAAATAGGAATAAGTTATAAAGCAATCACAGGATTTGAAGAGCTTCCATGATAAACTACACGGACAATTATTTTATCTTACATTTTGTGTGAACATGAAGACAAATGCATTGTTCTCCCTCTTTTTTTGCCTAAATTTATTAATTGATATATTAAAAGAAAATAATGAATATATATTTATTGAACATATAAAAAGATGAAAATACTTTTTCATTTATGATTCTTACACAATCTACATTTATACAGGTGTGGTATATATCTATGTATGTTACTTTAGGATCTCTGCATTCAGTTTTCATTTGTAATTTTTTGACAATTGGAAATTTCAAATCAAATTCAGTTTCTTAGAACAGTAGTGATGTCACAGGTATAGATTTCCCACTAGTTGACTAATGGATGAGGGAGAGACCCCACTGAGAAAATAATTTCTTTGGTACTTGATAAACTCAGTTTGGACTCATTACTGGACACTGAGAATTCACCAGGAAGACACCATATCTGCCAAACTACCAGATTGGAACACCATCCCTTAAGCCATTACAGGATTCACAAACATGACAAAGACATTGTAAAGAGACAAATAAATTCTACTATTCATGGAATTACTTCATAGAATCATAGAATCATATAGGTTGGAAGAGACCCTTGGGATCATCAAGTCCAACCATCAGCCCTACTCTACAAGTTCTCCCCTACACCATATCCCTCAACACCACATCTAATCAACTCTTAAACACAGTCAGGGATGGTGACTCCAACACCTCCCTGGGCAGCCCATTCCACTGACCAACTACTTTTTCTGTGAAAAATTTTCTCCTAATGTCCAGCCTAACCCTACCCTGCTGCAGCTTGCAGCCATTCCTTCTTGTTCTATCGCTAATTACCCGTGAGAAGAGACTAGCACCAACCTTCCTACAATGCCCTTTCAAGCAGTTGTAGAGAGTGATGAAGTCTCCGCTCAGCCTCCTCTTCCTCAAACTTAACAATCCCAACTCCCTCAATCGATCCTCGTAAGACTTATTCTGCACTCACTCCAGCACCTCGATATCTCTCTTGTGCTGAGGTGCCCAGAACTGGACACAATACTCAAGGTG
>VZTM01015993.1:686-12951 GCA_013400555.1 Jacana jacana | reverse complement strand
AAAATAAAATAAAATAAAATAAATAAATAAAAACACTAGGGCTGCAGTTCTTTCTTTCGGTAACTTTTTCAAATTTAGGTAGAATAATTTAAAGATTCATTTATGCCTCTATATGCCTCTAGTTATAAATAAGTATCTGTCGTGGTTTTGACCAATTGGACAGATGATGACCCCTCCTCCCCCCCCCCCCCCAAAGAAAAAGAGAGGAGGGGAAGGGNTCACCTGACAAAATTACCTGACCTTGGTTGTTCTAGCAGTAAGTATAAGCAAGGGCCTCTCCACATACCATCCCTTGGTATAATCAGGTCTTATCACTGTGAGACGAAACACTCTATGAACAATGTGCTGTTAGTTTCAGACTTTAGTTAGTTAGAAGAGGCCCAGCTAAAAAAGTAAAACTACTGAACAGAAAATTGGTTTGTTTTGCCTCAAACCAGGACAGTATCTAAAATATCAAATACCACACATTTTAGTGTACTGAGTTTACCAGTAGCACCAGGAAGTGAGGACTGCAATTTGAGTGAATGATGCTAGGTATATCACAATTACTGTTTCACTTTGGATTATGCTTTTACTAACTCATATTTTAAAATAAATCTACCTACGAAAAGCATCAAAGCAAAACCTTCCATTGTTGGAATGCATTCCTCCATTTTCTAATTTCCTACTCTGAATCCACTGCAGAATTGCACAACCGTAACTGAGAACAGAACTTGATCTCAGCTCTGGCTTGCAGCATCTCATGTAATCTATTTCAGGAGATCTTAATTTCTATTAAGAACAGAAGATGTTGTTAGGTCAAAAACGATCAATTGTCTATAAGTAGCACATTGGAACATCTGACTTCTACATCTGGCCTCCTCTGGCCTCCTTTAGGCAAAAATAAATCTCTATGGAAGAAATGGCATCACCCTTTTCCTCTCCAAGCTCAGAATCTCATGTGTACTGCCAGAACATATCTGGCTCTGCCTTGTAATTCTTAGCCTCAAACTTACTCCCAAAGGTCATGATTTTATCCCGTCTGTAAATAATAAATGTTATAATTCTTTTCAGACTTAGTGGAATAGGTTGTCACTGTTCCACTGTCATCCATCTGCAACTCAGCACAAAAGTAAAAGCATCTACCCATGATGTGGGGCATCAGTGGAGATTCAAGCCTATATCTTCTATACAGCATTCATGTATATAGAATCACTGTGGCTGCACCGTGAGCCATTTAACTCTTCCATACAAGACACTGATGGAAAGAACAGTATGTGCCCAGGGACAGAAAGCTGATAGTTTGCATGGGAATGCTCCAGAATATCTTACTAGAATATTTTTGTTGGATTTTGTTAAATGCTTTCAGGCAAAGATATAACTGAAATACATGTCTCTGTGTAAGTGCACCAGTATATATATATTTATATATTTACCAGCCCCACTTTATGATAGAGTTAATAGAAGCTGCATTTTCAGCGCATTGATCTGTTGGCTGGATTTGAGATACTTTTACCAGCTGAAGCTGTTTAACCTACACAAGATTAGATATTGGTTCAGCAATTTCTTTAAGAATCATTATTCTTTAATTTGAAAGAATTTAACAGGTTAAGCAACAGAATGCCCTTGAAATTCTTAGTAACATGGCATCAACAGTTCTTTTGTCTATGCATTTAAAAAGATTTCTGTAAGGTACATTTAGCGTATTCTTTTCTTGGGCTTTCACATACTTTGCTTAAGACTATAGTGTTCTATCATGATGATTGTCTTTATAATATGCACAAATATGAAATAAGTATTAAAAAAATATATTAATAGTAATATTTTGTCCAACCACTTTCAGAGATTCACAAAAATTCCAATCTCTAAGGGAATTTTACCCCCAAAACAGGAAATTTAAGGAAAAAAAAATAGTGGAAGAAAAAAGCAGTGAGAAGAAAGTTGAAATAAAAAGACAAGAAATGTCTGTGTCAAAGCTTAAACAACAGCATGTGTAACTTCAATTCATAATTAAATTTGCATGCTAAAATGAATGTTTTGTTTAGTATCAAGACATGTTACTTGATAGAATATCTGTTTAAATTATTTAGAAGAAATAATAGGTAGTCACTTGGACAGCAAAAGAGTACCTGTTAAAGACTTTTTTTCGTACTTTATCAGTTGTAAAGACTATTTGACAAGCACATTATTTTGTTTAGAAGTTTCTGCATTCTATATTACTTAATATAAAACAATGAACTTGTTTATACTTTCAAAGACTATCTTGTAACAAAACTTAATTTTATTTCCACTATAATCTGAAAAGAAAAGATGTTGATCTGGATATCTCTCATTAAAGACACCTATAATTTAATAAATTATCTAGTTTGTGAATTGAAGCACCTAGCTTAATTTTACATTCAACATTTGAAATCAGTGAGGGTCTTCTAATTTCCTTCACTATGGTCAGAAACTTCCTTCACATCCTCTGTGGTGCTTTCGCAATTTTCGTAGGAAAAGATACTTTGGGATCTCCCCATATATAAGTGTGTGTATATAGATATATAGTTGTTTCATATGAGGTATATATAAAAAACACAAACCCAAAAGTTTTAATTCTAATTTTTTTCATAGGTCTTAGCAAAATTCAATGTACAACGTTTATATAATTATTCACCTTTTCTTACTTAGACAGACTAGAGGAGTAAAAGGTGCAACATGATCCTTAATTGCTACCATTTAATTTAATTTAATTTAATTCTTTATGTGAAAATAAATTGGCTCTGTTCCTGGTTCATGTTCTCAAGAGGCTAATCTTAACTCTTCCTCATAAATAAAATGGGTAATAACAATTTGTCTTCAAAGCAATTCCCAGGGCTCAGAGGTAACTTATGTTTGAATGTGAGAGTGGCTTTTTGTGTGTGTGTGAAAATTTTCTAAAAACATTCTGTGAAATACTTTAATCGATATGCATATAATGATTTAAGATTGTCTCCTCTATCCCATTATTTCAAAAGGTCACTTGCATATGACTGTGTATATACAAGGCTTTATTGCTGTTACTGCTACTATGAATAATACCATTTCTTCACATTCAATTTTATGAGTGGAATAATTCTATTTGCTTTGACTAACATATATGTCTGGTCAGCAATTACCAGAGCCGTCCTCCCATCTTTGGATTTATTTTTGCATTACTCTCCCATGTTTAGGATTGTTTTTCCCTCTTCTTCATTTTATTTGTTTACCTTAGAGACTACTTTACTAAGTAAATTGATAACTTCACAGTTCTCATTGTTCTCATTTATTAATGGGCCTACTTATTAATTTTATTCTTATCTGGTTTTTTCTTTTAATTTTTTTTTTAGTATTATTATTATTCTATATAGTCTTTTTTGTAAACTGGTATCTGCAAATCTGTGCAAAATTAGGTGAGTTAGCTTAATCATCTTGTTATAGAGGACTATCCATAAGTGCAGTATCCTATCAATAGTTTTAGGAATTGTGGAAGTATTTTGTCTTGGAGGCAACCAGTAGCTAAAGGCAGACACTCCATGGCTGAATAGATATTGAATTATGTGTCTGCTGCTACCTTCCATTCTCCTGACAATCTACTAGGAATTTGATGCACTGCCTGAAAACACTCCAGGAAGTCTGGGAGAATGTTAATTCTTAAATCACAAGTTTGACATCTGAGGGAAGTCAATCTTTCAGTTGAACCTTACTTAACTTTCCTCCTCGGATGAGCTCAACATCTCCTTTTTCAGCAAATTATTTTCTTCTAAGATTGAAAGATGATGTATGTGTTACAAACATTTTACTCAAGCAACAGTTCAAGAAACATCACTAGCTTTTTTAATCTGAATTAAAGGATTTTTTATCCATCAAGAAGATCAAGTAATGTGATCAACATAGAGTTCTGTTCTCTAGATAAAGTTTAAAATAACTATATTAGTTTTAGGCAAAGGAAAATTCTACTAAACTTATGTAAGTGCTAAGTGCAGAGGAAAACAGTGATTTTAACAAAAGCCAGATAACAGAAACAAATCCTTTCCAAACAAGGGTAAAGTAGACAAGAAGGAAATCTACATTAGATTTGGACCTGAAATATAAAAATTCTGAAAATTTAAAACTGCTGTCAATAATCCTGATATGTTTTTCAAATTTCTTGGTTTCTCTATTTTCTTTACATTCAAAGCAACAGAAGAATGAAAGAAGTCACCCTGATAAAAAACAGTACTTAAAGTGCAGAACAATAGAGTTATTTATTGATAACATTGTTGGTGTCAAAGCCATGCTAATCAGGCCAATTATGCCTATAGACAGAAAAGATAAATATAAACACTGCAATGCATATAGAACCAAGGAGTTACTAGAACCACTGCATGACTACATTACTTTCTTTTTCTTACTTGTTTAGCAAAACATAACATTACTTAGGACATAAGGCCTATGAAACATCAAATATTTGTATGCAGCACACATAGCCAAACTCCACTTGCTAATGAACTAGTGATATTTCACCTGCTCTTTTAGTTACCATTCCTTTAGCTAGGCATTCAGCTTTTCCAGTGATTTATCTTCTTGGCCCTACACCTCATCCTGCTGTTAAAATGTTGCCCCCTGCTAGCAGGGAGTGCAGGGAAGCTCTTTCACCTCTGTGAAGATAATTACAGAATTTCAGTCTCCAGAGCAAATAATCAATTCTCTACTAGTTTTCTGGAGCATTCAGTCCTCCATTTAAAAAAAAATAAAAATTGAAAAAGATAAAAAGAAAAATCTCATTACATGAAAGAGTTTCAGAATTTTTATACATTAACATTAATAACTTTAACAGTTCTGAAAGAGATGATACTGAGCACACTGTATTCTTATGGAAAATCTTGTGATTTTCTTAATTGATTATCACTGCACTGCATGTACACACATGCTGATATAAAAATCCCAAACAAACAATATGTCTTGATCTTTACTTCTATATTTTTCTTATTCTGAAATGAAATCCCCTTTTTAAGCAATCTTTAAAGTAATAATAAAATAATAAAATGCAACTCCAAATTGTAGTGCTATATCCTCTGCTACAAAATCAGTTCACATTTTTCCTGCAAATAATATTAAATTAAAATTTGTTGATTCATACATTTCAGTATATGCTTATTTACATGAGTAATACTGCATATGCTGAGGTTTCTTGATAGACAGAACCTAGTGCTTAGTGTCTGGTAGGACCAAATACAATCACTGCCTGCAGAAAATTCATGATCTGAGCTGACTAAAATAGAACATCCTCTTTCCAGACCAGAATTTTGAATGGGCTAGAAATGGAAGAATTAAATGAAAGGAAAAGAAGAAATGAAATTAGGTAGGGAAAGGTAAAACCTTTCTTTATTTCTATTTGTTTTCCCCATGGATCATAGAAGTAGGAATGTTCCTTTCCTTTTTTTCCTTCTCTATTTTTATATTACCATTTTGGCAGATCACATCTATCCCATTCATCATTCATGCCACCATGGATATAAGAAATGAGGTGGTCTGGGGGGCCATTGTTAGATTTAGGAAGAGAAGAGGTAATGAGGATACTGTGATTTACTGCTTCAGTGAAACAGAACCTCTGGCTCTGAGATGATGCTGGAAGACACCAGATCTCCAGTTCTGTTGGAAAGGAACTAAATCACAGAGGTGAAATGGTCAAACTGCTACAATGCGTTTCATGTCCTGTCCACCTACCTGAAGTCAAAAGGGAAGAGTAAATTCTAAACTGCAATAGATCCAACTTCAACAAGACCTGTCACAGTTGATGATTCAGTAAGGGATCAGTTCAGCTCTCTAAAGGTAGATTCCTGCGCTGTTTGAATTGCCTTAAATATCTGAGATATTTGCATGTGGCTGTCAAATATGGGAAATTCAAATAATTCAGAGTTGAGGCAGGATATCTAGGACATCTTCAAGAACAATAAATGCTTCCAATTAGGCAAATGGATCAAGTCCACAATGTTAAATTGCATGTCTTTTAAATTAGCAAATTGTATAGTCTTTGATAGGCACACATTCCCTCAGGTTGTTATGATACTCCAAATTAAAATACAAACATTACTCCTTTGTTCTGAGATTGACAATATCTTTATAAAAAAAACCCTCATCAGATCTGTGTTGAAAGCATATTCTGTTCTGCCTTTCATTTTATATCAGCCCCAGCTATTTATGTACGTGGTGCTGAACCTCTGAAAAGCATAACAGTTTTTGCATAGAACAGACATGATTTTTAAAATCCAACTTCAAGCAATTAGGGTATGATATAAACCAAAATCCTCAATCAAAATTTTCATTATCCCATCCCCGAGTCACAAACAAGAAGATTCTGATAAGGAAATATTTTGGGAAAATAGAAATTTTAAAAAATTGGGGGAGGATCCAAACTTGTCATAAGTGCAACAGGTAAAGCTATAAAAATGTTTAATCTGAACATTTTGTTCTTCTCAAAATTGCTTTGTGGGCAAAAAGGAATACAGCAAATAGCTGGGGCTGGCATTACCCAGAGGTCCTTGCCAGGAAGTGTACAAAGCACTGGGTTTATTTTGGTACCTCATGCTGCCTGACCTGCTTCCTTCTTACCGGGTCCTTCTCACTGCCTCTGATACAACCTTCCCCAGCTCCGGGGATGATCATGGGTGACCGCCTGTCCTGTGGTGACTGACAAGTTTATCTGCCCGTGTTTATCTGTGAGCATTACAGAGGTTTGTTTCAGGACAGAAAACGGTCTTGTGGCCACTGGGTCACTGTTAGAGTAACTGGCACCAGCTCCAGCCCAGGCAAACCTTGCCACTTGCTGAATACAGCCCGAGGTGATGCCTGTTGCCATTTTCTAGCATAGCAGAATACTATTTACTGACCAACCATTAAAGAAAGGAGAGAAAGTTATGACATTTGGTTACAAATTTGGCCTTGAATTTTCTTTAAATTCAGAGCTGTTTGAAAACAGAGCTTTGGCTGCTTCTCTCAGGATACATCAACAATAACAAACATTGATGCTGCATGCATTTATTTGCACTCCTTTGACAGAAGCTTCATCTTGGAGAAGGCTGAAGTGATTACTGACCTCTTCTGTAAGGCTCTGCTGCCTTTCTATTCCTGCCTGTGTTGAGCACTCTTTCTTACCCAGAAAGATTATTTAAGCCTAACTTGTTATGCATTCTCTTTTTCAAACCAATGGTTTGGTAAATCTTTTCAGCACCAAAACTTCAATTTCCAAGCTAATGAAATGCACAGAGTTGATTTTTGGCCCCTTCACACAGAATGTGTCAGTCAGCCTGTGGGATACAGATGGCCATACATTTTGACCTTCTAGAAATAGCACACATGAATGCAATGACGTGAGTTACCACATTTAGTATGAGAATTCCTTCCTCTCTCTTAAATATTTTGAATGTGTGTGATCATTTAGAATTTTGCTGAGCAAGAGACAAGGAAGGATGTGAAAATATAAATGTTAAAGCAGCTTATTTTTCAGGATGATGTAAATAGAGGCTGCAAAATGGAATATGCATTGCTATTGAATTTTTAAAATTGCACCCTTATATATATATTCATCTTTCAAAACAGAGGAAAAGATATTAAGGCAACTAATTGTCAAGCCTGACACCAAGCCAAATTTAATTTTTTAAAATAATTTGTGAATTCTGTCAAGGTATATAGAGCAATAAATGAAACTGACTACTGCTCTTGCTAATCTGCAATGATGTAAAACATTAAGAAAAGAGTACAGTATAGTAATTTATACAGGGAAAAGGGGAGGTATTTTACTGATCTAAAAGAAGGAGCAGCTACTATATCATTCATTGATAATAAATAATTGGTCACAGGTATCAGTATGTTTTTTAACCTCTGACACGACCTTAGTTTAGTGAAAATGACTACTGGTCTCCTCTCTCCTCCTTCCTTCTGGCATTACTAGCATATACACAACAAGAGTATAAATCATAGAATCATAGAATTGTTTAGGTTGGAAGGGACCTTTAAGATCATTGAATCCAACCATTAATCTAACACTGCCAAAACCACCACTAAACCATGCCACTAAGTACCACTTCTACATGTTTTTTAAATACCTCCATGAATGGTGACTCAACCATTTTTCTGGGCAGCCTGTTCCAATATCTAATAAGCATTTATGTGAGGGAATATTTCCTAATATCCATCCTACAGCTTCTCTCACAACCTGAGGCCATTCCTGCTTGTCCTATCACTTGTGACTCAGGAGAAAAGGTTGACCCCAGCTCACTGTAACCTCCTTTCAGGTAGTTGTAAAGAATCATAATATCTCCCTTCAATCTCCTTTTCTCCAGACTAAACAAGTCTAGTTCCCTCAGCTCCTCATTGGCCAGGCTGACCAATTGTCTAGAGTGTTTTGCTGCCTTCTGGGGCCAGAATATAAAATGTTGTGGAGGGATTGTCAAAGCTCATCTGGTCCTTTCACTGCTACTGCCCTCTGCTCTCAATCCACGAGGGAACAAATTATAACACCAGGAGAAACCTGAACAGTATCGGAAGAGACTACAGAGCTCTTGGGGCAGTAATCAAAGTAATGGAATATCAGGCGGTGTTTTTCTTAGTCTTGTCAGTGAGGAAAAAGCGTGTGAGGAAAATGGCAATAGTAGGACAAGTCAATAGTTGGCTGCAGAAGTGGTGTTGGCAGCAGGGGTTGGGTTCTATAACCCTGGAACCCTGTTTGCAGATCAGCATCTGCTTGGGAGGCATGGGGTCCAACTCAATAAGCAGGATAAAGTTATTTCTGCCAATAAAGTGGAAGGCATGATAATAAGGGCTTTAAACTAAGAATGATGGGGAAGGAAGAGAGTAATCAACAGTCATGTGGTGGAATAGTAGACAGGATTGCTGAGCAAAGGGGTGATGTGACAGGAAGGAATCACAAAATAACAAACTGGAGATTAAGCAAGGTCACCTCTAGTACACTCATGTAAGCAAGGAAATGTCTACAAGGCACCATTATGGAAAAATAGCCAAACTCTCTCAGAAAGTCAGCATCCTGGGGTGCCTCTCTAAAGTGCCAGCATATAAAGTAGGCAATGTGGGGAATAAATGTGATGTGTGCAGTTGCAGCTCTATGATCTTATTGGGATCTCAGGGATATGATGGGGTGACTCTCATAGCTGGGCTGTTGCAATGGAGTTATACAAACTCTTTAGGAAGGACCTAATTGGAAGAAGTGGAGGGGGAGATGCCTTTTATGGGAGAACAAATGGAGTGCATATTGGTGTGTTTGGGGGTGGATGATGAGCGATATGAGAGTTCATGGGTTAGGATTCAAGGTAAATGTGACATTATGTTGAGCATCTGCTATTGGCCATCTGACCAGGAAGAACAAACAGAACAACATAGATGGATAAGATCAGCCTCCCATTCATAGGCTCTGGACATAGAATCATAAAACGTTTTAGTTTGGAAGGGACCTTAAAGATCATACAGTTCCAACCACCCCCTCCCACTAGACCAGGTTGCTCAAAGCCCCATCCAACCTGGCCTTAAACACTTTCAGGGAAGAGACATCCATCACTTCTCTTGAAGACCTGTTCCAGTGTCTCACCATCCTCACAGGAAATAATTTCTTCCTAATAATTAAACTAAAACTACCCTCATTTAGTTTAAAATGGTTACTCCACATCTTATCATTACAGTCCCTGATAAAGTCCGTCCCCATGTCTCCTGTAAGCCCACTTATGGTATTTGATGTCCATTATAAGGTCTCCCCTGGAGCCTTCTCTTCTCCAGACTGAACAATCCTGACTCTCTTCATAGGAAAGGTGTTCCAGGCCTCTGATCATCTTTGTGGCCCTCCTCAGAGCCCGTTCCAACAGGTCCATGTCTTTTCTGTGCTGAGAACAGCAAGCTGGACGAAATACTTCAGGTGGGGTCTCACAAGAGCAAAGCAAAGGGGTAGAACCAACTCCCTCAACCTGCTGGCCATGCTTCTTTTGATGCAGCCCTGCAAACAGTTGGCTTTCTGGGCTGCAAGCACATATTGCTGACTGACATTTTGTTTTTGACCTTCCAACACACCCAAGCCCTTCTCTCTCAATCCATTCTCTACCCAATCAGTATTTGTGCTTGGGATTGTCATGATCCAGGTGCAGAACCTTGCACCTGACCTTCTTGAACTGCATGAGGTTCACTGAGTCATTAATTCATACGGTCTCAACTCTCAAGCCTGTCCGGGTCCCTCTGGATGGCATCCCTTTCCTACAGCATGTTGACCATGCCACACAGCTTACTGTTGTCAGCAAACGTGCTGAAAGTGCACTTGATCTTATTGTCTATGACACTGATGAAGATGTTAAACAACATTGGCCCAACTACTGACCCCTCAGGAATGCCACTCATCACTGTTTTCCACTTGGATTTTGAGCCATTGACTGCAACTCTTTAAGAGCAGCCGTCCAGCCAATTTCTTATCCACTGAGTGTTCCACGGGAGAGGGGTTCAATCACCCCAATATCTGTTTGAGGAACACCACATAAGCAATCCAGGAAGTTCCTGGAATGCGGTGATGATAACTTCCTCCTCCAAGTGATAGAAGAGCCAACAAGGAGAAGGGATCTGCTAGGCCTCATACTTACTAACAGGGAGGCGATGTGAAATCAAAGGCAATCCTCAATGCAGTGATGATGAGATGGTTGAGTTCGGGATCTTAAGGGCAGGGAGAAGGGTGGAAAGCAATGGACTTCAGAAGAACAGACTTTGGCCTCTTCAAAGATCTTGGAAGAGTCCGATGGAGGTGGTGCACTTCACTCATAGAGAGAAGCAGTAATACATTTATTGATTTAAAATGAGAGATTTAACAAGGTTTGATGGTAAATGTAAAAGTAGACAAGATTTGAGATGGCAAGACACAATTATTTACTGCACAGAGGACAGGGTCAGGCATAACTGTCAAGATGATCCCCTCATTGAGTCACAAGGTTCAGAAAGCACTCCCTTGCTTTTTAAATTCCTTCTCACAGAGGGGTCTAGGTGAGGCAGTTTCCCATCCTAGTCTCAGGCTTGGTCATCAGTTTATATCTAAAAGATTGTATATGCGCAATCAAGCCTTCATATAATTTAGCTAAGGTTTCAAAGTTTAGCATGCTATTAGTCACTTAACAAGGATATGTTGTGGCAAGGAATGTCTGGACAACTTGCTCTAGGTGGCCCTGCTTGAACAGGGATTTGAACAAGATGATCTCCAGAGATGGCTACCAACCTCAACCATTTTGTGATTGTCATTTTGTGTAATAATTCAGATGTAATTATAACATTAAACCACAAACAAAAACTTTCTCAATTCATTCTAATGTGCATTCCCTGAAAGAGGTTTTAGGTTTGTTTGTTTGTTTGTTTATTAGCCTGAAACTTGCCTTATTTATGATGAAATATCATCTCTGCAGAAATCACCCTTTACAATCAACTTTGTTATTCCAACCGTTAGCAGGTAGTTAATCTTCTGAAGCAGTAAAACCTTCCTCTACAGTTTGGCTGCTTACTCATTCAGATGAACAATACAGTTCATGTATGTTCATTATATATTTGTCACTTGTTTCTCACATTCATGTTTTCTATAACTGTTTTGAAGATCATTTTTCATGTTCTGCTGACTTTCAGAGTTTCATAGGGTTCCTGAGTAACAGGGCCTTTACACATGCCGTACTGTGGAGTGTCACCAAGAGGAGAATGTGTTCACCCAGGCTCTTATTCCAGTCTTATCTCTACCTATGAGCAGCTCTACACTATGGATGCATCTATCAGAGAATCGTTTAGCCTATGAACTCTTTAGCTGACTGGCAGTGGTCAGCTGCTGGGTTCACACTGGATACTCACAATGGTATGCTAGGGATATAGAAATAGGAAAGTTGTATGGCATCATAAATAATAAATTGGCTGTAGGGAAGCCACTGCAGTTTACAAGTTTCCTTCTCTAAATGGGACCAAATCACAGAATCAAAGGTGTTAGTTGTTTTGATTCTTCACTTTTAAATTCCAAAGATATTTCAGGTCATCATTTTTATCATATTCTGTTTTCCATGCATGATTTCAAAACTCTTGTATTTCTCCCTCATGTCAGAATGATTTTGTAGCCACCAAGAATATCACTTGAATCAGATTTTTGTTACATGCACAAATCTGCCCTTGTTATTCTGAGGAAACGTGAATACAGACTTGTCTTCCAGTCTTCTCCTTTTGCTTTTCTTGTCAACAGTTAAGCATTTAGAAGAATTATATTGTGCATGAAATGTGGTCTTTATAGCTGACCCATAAG
>VZTM01015990.1:111900-127433 GCA_013400555.1 Jacana jacana | reverse complement strand
TTCTATGGTTCTATGATTCTATACTCTGCTGAAACTTGCAATGAACAAGGATGACCATACTCACATTGAGATTCAATCGTTACTTCGGGTCCGTCTCCCACTCCAACAAGAATAAACAGCTATGGTGTTTCCTGCAAGAACACAGCAGTATTAGAACTTTCAGTGTGTCTATTTGAAATTTCATCAGTATACCTGTCAAGGAATTTTGTCTGAAGTACCACTGCTTCTATGGGATTTCTCAACACTTCTGGGGTTTTTAATGCATCATAAAACCTTTAAAACCAAGGCTTTGTTGTGCATATTGTGCATAAAATACCCCATTACTTTTTGGCAAAAGGCAGCTAATTATTAATTTCAATTCAGTGTCCTCTCCTTGTTATTAGTGCCATTTATGATACACACTGTGCAATATATGCAGACTTACTCTACTTGGACTTGGGAAGATCTTCAAATGTTTGAAATAAGGCTGTGATAGGAAATCTTGCATGAAGCTTCTGCCTAATAGCTACAGAAGGAAACAGTATTACGTCTCTAGTCTCCCAAGTGGATTGGGAATGCACTCAAGGCATACACTCCACACCCATTGTTGCCCTTACTAAAAGTCAACAGGAGCTGGTAAGGCACTAAACAGAGAAAGAACTATGCATTGACATTTCTCTTCCTTCTGATGACTGTGAAAATAATTACTTTTACCTGAATGTATTGCAGTACAGCATCATACTTGGTCTTATCTATTCACACCTAAGTACATGTGTGAGACAAAAATAAAGTTGCAGTCTAAAAATGTTTCCAGTACTTTTGAATGCATTCTTAAGATGTATATTGGTCAGAAGCAATAATAAAGTTGTTTTGCAATTCCACTTCTAGGAAAACATATAATTCTTAAGGTAAATGGTGGCTAATAATTAGATGACAGGACCTCTACCCTCCTGAAAATACGGGATTTATTTCCCAGGCATATTAAGTCTGTATCTGCCATCTCACACAGAGTGCTTAAAAGGTAAAAAGGGGGAAAGATGCTATTTTAGATTATTCTTGGTGGTGGTTGCTATTTTGAGCTCTTCATCTTATGTTCAAAAGCTTAAAACGTAAAGTGATACAGTGGCTTACCAGTGGACATTTATATACAGAAGTTGTGGACTTGTTTGGGATATAAAAGATATGACTTTCTTCTCCATAGTGTACAGTTCAAAACCATGAAGAAACCCAGTCTAGAAATCATGAAAAGAAAAGGTTGAGAAGGGATTTCCATGGATTTTCCAGTTCCTATTCTGCCCAATGCAGGAACAATTATCTATTTTGGGGGATGACACCACAACTCGTTTTTTCAGTCTACGAAAGAGCATTTCCTTTAAGTAGAAGCTATAGTGAAGCTTCTGGTCCTGGGACAGAGCAAGCTTATATGCAGAAACTCAAGAAATCAAACAGGTCAGTCTTAGATAGTTGCTGCCCTTTTGCTGCCCTTGGGAGAGAACTGACCTGAGCAAGACACCTCTTCCCTTCAAGCTTTGCCAGCATACTGCTTGCTATGCCCCACTGAAGTCCTGTCACCCAACATTAACTTCATGGGCTGTTTAGCCAAATATCTTAAGATATGTACTATGGTCTTCGACAGCCTCTTCCAGCTCTGTTGCTATTGTCACTATCACAAGATATGACTATTGCACGTCTGTCCACAATAGTGGCTTCCCATTTCCCCCATGTTCATGTTCCCCAATCAGGATTGGTTTAAACTGCTTAAGTTGATACTCCAGTTATATGTTGTTATATCCCAGCATCTCTACAATGCTGTGTTGGAATCAGTTAGGAAAAGCTTACTGCTAAGCCCTCTGTACCTCATGAATTTGTAGCCAACACCCATCTCATCCACTCCTTTTGTATCTTCCAGGCTTCTTTTTCCTTCACAATCTAGCTATTTCTGGCATGTTATTTCACACAACTCATACTTTAACAAAAAGGTGGTATAAGCATACATTTTTCTTCAGTTTAAGTGTATATATTTTGTGGTGCAGTAGAGACATCTAGCGACTATCTTGTGCTATTAAAATGCAAAGGACTAATGTAAGAGGGCAAAAGACCTCTTCCAAACCATTGAAATACCCTTCCAGTGACAGGTACGTCTTTACATGCTTTCTGCAATTCCACTGTCAAAATAATTTTGTCTGTTCTGTGCAACTAGTAATGCACAGGATAGAAAACAGTAATCAAACATCACCGCCTCCTGTTCCTCTAAGAGCCTCTTTTCTCCTTTCCCCAGGTGTCTTCAAAAGCCTTGGATGCTATTATAAATAAATTTAGTCTAGCTTTGCATTGCTGGCACCAAGAGCAGAGTGCCAATACAAATCTTTTCTTTGTATTATTTTGCTGAATTAAAGAATCTGCCTCAGAATATCTTGGCCACGAAGTCAAGCAGCAAATGTTTTTTTTTCAACTGAATTGTCACCTGCCTGCTAAGGGAAAGGGAGGATATTGGAACTGGAAGGGGGTTGGAACTAGGTGATCTCTAAGGTTCCTTCCAACCCACACCGTTCTACGATTCTATGGTTCTATGTTCCTTTAGACATAAATATTTCAGTCCTAAGATCTTCTGCCCACTGATTTAGCTATGTAAGGGCAGATGTCTAAATCTAAGTTGTTTACTTACTTTTACTTTCCAGTTAGTAGAGCAAGATAGGTACCTCCACAGTCCTGTCATGTTCTCCTGAAAGGTCAAAGGGATGGTCCCCAAATGTCTCTTTCCAGAACAGACTAGGTGAAGGAGGCACCTAGAGGGGGTATATCCTCTGTTCTTGCAGTGTTGTGAGCTGCTGTTGAAGGCCAGGACCTGGCTCCAAGGTTAGGTGCTTTGAGCATGGCCACTCCACTGCTTGTTTTCCCAGATGCATAAAATATTTCAGGTCAACTTGATGGTGCTTGTCTCCCTTTCCAGAAACTTCTCTCTACAGCGGAAGACTGTTCTGAATTGTGAACATGAATCAAGCTGCTCTTGATGGACCAGAGCTACTAAAATGCCCTTAGCAAGCAAATTCTTCCATTCCCTACATTCCCCTTCCATTCCTTACATCCCCTGAGCAGTATGCTCAAGGCTGGCACAACATCAAATGCAAACTTACCTGAAATCATACTATTGCATGAACCAAATGTCACAACAGACCTAGGCACACAGCAGCAAATCATTTCACCTCAAACCTTTCCCTGGAAGAAGAAGGCAACATTACACAGAGCCTTTTAATTACCAGGATTGTTCCAGTCCATTCTCAAAAGTGTTTAATGATTTAAGATTCAGTTGTTCATCTTACTTTCATGGCTGGTCCCAAGAGGGCGAAACGTTGCACTTCTTGACTGACTATCAAGGTAACCACATTAACTAAATTATGAACTAACACCTCTACTAGAGGAAACGGAAAAGGAAAAGGAGAAAAAAACAAAACAACATTTTGTCAGCCTTTAATTTTAATGAGAACATTTGATGACCAACATGTAAAACAGTCACAGGTCCAACTCAGCCCTGCTTTAACACTAAAATTAATAATGTCCCTAGGATGTGAAGATTAACATGTGGTCTAGAGATGAGTGAAGACCAGAAATTCCTCCAGGAGAAGAATTCAAGTTTTGGCATAATTTTAAATTATCATAACACAAAAAAAATTAGAAATTTCTATGTGGAGGAAAACCTGAAAAAAAATAAAGGAAATTGACCAAAGAGAAATATTTTGTTTCAAAACCAAATTTAAAAATTAATTTTAATTAGTATAAAATAAAAAATAAGAATTAAAAATATAGGGGAAAAAATTACAAAATTCTTGAAATGAGATGTTTCAGTAAAGTCAGAAATTTCCTTCACTCCTTGCCTCATCCCTGCTTTCTCATTTCAACTCTGTACTAATGAAGCTTAGGAGGAGTGATCTGATAATACCAGTAATCTAATAATCATGATCTGAGTTTTCTGTTGAAATACATTTTAGTGTCCAGTTGGTTTGAGAAGGATATGTATTTATTTGGTGTGTTACCAGCTCAGGTTCCAAATAAAAATTATGTGTGGACTTAAGGTTACAATTTATGATAAACTTGATAAAATCACAGCTATACTGTTTTTAATAGATCATACACCAACAGAAGGGACTAAGAAGAGCTGTTCATCAAAAACTACAAGGTAAGAATTTACATTTAAAAAAAATTAAAGCATCTAGTTTCCTTCCGTTCTACACGCATGCAAACATTTCTTTTGACCTAATGTGGTGTGATGGAGGGAGGGAGGCCAGAAAGGATGTAATACGGTGTACCACTCCTTCAATGAGTCCATTTTGATTGCAGAGCTGAAAGCATCTTTTCAAAATGGCAAGTGAGGTGGTTTATGCAGAGGTGTCACACAAGGAAAGAGTGCATTTTACTTCACCAACTTCAGATACAGGTAAAAATGGTCATCTTAATATTGTTTACTTTACCTTTGCGTAGTGACACATTCTTAAAACTTTCATTCTTTCTGAAATCGAAACATTTGTAATAAGGTGAAGCCATGCTGAAAGCAGTTTTATAGCCATTAATATCCACTTCTGTTTATTCTATACCTATTTGCTTGGTAAATTTATGTTTATTGATAGAAGGAATCCTGAATTCTAACAAAAGGAAAGAATGATCTTTAAAATCCCATTCTGGGTTTCAGCAGCATGACTAAAATGTGCTGTTTCTGAAACACCAAAATTGTTTCATAAAATCATCAGACATTGAAGATGTTAATAGGGATTACTGGAAACTCATTGGCAGTTGCACTGTACTGATGACAGTGAATGGATTTCTCTCTCCTGCAGTGCATTTAGATTTTATATTTAAATTTGATACATTTTCTTAGACACTGGCAATATTTTTAAATTGTGAAATGATAGGTCTGTTTATCCTTCTTTCCTTTCTCTTCATTTCTTTCTCTTTCTCTCTTTTTCTTTCTGTCTCTCAATTTTTCTTTTCTAAAAGTTCTGTGTTGAGAAAAATGCAAGTCAAGAATCAACAGAGGTTTCTATAATTTTGAAAACTGTTAGTCCTACAATTCCTGGATGACCTGCAGATGTCTTCAAGTACAAAAGTGCATTTCTTTAAAGTTATATTTTCAAGAAATAAATGCAAAAGATATAGATATAACTGGGAAATTATTCATGTTTTAAAACAAAAGTATCATGTTTTATTTTTTTAGATTCTGATTAAAAATACGTCTTTACTAGTTGTAAGACAATTAAGCATGGACAAACTATTTAAAATTACAATATTCAAAGGCCACATTATGAAAGAAAAATGTGTCCTGAATATGCTAGCAAAGCAGCATTTATTCTGTTCACTCCTTGGGACACAGTGTAAAACTGTCTATAAAGGTATGATGCCTTTGTCTTTCATGTGTTAACTCAGTTTGCCCCTTAGATTGTGTGATCAGTCAACCATAGAAGAGCTGCATTGCCAGGACAATCTTTGGTACCCCAGTGTACAACCACCCTATAAATACTTGTAGGAGATGCACACATATGCCCAGTACAAGAATCTGTCCAAACTGTTTCAGAATTTGAGAGCATAGAAGCATGTTCCACCTAATTTTTTTGGTTTCCTCATCTGAGACTATCTTTTTAATTTCCAGTTATATTTTATAGTTTTAACTGCTTTTACACAGCTTTTAATACACTTCAGTGAATTATGCATAGAAATTGCTGTTGTAAATTATCCTGAGACCTCAAACCCGATAACATACTTCTGAAAGTTGCCAGTAGGAGATGTCACTTCTTTGAATCCTACATCCCTTTTGTTGTCCTAATAAATTATTCAATAACATCCTAAACCTGTGACTTCTACAGGGTGATTCTAATATGAAGAAATACTTTAAATCAACCTTGAATTTGCCACCTGCTAATAGCGTCAGTGTGTCCTAGTGAGATGTGGTGAAAAAATAACATATATATAATTAATTTTTTGTCTTGTTCTTATATACATAAATTTGCATTATACATTCTTACAATCTCTATCTTTGATTTCTCTTTGTGCTCCTTTGCCTTCACTGTTGGAAGCACAAGTGCATGAAATTGTGTTTTCTCATCTTGTACCGAAAGCTGTTACACTGTTCTGGCTCTTTGGCTGCTGTGCAAGAAAGATGCCGCATTTGGCATGACAGGGATTTGAAAGTTCTTAGTACTGAAAATGGTTTAGATTTGATATTTTTCATAAGTCTAAGACAGATATCTGGCATCCTTTGGCACTGCTTTTCTTCAGGCAAAAGCCTGATATTTGCCATGCTACAAGGAGTTCAGAGCTGTTGAGTTGGCTAATGCTGTCTTACTCCATGCATATTTGCATTAAAACAGTAATACAGCAAAACTTGGAAAGACTAAAGTTGCTCCTGTGAGGCAGGAATAATACCCTGGGCCAGCAAAGGAGCTTTATACTGCCCTGTCTCCGAGCATTTGATTTTTTGAGTTACAGACTTCAATGTTTGTACTGTCTTACCTGTTTCCCCATGGACAGTATGTCTGCACCCCACTTCTCTCCCTTTGGCCCCCTTCTGCTTCATTGAGTTTCTGCTTGTGGTGGACAGAACTTTTCATCTTTACCTTGCTGAACTTGTCCTACACTTTGTACTGATGAGGTTTGTATTTGCTTGTCTTCCCCACAGCACTTCAGAGAAAAATCCGTTTGGTTTGTCTCTTAAGAAAAAAACTCTCATTTCATACACTATCAGCAAGCAAATTTGTTGTAAGTAGCTCCTGGGAAATGAGGCAAAACATGCAAAGCAGGCAGCCTACAAGACAGCATGTTACAGTTGATATAAAAATACAACATCTTCCTTCCTTCCTTCCTTCTTTCCACTGCCACACCTACCTAAAAGTGCTGGGGTCAGTCAGGCATGTTCCATCACTCGCCACTCTCCTCCCTCCTACTCTGACATTGTGGATTTGATATCACACGATGGCAGAGAAAATACATCATAGGGCAGTTCACCACCTCATTAGACCTGAAATCATCTTCCTACTTATATCTCTTCCCATGAGCTTTTCTGATTGTACAATATTGCTAATTTGGGCCAATAGCCCTTCAGGGCTATTGTATAGACACCATCAGGGCAGTAAGATGTCTTCTGGGTGTGCCTTTAACTATATGAATTTGAAAGCACTGCCTATGTGATACAGCTTGACTACATAATAGAGGTCGGTTACTTAAACATAATCTTTGCCTTCCTTGAGCTTCACATCTAGCACCAGCCACCAAAATAGCCAAAGGATACACTACTTTTACAGTGATAGTGAAACAGATCATGTCTTCTGTCGGGCTGTTGTAAGCATCCATACATCATAGAATCATAGAATGGTCCAGGCCACAAGGGACCTCTAGAGTCATCTAGTCCAACCTCCCCACAGTCAGCAGGGACACCAACTAGACGAGGTTGCCCAGGGCCTCGTTGAGCCTCACCTGGAATATCTCCAGGGAAGGAGCCTCAACCACCTTCCTGGGCAACCTGTTCCAGTGGTCCACCACCTTCATGGTAAAGAAGTTATTCCTATTATCCAATCTAAATCTGCTCTTCTTGAGTTTGAAGCCATTGCCCCTCTTCCTGTCCCTGAAGGCCTTTGTAAACAGACCCTCCCCAGCCTTCCTGTAGCCCCCCTTCAGGTACTGGAAGACTGCTATGAGGTCTCCCCGCAGCTTCCTCTTCTCCAGGCTGAACAACCCCAGCTCCCTCAGCCTTTCCTCGCAGCAAGGGTGCTCCAACCCTTTGATCATTTTTGTGGCCCTCCTCTGGACTTGCTCCATCAGGTCCATGTCCTTCCTATATTAAGAGCTCCAGAGCTGCACACAGTACTCCAGGTGAGGTCTCACCAAAGCAAAGTGGCAGAATCACCTCTCTGGATCTGCTGGCAACACACCTTTTGATGCAGCCAAGGATGTGATTGTCCTTCTGGACTGCAAGTGCACACTGCCTGCTCATGTCCAGCTTCTCATCCATCAGCAATAATAATAGCAGAGAAGTGTAGGTGAGGCCTACAGAGATAAGGAGAGCAATGCTTAGCTCTTGGTATTAAAGCAAAGCAATCACAGCAAACCACCAGCTTTCTTGGAAAAATGCTTGGCTGGTGCTGAAAATCCTGTTGCCAATTCCTTTTCCATCCCAGCTCGCATTATTGTTGGTTGTAAAATTCTTGTAACAACAACCTCTTCCAAACCATTGAAATATCCTTCCAGTAACAGGCACAACTTTAGATGCTGTCCCCAAATCTACTGACAAAATAATTTTGTCTGTTCTGTGCAACTAATAATGCATTTTTTTTTAATGGTTGCAACAGTGAGCGTCACAGCCATGCTAATGGCTATCAGGGCATATGAGGGTTTTCTACTGGCTGACCACCAGATATGGAATAGGTTCTTTCAGTGCAGCCCTGTCTTAGTCCAGCATAATTTATATAGGCCAATATCTGCAAGCAATCCAGAGATGCTAAGTAGTTTGCAGAGGGAATGAGTGTATGCTCTGAGGCACAAGCATATAACGAAGACTTCTTCCTGATGTGTGTCAAGGCAGTCAAATCAAGTGACCTAGTGTAAGGACAGAAGAGCTTTTCATTTGCAAAATAAATTCTTAAAATATATATATCTGGGGACACAGATGATATGGGAAGATGCAGCTGACAAACAGGAAAAAAGGTCAGGAAGGGCAGGGCAAGAAGAAACAGAGAAGGTGGCAGCAACTGGAGGAAGACCAGTTGTTCCTCATGGTTTCTAGACCTCATTACAACAAACAGCGTAAACGTTCACAGTGAGAGAAAGATCTGCTACATTGACTTGGCTTGTGAAATGGGGATTTCCAAGCCCAGAGGAATGACTGTCTCTGTTCAATGGAGATGAAAGCTGCTGCAGTTTGAGCAGTGATGCCAGCTCTGCGTCAACTATGGAAAGCTTCCCTTGTAAATGTTTTTTAGTCACAGAAAGAATGTGTCTAGGGCACTGATGTAAGAGAGGAGAGGACCTCCTCTGCTGGTAAGTGTGAATAGTCATAAACTAGCAAGACAATAAAGGTTCAGCTAAGTATTGTTAAATCTTCTCTCCCCCAGTTTCAGTTTTCAGTGGCTAACTATGGTGTGAGGGGGAGGTTAGAGGGGAAGCTGCTTTTTGAACTATTCTGGCTGAGAATTAACTACAGACAAGCTTTCCTTCTACTTACTGTAGAGCAGGTTGAATTAATGGTTTGTACTAAAAAATCTGTTCTCTGTCTGCAGTGGTGATTACCAACCAATTAAAACCTCATTTACATACTTGGGAGAGTGAACTTGAGGAAGAAAATTCTGTGAATGAAATGAAAATAGTATGTGTTTATTTTGCATGATGTATTACATTTAGTGGTTTACTCTGTTAAAAAATACATATAGTTTTTGATTGAAAAATAGCTTGTCTCTTCTCTATGCACATGATTGATTTGTTCAAATAGAAACTGCTCCTCTGACAAAGAAGCAACAGTATAAAACAGACATGCTTCGTACTCACTTACAAGATCTGAATTCACTAGGAAGAAAAAGGTTTTTGAGAAAGAAATAGAAAAATGTAATTTAGCCAAAAATATGCTATTGTTTGTCTTCTGCATAAAGAATGTATACTTGTGTATAGAAGATCTGAAATCATAAGAAAATAATAGAGTAGTTCGGTGTGTGATAACCTACAGTCACCTAGAGGTTTGGGTTTTTGAAAAAAAAATTTCTAAAATATAATCACTGAATAATGTTTTTTGTGGTTTGGGGGGCAGGACAAATTATTCACACATATTCTTCTAGTAATTTCTTTTCGGCACATTCGTTCAGAGACACCTAAGTCTTATTAGAAAAAAAAACATGAAAACAATCTCTCTTACATGTTCTTGCTCTTCACATTTTCTCAGAGAAGGTCTAATGCTGCAGGGTACTGGATGCAATGCGAATGGCAAAGGCCTCAGGCATGTTCTCTGTAACACTTTTTGTTTCCATAGGTGATCCAACCACATACACTGAGGTGAATGTGCAATGGCAATCTGACAGACCAGAAAGGACACCCAAGACTACACATACAGGTACTGCAATACTGCAGGACACTTCATATTTTCTCATTATATTTTATCCTTTTTGTATGCCATAATAATTACATATTTACATATAGTGGAAATGTTGCTTAGGGCTAGATGCCCATAGAGATGTTGATATGATCTATGCAAATTAAAAGACTTTCAAAACCTTTCCCAGCTTCTGGTTTGCCCTGGGGGTGCCTGAAGGCTGCTGGTGACAGTGTTTTCAAAGTTAGAAGGTAGAGTTACCAGCCCGCAGGTTGGCTAAACTTTTTGTCCCTCAGTCTGTGAGTATTCAGAGCATCAGCATCCCTTGCCCCTGTGGTCAGTCTAGGGAGTCTTTGGTTCATGTCTGTGCTGCTGGTATGGATTGCATCTGGCAGCAAAGGGTGGCCCCAGGGCCCATTGGTGCAGATGAATTTGTGTCCATGCTCCTCAGAGCAAACTGGCTGCTTCTGCACAGCATAGTCACTGGCCATTTACCTTCGCTGGGCCCTGTGAGACTTGTTCATTTGTGGTGTTCTGGTTCAGAAATGCCTGAATTTAAAAGGCTGTGTCGCACTTCCCCAAAGCACCTGTTTTTAAAAACGTGTCACCAAACACATTATAATATGCTGCTGGGAATGTAATAATAGGTCTCATATAGACCATGGGATCGTCTACTGGGGATGCTGCTGGAGAACATTTTTGAGCAGAAGGAGTAAAAGCTGGCACTGTCCTTGTCTTCACTGTTGGAAGTGATTGGTTCTCTGAAACAGAACCAGCTGTCTTCTGAGTTAGTTCATTACAGAAGCAAATGAATGTGTACCATGCAGGCAGTGGGGTCCGCTGAGGGACCAGAACCTGGTAGCAGGACAAACTGCCGTTCAGTGCCTCTAGTGAGTAGATCACACAAAACACAGCAACTCCCCACCCATTCAGCAGCCGAATAGCAGAGGGAACGGAACAGCTTCACTTTCTATCTTTGCTGCAGGGGATTTCGATCCATTTTCCCCTGCTCCCCACTCCTGTATGGATGCTCAGAACAAGTAGTTAAAATTCATTTTACAGTGGAGACACTTGCAAAACCTTCTGTTCTGTTTAGTCACAATTCAGGTGTCCTGTTTTTCATTTCCAAATGCATTTAGGGTGAATGAACAAGTTAGCAATAGCACTCAAAGCACAGAAACTGAATTCTTTTTAGAAAGTAATGGCTGGGAGTGAAAATTAGCTTTTGAACAGTTATTTGACCAGTTCAGATAACTTGTGTCTGTCTAAAGTGAAAATTTTAGCATACATTAAACTATTTGCTCAAACTGTGTAACCAGCCCTTAAAGTACGTTTTCTTTTGCAAAGTGAAATAATATATTGGATATGAGTTTTATCTTGTTGTATGAGGTGAAAATGAAGGAGAGAAGGAAAGAAAATAATGCATCTGTGCAATGCATATAAACAATCTAGATATTTATAGAAAAAAAAAGTTAGCTGCGGAAAATGCTAGTGAGAACAAATGTTTCCATTAATGGGTAAATGTAGCCTTACCACAAGGAAAAAGAAACCAAAAGCTTCAGATGGTCTTTCTGATTAAAAGTGGCAGTTGGGCAGACAAGAGAGTGGGCCAAGTAGAGATCCTGGTCCTGCTGTTACAAAAGCAAAACCAATTTACTGGCTTCATTTAAATGCCCTCTGATTTTATGCCAGTGAAACTGGGATTGGAATGCAGTATGAAAAGTATTGTCAGTAATGCAGTTTTGATATATTGCCATCAACCCATCTGTTTATTGACTACTTTTTATACCCCAGTCCTCACTTCCTCCTTTCTTTCTCTAGTTCTGCCTACACTGCCCATATTTCCAGGTTTTCAGAAATTTATTCTTGCAATATCAAAATTCATATATGCTATATTTGGATAAATGCTATATATGAGCTCTGATCCTTCACATTCTTCACTTCTTTTCTTTGAAAACATAGAAGTCAGGTGTTTTTTCTAATTCTGGTTTAGATAAGGGGGATTTTTTGCCATACAGATCAGCCCGGAAAGTGTTAAGGAATGGAGATCAAAACAGCACAGGGGGCCTGGGCAGTATTACAGTTGGAGCAGAAAATGACAAAGGCAGAGATTGAATGACTAATTAAAGATGCGTTTCTTTGTTGTGCTTAAAAAGGATGATGATCTGTAAAAGGAGTCTCTAAAATTTCAAATTACCTATAAAAATATGAGCCAGCAGTGTGCCCAGGTGGCCAAGAAGGACAATGGCATCCTGGCTTGCATAAAAAATAGTGTGACCAGCAGAAGTAGGGAGGTGATTGTCCCCCTGTACTCAGCACTGGTGAGGCCTCACCTTGAGTATTGTGTCCAGTTCTGGGCACCTCAACACAAAAGAGATAGCGAGGTGCTGGAGCGAGTGCAGAGGAGGGCAACGAGACTGGTGAACGGCCTGGAGAATCAATTCTTATGAGGATTGATTGAGGGAGCTGGGACTGTTTAGTTTGAGGAAGAGGAGGCTGAGGGGTGACCTCATCACTCTCTACAACTGCTTGAAAGGGCATTGTAGAGAGGTTGGTGCTGGTCTCTTCTCACGGGCAATTAGCGATAGAACAAGAGGGAATGGCTGCAAGCTGCAGCAGGGTAGGGTTAGGCTGGACATTAGGAAAAAATTCTTCTCAGAAAGAGTGGTCAGACCCTGGAATCAGCTGCCCAGGGAGGTGGTGGAGTCACCATCCCTGACTGTGTTTAAGAGTAGATTGGGTGTGGTGTTGAGGGATCTGGTGTAGGGGAGAACTTGTAGAGTAGGGCTGATGGTTGGACTCGATGATCCCAAGGGTCTTTTCCAACCAAAATGATTCTGTGATTGTATGATAAAACCTATTTTAAATTCTGCATGTGAACTTTGGGATTTTCTTGTGGGCCTTCAGTTCTATATCCTTAGAAAAATAACCCATGATGCCACAACAATTGCAAGCCACTCTCTATGGGAAAGGCAATATGTGTTCCAGAATGAGAAGCGCTGGCAGACCTGTGTGGGAGTTGCAGGTAAACTGCATGGCAAAGCATTGACACAGCAGTGTTGGCAATGCTGTGCACTGCCACAGAGGGTGAGAGGTCACATTTTCAGGCATCTTCTCAACAGCTATGATGACATAAAATTGGACTGGGTGGGAAAAGTGTTCTGCTGACCCTGAAAATGTTATGTTATAATATTTACATACATATAGGTTTTTATACATAAAAGCTGGATGTATATAAAAATATACAAAGATTTTTTTATTTGTTTGTTTGATAATAACTAAAACTTTAGGACTCAGAGCTTTCCAGTTTTCATGATATTTTTTTTTTGTGGTTAAGAAAACAACTTCCAAATCAAGGTTGCTTCTGCGGGTACATTTATGTGAAAAAAAATATGTTTTCAGCTGTCACCAGCTGCAGCACACCATGGACATTTTCAGAAACTTGCCCTTTACTTTCCACAGGTGCTAGATCTATAGCACACAGCATAACACTGAAGGCCTAGCTAATACAATTTTGCCTACCCCCATAACACAGAACAGAAGTTGACTTGCTGCTGCCTGTGGTGAGACCCCTCTCCCTTGTCCCTTTGGCAGTGACCTGCTCAGAGAACTCACACTGGTGTTATGTTGCTGTTGCTCTGTACTTCACTGCAGTGATTCTGCTCATCACTGTCATACTCTTGGCAGTGAAATGTCACTACTCCTGAGGCGGACCCTGCCATCCTGCTGACCAACAGGGTAAGCAATTTTTTTTGCCACGTTCATATTTTCATCCAATTACATTTGCTTTTATCAGAGGAGACGCAAGGCAGCATTCCAAAACAAATGCAAAAGTTACCATCACAAATTCAACCAGTCAGCAATTCACAGGCACACTAGGTAACATCTAGTGGCCAATGCATGCTACACATAATGGAGCATGTTTGAATACCCAGTAGCTTCCACAGAACTGCCTGCCTAAAGAAGTATTTGCTTTTGTTGCTTTTACTCCAAGAAAATTCCTCACTTAATCATAGGTTTCTCCCAGCTGTGGGCTGAAATAAGCCCACAAACCTGTTATAAGGTGAAATAAGCACATGGCTAGGTGCAGTTTGAGATGATTCCCATAACTGCTACCCAGGCCAGGATTAACAGTGACCTGGTAAAGTGACAGGAGACAATCCAGCTGTGTTGTTCAGTCTAAGATATGAAGGAAGCCAGGAGAACCATTGTCCAATTTGGACTAGGAATGTCAGCGAACAGCCTTCCAGAGAAAACCTTCCCATCCACACCTAGTGCTTCATGTAGAGCACCAAAGTGTGTTTAACTGCTCCTCTGGATTCCTCTCCCTAGCAGCCATATGCTGAAGACACCAAGTCCCATCCTGTGTCGCTGAGCAGGTGCACTACCAGGCCTCCAACAGGAGGCAGAACATGTCTTGCCATGGTCCTCATGGCATACAGATGACCTCTCTTTACTCACACTCGCAGCAGGTTGGACTGCAGTAAGACATTCCTATTAGCTTTTGTCTTTTTTGCTTGCAGAAAACTCGGCACAGGAAGGCTACGCTTCTTCAACACACCAAGACATAATGCTGGTTTACTTTTACATTATTTTCTCTGAAGAGAACTCTATGAAAGAAGGCGTGCCATCAGTCTGACCACTCTTCAGTTATGTCTTCCAGGATCTCTGTTAAACCTCTAATCTCTGCATATATGGAAAAATCATTTGTTATTACTTTTACTTGCTTAATCCTGTAATACCAGCAGCCATCAAATACTATCAGTGCATTTAATAAGGCCTGGACTCAAGTTGCTGCGTCAAAAGTTGAATCTGGGTGTTGTCTAGAAATCACAAATGACCAGGCGGACCAGTTTGAGACATCACTTCTAATTCACACCTGACTTGATTTTGCAATAATTTGCAATATAGATAAGCTTTTAGATTTCAATATGTGCAAGTGCAAAAATTCATGGGTAAAAGGGGGAATGTGAAAGATTGAACTTTTATATGAAGCCCAGATTTGGATGTGATTTTTCATCTCCTGACAGCCCTTAGTGGGATTTATATGAAAGGGGAATTGAAGGTGTAAGAAAGTATATGTATGTCTTCCATTGGCTGTTCTACTCGTACAACAGTAGCTACCTCACAGAGATATTGTTTCTGTCTTGGGGTAGTAATTAATTTTATATTGGTTTAATTTGTTTCCAAAATGCTGTAGCTTTAGTTAAACCTGAGTTGTCCCCTGGAACTAAGCCACCTCAGGTTCGAATGCATTTGTTTATAATTATTCTTTAGTTGTCTGTTTTTATATTATTTTCAATTCTCATCAGTTACATTATTTGGGGCAGGCTGATTCAGTGTTATTCAGACACTGAGCAGGAGGCGTCTGTATAGAAAATTATTTCTGTAGTTGTTCCCTGTATATAAGCTTATCTGTACTTAAGCCTTGTTGTTGCTGTTGATAATGCACCACGTTTACTAGAATATATACATCCAAAATCAATAAAGAGATTTA
>VZTM01015990.1:73653-111632 GCA_013400555.1 Jacana jacana | reverse complement strand
TCCAGTCTTTGAGAGCTAAAGTGATATGGTTTTGCATACAACTTGTTCACTAATAGCAGGTTATTGAAAAGGGCCATGCAGCAGCAGCGGTCATTAGTTCCTGTCATACAGGCTGTACCAAGTCGAAAGTCTTCATTTCAGAAGCAGCAGCTGAACTGAAAGCACAGCCACCTACTGCCTACGCAAATGCAGCAAAGGGAAACACATTTCAGGACTAATTGGAAACCACCACAGATTATAAGACTGGGACTTGCTGCAGATAACCAGGTCTCCAGTTGCTGCAAGCAGATCTCTGGGAATTTCAGTGGCAGGTCCTAGCATCTGAAAGGCAATCATTTGCATTGCGTAGACAACTGGGTAAGAAGCATGCACACACTGCCCAGTAAACTTAAAGGAGGGAAAGTACGCTGACTAAAATGAGAAGTTGTTAACTGAAACCAAAGTGACTGTTTTTATCTTGTTACTGAGAATTTGGAACACTGGCCTGTGGTTTTGGCCACCCACTGTAGCATTTAAGGCAAGTTTCACAAACTTCAATCTCAATTTCATGCTCTGCAGGCAGACAATATAATTGTGGTCACTGAATTTGGGGAGCTTGTCAATATTTACAATCTATTTATCAACTCTGAAATGCAAAGTATTTCCCAGCTGATGGCTCTTGGCAGATAGAAAGCTATGGACGATGAGTGGCAGGTATGCATTAGGCTTCTGTGAATCTCTGCTGAGTTCTAGTTACTTCTTGGCCAGTGGAACCAAGCCATCTGATTAGCTCTGCACTATGTAAGCCTGGTTGCTCTCAGAGACAGCTTGCAATGGTTTCTCATCCAAACAATGCTAAGGATATGTATGGGCAAACAAAATTCCCTTCTCCTTCCATCTCTTTCATGCTCACGCTCTCCTGCTCGTAAATGTAATGACAAATTCCTTGTTAGACACAGTTTGAGAGGCAAATGCCCTATATGTTACTGAATTGTTAAAATAAGGTTGTCTGGTCATTGGTTATATATACGACATTATACGTATTACACATGACATATAAAAACCATATGTGACTAAATCTGGCACTAGGGAATTGTCTCCTTTGTTGATTCTTTTCTCTGGAGCTTTCCTGAGTCCTTATATTGCATTCTTTCTCCCTCTGGCTGCAGTCACATCCCAGAGCTATGAGTGACACTCATTCCTGCTGTTCTGGCTTGGCCCTTTGTATCATGGCCTTTCAGCCCTTCTCTCGGCCCTTGCTGATAAGCGCCATCCCTTTTATTCATGAACCCCTTTTATTCATGAACAGGGTAACGCATGTGTAAGGACTGAAGGAGGTAATTAAAAGAATGCAAACAAGCCATTAAAAGGACAGCCTTGATAACTTGCAGGGGCTAGAACAAATATTTTAGGACCTTGATGAAGGCGAATATAGAAGTGTAAGAGGAACAATTAAAATCCTAAACTAGGAGTAGCTTCAAACCATTTTCTCTGGAAATTCTGCACAACTTTTAAAGATTGCAGTGTGGGAAGCCTAAACTTTTCCTTGTAATAACATTTTTCACTCATATCATAGATGGGCCAATGTTCATGGCATGGCCTTCAATGAGGCCAAGTGCCAGGTCCTGCACTTGGGCCACAACAACCCCATGCATCGCTACAGGCTTGGGGCAGTGTGGCTGGAGCTGCTTGGCAGAAAAGGACCTGGGGGTGCTGGTCGACAAGTGGCTGAACATGAGCCAGCAGTGTGCCCAGGTGGCCAAGAAGGCCAATGGCATCCTGGCTTGCATAAAGAATAGTGTGACCAGCAGAAGTAGGGAGGTGATTGTCCCCCTGTACTCAGCAGGATTACTGGTTTTCCCGTCTGTCAGACTGAGACATCTTTTTAATCTACACCAGAAGATAGTCTGCCCAGTTCCCAAATTCCTTAAGGTCAGTGCAGTTAACTGTTGTCTGCCTTGCTTCCACATCCTCAGCTCCCTAAAACCTTCTGTACTGTTAATGTTAGGTACTTCTTTGGCCTCCCATTGGCCATACTTCATGAATGCATTCCTGCAAAGCTTGCTGCCCTTGACTGGCTGTGCTACGTCTAGCTGCAAGCTCCAACATTATCCAGTTAAAAGGCTTGATTAAGCAATAGAAGTAACTCTTGGATCCTTGAGAGTTACTCTGGTTGCAGTAGGAGCAGGGTTAGTTCTTACCTGATTGCAGTCCTCCTTCTGTGTTTAGGTGTGACAATAATTAGAGTTTTTTCAGCCCTGGCTGTATGGATAGGACATGATTCAAAGACAGTTGGAAATTTAACAACAAATTTCTAGAGTTCAGTAAAAAACACAAACTTAAAAAATCTGTCTTGAAGTAAAACCATATCCTTATATATTCCGTTGTTTTTTTTTTAAATTCTAAGCTGATTTCAGTGTGTGCTTTAATTCTCGACTCTTACTTCTTCCCTCATAATAATGAACTGGTGAACAACTTTTTACCCATATCTCGTGTAACTCTAAGGCAAAATACAGACTTCTTTTTTTCACAGGATCAGGCTTCTGTGCTCAATCAATTGTGCTTGAACAGGAAGCCAGCTAAACAGCAAATAACAAAATATAGCCCCAAAATTGGAATGGCAAAACACCCTAATGCTCAACCTGAGATGGTAGGAAATGCAATTGAGTTAGAATGGCAGACATGCATCCTTAATAATGTATAGGTCTCAGCCATGATGTCAGAGCACACCTGGCTGCATGTTCTCCCCTTGGTCACCATTTTCCTTTTTCAGCAAATACATGTGCCTTAATAACTGCCATTACACAAATAAATAAGGAGACACGAGGTAACCCCTAGGGTTTCAATGCATTTCATAATCCCTTGGCCTTGCACAGAAGCCGCTTAAGGCTCAAAGGCACAGAAGCCTTTGCTTCTTACTTTAAATCTTGGTGGTAACTTGGGTTGAGATATCATGCAACACCAAGAAAGATAAAAGTCCTGTACAGCTGTATAAAATGTGTTGTGGTTAAGAAATGGTGAGCCAAACCTGTTCACCACAAGATAAGGATGCTGTGTTAAAATGAGACACTTCCTCTCTCATCTCAGAAACACGGCTGGTGTTTTCCAGGACAACAACACGTGGCAAAGACAAGCCTGTGAGCACTGCTCATATTGCATCCCAAACCTGCAGCAGACAGGTCTGGAACAGGTGAGGTGTCCATATATGAACAATCAGCCCATGTAATCTGCAGGACCAGCAGGGGTAATATAATCCCTTTCATTTGTCAGGTTATGTGGGGAAGCTGGTTTGTAGTATATCTGTTTTGCAGACCTTGCTACTTATCCTGGGTTTTTTTTCAGACTTACTCTAGTCCTCCCCTCTTCAGGATAAAGATACATCCCATAAAGCCGACACGAGTCCAAGACACAGGCAAAAGCATGAGACTGGACATTTAGCAAATGGAAGGTGAGAGGGTGGGAATAAGGTAAGCAAAAGAAGAATGTGCAAGGATAACATGAAGTAATTGGTGAAGTGTCAAAATGGAAAAAAAAGGACAATAGGTCACTGGCAAAGAAGTATTTAATAAGAAGAGAACAAAATCTCTTTACCTGGGAAGTGGTTTTGGTGAGGAAGGGCGTCAGGCATTAGTGAACATGCATTTTCACATTGTTTAATTGTCCCTTCATAATTTAATCTTTTTCCCTAGAGAGAATTCCACCCACCCCCACCCCTGCTTTCTCTCTGGGACTGCATCAGTTATATGACATAAAAGCTGGGGGTTTAAGGAGATCGTGTCTCATCAAAAAGCACTAGCACTAGTTTAATTCTCTGCAGCACACACTGGCTAAAGCCCATGCCCTCTCTTATATCAGCTATGCTGAGCACTCTGTGGTATTCTACAATGGAGCTTGCACAGAGTCTATCAGATTCCAGTTTGAAGCCATATTCTTCTGCAGATACTGCTGTTTACTAGTGTCTCCTTATTTTGGATTTTCCTTAAACCTCTTCAGAATTTCTGTGTGGTTAATCGAGGGGTTTCAGGGTTTGTTTCTTTTCCTAAGAGTTGAGCAAATTCTTCTTGTAGACTGCTACAGAGTAGGAAGAAGAAACACTTTCTGGTAAGCAAAGAAACTGAGATCAGGCTTTGACATCATAGTAAATCTACCTCGAGGTCTTCTAGCACCACATCAAAATATCTTTGCTTTGTGCTGTTTCGAAATTTGTTACAAATATTGAAGTCTCAACTTTGTACTACCAGACTTCATGCCAGATCAGTCATTGTCTCAGCTTTCATAGCTGGAAAAAAGCACCAGTTTAATGCTGTCCCAGACTGATGCATCAGAAATGCAACCTTGTGCACAACACTGTACTGCTCTTTAACCCTGCAGGGCCCGGGTCTGGCATTAATGGCCACACAACTATCACCTCACCCTGCCT
The DNA here is from genome assembly GCA_013400555.1 of Jacana jacana. Classification (NCBI taxonomy): domain Eukaryota; kingdom Metazoa; phylum Chordata; class Aves; order Charadriiformes; family Jacanidae; genus Jacana; species Jacana jacana. The sequence continues at coordinate 107,233 of VZTM01015990.1, read as the reverse complement.
AGACCAAGAAAAGCTGTCTTCTAAAGAATATCTAGCCTTTAATTAACACATTTTAATCACCACTTAGTGTTTCTTGCAGACAAAGTCTGCCATGTTTAAAAGCATGTTGTGCTGTTAATTAAGATAATTCACTTGATTTCTACCATTCCTTTTCCCAAGGCAAAGAGACAACTCCTTCCTGATGAGGAGAATTAGAAGATGGTTCTATAAAGGGAGTCACCTGTGTGGATTCACAGATGTTTAATAAGAGATTTCATCACACTACAGCAGCTGTCCCCCAGGATGTTCAGAGTTCAGGAGGACAGTCATAAAATCACAGAATCATAGAATATGAGCAACTCCCTTGAATTCCATGGGGCTGCTCATAAACATAAAGGGGAAAGGATCAAATCTGGATTATCTAGAGAGGCTCTTTAAAAGAAATGGGGAGGAAACCTGCAAATTTGGTGTGATGAAGGCTGACTTTATCCTTTTCTTCTAGAAAACGGAAAAAAACCCTCACCCTAGTTTCATTTCAGACCAGTATAATAATGTGCAAAAGAATTACCAAAGAAGCATCCAGAAAATGTCACAGATCTTCCCAAACTAGAGTTACAACACAACGTATTAAATTCTGTTAAGACGGGTTTACAGTGTGCAAAAAAACAACCAAAGAGCCTACTCGTGCTTCCGGGATGCTTGGACCTTCGGAGGGTGGAGGTGGTGGAAACACCAAAGCTGACACCAGCCCCCTCGAACCCCCCGGCTGGGTGGGTCCCAGGGCAGACAGATACTGGGATGGCCAATGAGGCAATGAGGCGTGTGGGAGTGGAGCACTGCCCCCAGGCTAGGCTTTTGCAAGCCGGTGATAGAGAAAGAGTGGGATTTCCACCACCTGGAAAATGTGGGAATGTGTTTCTGGAAGCCAATCTCTCCCCTGGGCTTCACTCCTCCCCCAACTGCTCCTCAAGTAGCGGTGGTGGAGCACAGCGGACAGGCTGGGGATCATGCCAAGGGAAGCCCTGCTCCTCCTGGCCTGGCTCGTCCTGCTGCTGGCTTTTCCCACCCTGGCACCAGGGTGAAACGTCCCTGCAGGGTGGGTTGAAGTGGCTCTGTGAAGCATTGGAGAGGCTGCCTGACGAGGTGGCCCAGCCATTTGGGTGGACACTTGTGCCCAGCCAGCGGCCTCGGCAGTGCGAGTGCTGGTGTGCCGTCCGTCCAGCAGGATAGGTTTTATTTGGGTAGAGCTTCTTGCCCCACACAACTGCATTGGAGGGGGTCTCCACAGCCTTAGGCCATGGTTTTTTGAGGCACCATTTGCTAGCGTCCGCAGCTTCATGGGTTGGCAGGTTGTGACTTGCAGTGATCGATCTCCACCCGCTTCTCCCAGCTGAGATAGGTGTTGCAGAAGCTGAATCCTCTTTTCTTTCCAAGATCAAATCTGCACAGGAGTTTTTTTGTAGTAGGTGCTGAAAGCAGGTCTGAGCAAGATCAGGCTGGATGGGATTCTGAGCACCATGACATAGTTGAAGATGCCCTTGCTCATTGCAGGGGGGGGATGGACTAATTGGCCTCTAAAAGTCCCTTCCAGCCCAACACATTCTATGATAACACAAGTGCAGTGCTGAGATCCAAGATGCTTTTGGGAAGCATGTCACTGAGGGAAGAAATGACAAAATTCAGTTTATCTCATCACTGTGTATGCCTGCAGTATCTAGAGATCAAAACAGTTCTTAGGGACCCATACCTGAAAGTCTTTCAAGACAAGACGGTGGAGAGTGCCAAAAGTTACTCAGATAGATAGTATCTGAGTGGGGATTAAAACTTCCTTAAAGTCATTCATGTCCTCTTGAGTGTACAGGAGATAATTAATTATTTCTCATAATTATTGTCCCTATTGTGCCACATCTTACCTGGAGGGCACAACCACAGAAGCTACTGGTGAGTTTTATTTTCCCTGTAACCTGTAAAAAATACAGCAGGAATGGACACCCAAACTGAGAGTCCCTAGGGTGCTGTGCAGAGGGGTGGTTTATGTATGGTATTCCATGCTAGCTCCCATGATACTGCTTAAAACCCCTTTTAAAGCACTGTAAACTTCCTGCTATGGAAATCAACCCTAAAAATGGGGACAACTGAGAGCTAGAATGCTTTAGGGAATATGTCAGCCTCTAGGACAGTTTGAATGGATATTATTGTCAGAAAATATAGAACTTTTTCTTAACAGATGGAAAATGTTCCTCAAAAATATGGGATGCAGCTCCCCCTCTGAGCCCTGCTTGCTTTAATCCAGGCTATTCGCATGCCCTTCGTTACTGTCATATAATTTTTAATAAATGTATCAACACTCATTTTGCACATGAATACTGGCACACACAAAGGCTGCATATCTTGCCAAAAATCAGACAGGAATTCAGTAAGAAAACAGGCACTGGAACACTTTTCCCAGGTTCTACAGCAGAGCTCTAACCAATAGCCAGCTGCTGTATAAAGCCAGTAAGAGCTGAAACAAATAACAACTGCTCAAATCAGCACATAAAATCGACTGCAGGAAGGAACCAGCTTGCCAAGAAGAATGAAGATCATGCTCTGTAATCACACATAAATTCATAAAACACAGTTTTACTTTTTTAGTATAGATGGAAATTTTCCTACAGAAATATTCCAAGTACATTACAGTCTCTATGTTAATTGTGGCAAGTGAAAAGTGGTCTCTTGTTTTAAATATCTCAGCCTGAGCTCCAGAGTATCTGAAACCAACAACCATTTTTCTTTTAAATATTTGTCTTAATGTTTTGCCAGTACTATGTGAGCATTCATGACTGACTTCTGAAAGAACGTGGCTGGTCAGGATGGGCACCTCTGCACAGAAATCTGGGTTCTACAGCAACCTCTGTTCTTTATACATATCCAAAGAGCTTCTTTACAACTTGTCCTTTCTAGATCTTGCTTGGGCTTCACTAGCTCTTGTCTGACATTGAAGTTGGCTCCAGGTCTCAACTTCCATCTCAAGAGTGTTGTAGGCAGGTGTCTAGATATGTTTTCTTACATAGCAGAAGTAACATAGTAGACATGGAGCCAGGCTCTTCTCAGTGATGTCCAATGACAGGACAAGGGGTAATGGATGCAAGCTGGAACAGAGGAGATTCCAGTTAAATATGAGGAAAAATTTCTTCACAGTGAGAGTGACTGAACACTGGCAGGGGCTGCCCAGGGAGGGTGTGGAGTCTCCTTCCCTGGAGACATTCAAAACCCGCCTGGACACGTTCCTGTGTGACCTGATCTAGGTGTGCCTGCTCCAGCAGGGGGATTGGACTGGATGAGCTTTCAAGGTCCCTTCCAATCCCTGAGATTCTGTGATTCTGTGATTCTGTGACATGTGCCAAGTCTTATTTTACTATGGTTTAGGTTTTAAAAATTACTTAGGATTGGTATGCAGTGTAGTTAATAGTCTCTAAAAATGTCCAAGGAAAGCAACACAATATTATAGGAATTAGGTATGTTAGAGATTTCGTTCAATCCTGCTGTGGTCTTTGCATACTTGATTCATCCAATGTGCACTGTCATTTAGCACATACATCAAGAGACTTCAGTAATGTAAATCACACCACTTCCCAGAGGAATGCTGTCAGTCTAAACTCACTCATTAGATAGGCAAAATTACCCTCTGCTTGTATAATCTCATTTAGTACTCGCCAAACTTGACAGGTATGAAACCTCCAATAGACGTAATTAAGACAAGTTTACTAATTTTGGTTTCTAAAATGTTTCCAACTGTTTTTGAGTCTCTTTTTGTTTTTCACAAGGTTTCGCCCAATCTGTTGAGGAACAATTCCTTACTAATGAAGGATATTTGGTAAGTTTCCCCCTAAATTACAACATTATTTAACTCCCTAGAAACATGGGATTCCATGGAAGTGTGATAATGCCTCTAAAAAATCCCACTTAGTGATTTTAAAAGAAAAGCTATGAAATCTATCTTCTCCTTTCCCTGTTTGGGAAAAGAACGTTATAATCTTGCACTTAAGAGTAATGCATTTTCATTTTCAAAAGATTGAGTTTTTGAATAAAAGACTTTTTTTCCAGTTTTCCAACATCCATTACAGGCTTTTAATAAAATCTACTTTTGTCTATCTTGCATTTCAGCTCTTCTCTAGAAATAAGTACAGAAAAAAAAGGAGTGAGTCCTTATCTGAGCTGTGCTAATTCTTCCCTAAAAATGCAGTCATTCAGTTCCTAACTTGTAACATATTAATAGCAATACACATTTCTCTGGTAAAGCAGCTTCTAATTTTTTTCTAATAAAATTTTCCATTACCCTGCGGTAATTGTATTACGTTTTCCTTTGTGTTAATATAGCTATTCTCTGCATCTTCTGTACTGTCAGGACATTCATTCTTTTAGGGATGACATTGTTATGGTTCAGGTGTCCATCTGGACATTGTTCATTTTTTTTGGAAATGAGCAATTTTTATCACAGGCTTTGTGTAAATTTACACAGAAAAATTAAAAAGAGGCTTCCAGTAGCTGTATCTCTATTAGGATCATTGTCAATGAGGACATCAGAGAAACTGATGAAAAAGATGAAGTATAAGGAAATTTAAAAAAAAAATGATTGCAAATGTTTCAAAAAAATCTTTAAAACAGTAGGGAGAAGTATTTTGTCTCCTTTTTCTTTGACTAACACTGGCAAGTGAACAAAACTAGAAAGAATGTAACTAATTTGTTTTAATTAACTATCACCTTTCACAACAAAGACTGGTGAATTAGTGTCATCCTTCTTTCCCTCAAAATGCTTTTTAGCCTTAATATCTGTTCATATATCTCTATGTGATAGATCTTTAGAAGGTAAAAAAAAAATTAATTTAGTTTCTTCAAGAAGTGTAAGCACATTTTTCTCTTTACTAATGGTCTAAGCAATATAACTTTAGAGCTTTAACTGACTTTATTAGTTCAGTTTTAAAGTGTGGCATTAAAGAGCAAAGAATATATGTGTCATTGAGTCCAGTGATCGTAAAATAAGATATTTTAATTTATTAGTAATTTAGTTATTAATTATAAATAATAACTCATATTTATTATATATTAATTTAATCAATATTATATTAAAATTTCTATTTTAATTTTGTTTCCACATGGATCTGCCGTACTCCCACCCTGAAACCCCCCTACTAGCCCAGCCCAGGGCTCCCCCCACAACTTTACTTACACATTTCTGTATGTCTCAGTGCAATTTTCAGAGTGTTTTTTAATACCTTGTGTTTCTGTGCTGACACACTTAATTTCCACCCTGCAGTAGTTTTTCCCTTCTGGCTTTTGGTGTGCAGGTTAGTCTGAGATGCCGTGTTACACTGAAACACCTCCTTAGCAGATGGTTTTAAAAGCATTTGTTAAGAGATAAGGATCTTATTTAAAAGAACAACACTAATTAAGTTATTGCTAGCAATACATATTTGTACTGTGTTCCTACTGTCTAGGTGAACTCGCCTTCCACCCAAATGGAGGTAAGCTAAGTGAATAACCTTCAACTTAAATATTTCTTTCATGTTTTATTATGTCTTTTGATGTGCTGCACAAGATCTTTCTGTTTTCAGAAAGGGGCCACCTATTAGCCATGATCTGTGAGTGATTCTTTAAAGCTCTTGACTGATTATTGGAGCATCAGCTTCAACCCTACCGTTCCTTTTTGCTCCCCTCTCCTCTCCCTCCCCCTCTCATTTTGGATCAGTTCTCTAGCCTGGGCTCACAGCACAGTGTCTCAGATAATTCAGTCATCACAACTGAAAGAACAGAACCAGAATGAGCCAAAGCTTATTCAAGAGGTAAAAGCTTGCACAAACTGGCGTTGCTGCTGCCAATACCAGCAGCTCCTCTCTCACGTGTCATATTTACCTGGTAGCCCAGATGTTTTGACCTTGCCCCATGGGCATGCAGCTACAGCAGCTGACCACACGTACCTATGGGTCTGTAGGTGTTGGAGACCATGGCTGGCCTAAACATCTCTTGCATGCATTGCTGCAGGTGAAGTGACCACCAGTGGAAGCAGAGGCAAGAGGAGTGAATACAGTAAGTCAGCCTTGTACTTTCTGCTATTTTTTAAGTACCTAACTCTTGTTACTGTGAAAAATATCCTTGCAATACCTGCATGAAAGGCAGTAGGTCCCACTGGGAGGTGACAGGGCTCAGAGAGAGAGTAAGACCAAGACTTACAGGTGTGTAGATTTTACTTTGGGACCACAGGCTGTGTTTTCATACCAGAAAACTGTGGAAAAGGCAGCTTCAGCCCAAATCACCAATTAATGTTCTTCAGATTGCTTTCTCTCTTCACCACCAGAGTCCCAGAGGACTTAATTTTGAAGGCCTTATTCCTATTAGTCTTCCTTTAATAATACTGCCAGTATCCCTCCAGTCTTGACTTACATTCCATTGCCATGCCAGCTATGTCCTCTTTCCACATCTCCTTACTGGGGTGTCCTCTGCTACTGGTTATCTTCTTTCTGCTGCTGGTTATCTTCTTTCTTTTCAACTTTTGATTAAAAAAGTACCCCAAGAAGAAACAATATTCCCCATGAAATAAGTCAGACTTATTAAACTTGGCAAATTGCCACACAAACGAAAATAGCTCTCAAATCAGCTTTTCCATGACCTTGATGCTTCAGTCATTGTCCTTCTGCCTTGTAGAATTCATGTTTGTGTTTTCATGCAGTCTGCACAAATCTTGCTCATCTGGCACTTGACTATGGCTCTCCTCCCCCTGGTTTTGCATTTGTCATTGGGTAGCACAACCCCAAAACTTCTTTCATGTCCTGGATCCTCAAGACCAGGGAAAATCCAAAACATTCACAGTTGGGCAGTTTGTTCTGGTGGGATGTGTGGTTAGAGTAGACCTGCTGAAGCACAGCTTCCCTGTCTCATCATGCAACATTGGTGCACTGGATCAAACATGTTGAAAAATCTGAGGGGTTTATCTCCCACCAGCAATATTACTTTTACTTGCTACCAAGAGTAGATTGAAAATATTTTATACTCCTTCCTTGGTAGTACGGATTTCAAGAGGGGCTGGGGCAGAAGTGGGCGAATCAGGATCCCATTTTTTAACTTTTTCTCTTCTACATCTGGCTTCAGTGGTTCTTCTACAGAATGAAACTTGAACGTTGGTGCATTTCTTATGGGCTGAGGTTTATTCTAAAGCCTTTAGAAATATTTGCCTTTTCAATATGCCAATATTAGTTTCGGGGGTTTTTTTTTTAATAGTTGAACGTGACTATACCACAGAGGAAGACTACATGACTGGTATGTCCAGGGAGCTCCATTTCTTCTATGCCTCTGCCTGCAAATGTTTTCAGCCAACAGCCTCACAGTTACCCTCTGTTACACACACCTCGGATTCCCACAGCGTGTGATGGCCTGTAGAGAGAAAAAAGAAAATTTAAAGTCCTTCCCTGATACTGGCTTCTTAGCCTATTCCTTTGTGAAGGATAATGAGAAGCAAAAGGACTGAGAGTTATTATTATTTCTGATCTTTTTTATTGTCCTAAAAATATTAAAATTTTCACCTCTGGTCTCCTAGTTTTGTCAGAAAATTTCCTGGAGGTCTCAGAGAGGAGGTAGTTATTTTTAGTATGCTGTATTGTGCCGGGAAGAGGAGAAATAGCTAAGTTTTTATTAATTTTCTTTCTCCAGCTGTAAATATACTATGGAAATGTAACAAATATAAGCAGAACCCCAGACCCATATTTAACAGTATTCAAATGACCTTCTCATTTGGCATGTTTTTCATTTTTTGTCTGTTGTGAGTATTTTATTAATTTTTATTCTTGTCGTAAATTCTTCAAGTCTGCAGCAGACACAGGTCATGTATGTAAAACATAAGCAATGGGAAAAAATATCTTTGGGCACTTAGGAAGGCAAAAACAGAACAGTCTGTTTGATATATGTGACAAATGGCAAGCTTTAAATGAAAAAGTTACCAGTTACTGATATTGCTTGGCGGGGGTGCAGGAAATTCAAATAGCTTGCTGCTTCTCCTTTCTCAGCTTAGCACAGCCAGCCTGCCCTACAGTACCCCAAGGTGGCAATAAAGAGTTTTGCTGAAAAGGATGTGAAATGTACATTTCAATACAGTACTGATTTTTCTTTTTCTGTAAGTGAGTCCAGCATCATCTCTGCTGAGCAATATGCACAGAAGAGAACATGTAAGAAGTTTCCTCTTTATTTCTATTTAGCTTATAAATGGTGATGCTTGTGTCTTTATTACACTATGTGAAAGATGTATTTTTCAAGCACTCTCTAAGGTAGTATAAGCACAAAAATGATGGAGAGGGAGGCTTGGGATTGTGGGGACTTTTTTAAATCCAGAGAAATTTCGTTATAGTGAGGGAGCATCAAACAATTGGCTTTGCCTCAATAACTTAATAAAGATATTGGCCTGTAACTCTTTTGTGAGAAAAACATGGCAAGGATCGGTATTTTTGCTGTGATATTATACAATAATGCCTAATAAAATAGGCCCGTGGTTCATAATTACTGTACACAGGTATTCTGGTAATATGAATAATAAGCAGTTGTCTTAATATCACATCTGGAAGCCTCCTGGATGTGCTAGAATTCTAATCTAAATTCAGGACAAGGGAAACTGTTGCAAGGGATGTAGCAATCCAGCATTCCTGATATATCATTAGAGGATGTCATAGCTGCATCTCCTTTCTTTCCTACAAACACAGCATAGTTGGAGAGGCATCAGGTCCTGCATGCTAATGTCAGGTGGTCCGTGCCAGTTACCAGTGCTACTTGGCTTCAAATTGGGAAGGGAGAAGCCCAAATGGATTGTAGAGTACATTTTTAAAAAGATAAAATATAAAAGATTTTATTGATAGAAAAAGCTTTGCTGGTTTGGATTGTTTGCTTGTGTGTTGGTTTTTTCTTTTAAATATCTTTTTTTTCTGTGAGCATAGCACCAGTTTGAATGAAGGATCTGTGACTGGGGGTCCATGTGAGTTTTCCTTTCTGTTCCTTTTTTCATTTTTTCTGCTCCCCTGCAGCAGCAATCCTGTTCTTTTTCTATACTGCTGTTACCTAATCTGTATGCTTTGTGGTCTTGATAACTTGGAGATCCCAGATTTTCATGATCAAGATAGTGTTCTCTGTTGCCTTATTTAAAAAAAAACAACCAAAACATACAACTAAACCAACTTTTCCACCATTATAAGTTTAGGAAGGTATGTGTGCACAAGGAAGAGGAGAAGTTGTTACCTCAAGTTCACATCTGGGTCCTGTCTCATTAGTGACAGGGCTCAATCTACCATATCTGATCAGACTTGTCTAGATCTGGAACTGGTTCTAAATCTTATTTTTAATTGTAGGCTTATGTCTGCTTCTGAAGGTGATTTATTTGGGTGGAAGGAAAAGCATACACTGAGGTGTCCTTATGTGGATTAAAATTACCTAGGATGGCTTGTGTGGCTGCTTTTATAGGTAATAAAGCCTTTTGTTTGAAAAGGCAGCAGGGGCTCTTCCACAGCATCCTATTTTTGTGCTTCCTCTTCAGTATCTCTTGTGACTACCCTGATCTGTAGTAGAGCTGTAACCTCCTTCAGCATCACTATGTGCTTGGCAGATCAAGGCTGGAAAGATTGCTGCTGATTCCTGAAAAGCAACAAAATGGACCATAAAAATGCAAAATAAAATAAACTAGCAAAACGAAACAAAAATAACTTTTGAAAGCTCTGTGGAAAGCCTTCAAAAAATGACTTCATTTTTCACTCTGTCTCATCACTCTTTTCCTGGCGGGCTTGGCAAGTCAAAGATGAATAAGGATGGAAAGCTACAGCTCTGGTTGATGCAGCACAACTGGCTTCTTGTTTAACACCAAAACAGTGATCACTTCAGTTCCCCAGAACAGATTAAATGTGTTTGGACTCTGAAGAGTTGCCTGACCTGTCTTCTTCAGTGCTCTGTCTGACTTGGTTTTCTAGTCTGGTGTACTTTTCTTTGCCACAAATTCCTAGGTGCCATCCCAGGCTGAAAGCTACATGAGAAGGAACTGCATTGTGGTTCTAAGTAGCAAAAAGGAACAAAAAGAGAAAGCCTTTGGGGCTGTAGGGTGCAAAAAAGTAGATGTAAGAATTTCCTTTTCTTCAAGAATAGCAACAGAAGAGGAATGGGTGGGCAGAGTATGGGAAAAGATAGTAAAATCTTTTAAGATGCCAAGAGGCTGCTATACTGTATGGTGGTCTGGTGGCTGCAAGTAAAGGCTGTTGCAGGTTCTGTGGCAGATCAGTTGGCTTTGTTTTCAGATATGCAGATCACCAAAAATGCCCTCTGAATCTGTGGTATCAGCATTTCTAAAGCTCAGGCTTTCACATGCTCCAAGACTCACCATTCCTCTGTAAAATGAGGGGCGAACAATTTCACAAATTCACTGTCATCAGCTTGGATAGGATTTAAGTGGTAGGGGAACACTTAGTTCCTAAGTGGTAGGGGAAAGTGTCTTTTGGACAGAGCTCTTTTCTGGTCTGAGCTGGTGATATTCCTCATTTAGGGTTGCATTGTCACTCAACAAGTTTGTATCTATCAGTGGTAATGTACTTTTGGTATACATCAGGCTGTATACGAGGGCAAGCAGCACATCTACCTGCCCTGCTGGTATATGCTCTCATTTAGTAGCCAAAAGCAGCTATGGAGGAAAGAAAATAAGAACGGGACAATTATGCACAGATAGGTCCTCTGGTCTTGCCTCCCAGCACGCTGTTAATTGATGACTTTCCATATCAAGGTTTGCATATTAGTGTCTGCTAATCCTCCAAGGAGTTTCAGGAGTTTATCTAGTTCTCTTGCATGAACGTAAGTTTTGGGGTTGTACAACATCCTGTTACAGTCAGTTTTGACAACTCAAATTTAACAACATGGGGAAAGTTCCTACTCTTCTTATTTTGGCCCTGCCATCTGATGAATTAAAATACACTAGAATTGCTAACTTTATATAAATGTCCTAGACTCTCCCTACAATACAATTGGTTTTAGAGCTCTATCTTTTTTCCAGTTCAGAACAGCTAGTTCAGAGCTGCTCGGTGTCTGATTGTTTTTCTTTGTGTGCATCTCTGTAATTCAGTAAAGAACAAATTAATATCTGCTGGCTTATTGTCTAATTACTTAGTATTTCTCAGCTCTTCACCGTCTGCTTTTGCCTTTATGGTCCTAAAGAATTCAGTGAGTAGATTTCACACCCATGTTTAAAGATCATTTCTGAGTATGTAAAACATGACAGGCCATAACAAAGTTCCATTTAGGACATATATGGTCAGATTTGTCTTTTGCAAAAGTGAACAATTTTTTTCTCTGCTTTATTTCTTTACTAGACAATAATCCAGAAAAGGACTTTTTTTAGCATTTTTCTTCTCTTCGGGGCATTCAGGAGAGATTTCCTTGTAAACATTTGAAAACATCCAAAAATATTTTGTACATTAGATGACTCTTGCCTATGTACAGATTTCCAGCACATTGATGAGCCATGATTCCCCTTGTTAAAAGCCCATATTAGCTGTTCTCCTTACATCATATTAAAATCTCATCAACTAATGCTTGAGTTTGAGACAGGTCTTGTGTTGCCTTCCTCACTAAGAAATGTTGTTGAGAGCAGGCCCTTTAAGAGGGGTTGCTGGGAGGGCACATATGCAAATAAGTGGAAGTAAGCGAAACGAAGTATAGTGAAGGCGAAACAAAGTGTGGGAAACAGCAAATGACACAAATGTTGTAGCCAATCATAGGGCAACTTTAAGCCTGTGGAAAGTGTGTGGAAAGCTCGTGGACAATATCCCTCTCCCTATCCGCAATGTAGTGCTTAGCGAATGAGGACCTGTAACTGTAGAACGGTGTGTGTGCTGCCTGGGGGGTGCTTCCCGACTATGTGTGCTTCCCGACTGTGAGTGCTTCCTGAGAGAGGTGCTTCCTGCGTGCGCTTCCTGATTCGGGGGCGGGCTGGAATGGCGGATTGATGGCTTCCTGATTGATGGCGTCGGGCTCGACTGCTCCTGGCCGCGGCAAAATGTTCTGCTGTAGGATCCAATATAGGCCAAGAGTTTCTTCAGGATTTTTGCCACACTTTTGTCTTTTTTTTTTAATGTTTTATTTAAAAAAGCATTGAAAAAACCTCACAACATAATCAGTTGGCCCTAGGGCGAACAATGAAGCATTTCTAACTCTTAAATTGAAAAAAAACATCAGGTAATTTCTATGCTATAGGGAAGGTTTTGTTGAATTTCTGTCCCTCTAGATTTTAGTTGTGTTTTTGTAACCTACTTGACAAAGAATATGTTCTTTTCTACTTGTTTGCTTGGACAGGTTTTAAGCTTTTCACAGGATTGCTATTATTGCTATTATAGTGATAACACTGCTTATTTCTACTTTGCTGGGGTGCATGGCCATCCAGACTTTTTGAATATTTTTGAATAACTATTATTGTTCTGCTGCCCTCCACTGGCTGAAACCTCTACATACTTGCACTCCTTACTGTAGTTACAAAGAAAGTGAAGGTATCGGTACCAGTGCAAGAACAGAAATGAAGCTGTTTTTCAGAGACTGCCCTTAGCTATTTTCCTGGTCTCTTGTCCAGCTAAATGCCTGAAACTGTAGCCTGAAAAGCAGTGCTTTCAGGTATGGCAAACGCTTTCTCTCATTGTTGACATGAGCTGAGAAGTATAGTTAATGTAAATGAAGGTGTATTTGAGCTGGAAGACACTAAAGGCTACCTAGTACAGAGCAGTAATGATTTTTTTAAAAAGAGAAATTTAGAAACTTTTCAGCTCTTGGTTTTCCACAGGATGCCTAGTTATTCCTTTTGCTGCGAAGCAGTAAACTTCACTTTGCTCTTCATCAAGTAGGTATCTAAATTAGACAAGTAAACCACTGTAGCTGTGCCTGTTACAAAGAGCAATGAATAAACAGGTCAAAGTCCTCTTGCCAGCATTATGTGAGTTCATTTACACATTTATCATGTGAACAAAAAAAAAGTAAATTTAGGGGTTTTTAACAGTTTGGGGTTTTTTTTTCTATCTGCAGCTTTATTTTAAATGAGCATTTTGTTAATCCACCATGAAGCTCAAGAGGACAAAATGATTCCTCAGAGCATTCTCATATAGATCCCTTTGAACTCCGTATATGCACTGAAAGTAAGATTTTACACATTGCATAGGAGACATTTAAACAGCTTTTGTGGTCTTCCCAGCCTTCATCATCTCCACAGGACATGGTTAAACATTTAAGAGACAAAGAAGGAGGACTGTGGAAGAAGCAGGGATGGAAAGGTGGACCTCCCCAGTGTTGAAGACAGACTCCTGAGGTGAGAAGCCTTTCAGATGTCGTGTAGTTTTGTCACCCAGAGGAATTCATTTGGGATACCCGTGAGGAAGACCANTTCTTAAAGGTGAAGAACATCATGAAACACTGGTGACCTGGACTAAACCTCTTTAATCAGTAATTCGTGTTTCTGCTTCCCCAAAAGATGATCATTTCAGAGCTTTCAGAAAAAGGGTTAAACAAAGGGAAACTGGTGCTTGCTAGTTGGTTTTGCATCCATTCTTTTATGCTGTTGTTGTCTCAGGAAAGAAAGCACGTGATGCAGGAAACGTGTGATTACTTGGAGTTTTAAGAGGGCTATTTCTAGCTGACCTCAACAGCGAAATGGCTGGATGGCTTCTCAGTGCTAAGAGGTATGGCTGCATTCACCGAGTCTCTTCATTTCTATGGAAAATAATGTTTAAAATGAAAATAAAATGGGGAATCGTTCCCAAGGAAATTAATTCTAATGTGACCTTCTGACAAGATCAACCCTCCGTATTTCAATTCATGCCTCTAATTTAGATCACCAGGTGGAATTGATACATGGCAGTCTTCTGTCTGAGAAGCACCATTTTACAAGGGAGGTCTGATCCTGCTTAAGCCAGTGGCATTTTTGTATGTGTTGTGGCTGCAGCACATGAAGCGAGAAGGATGGCAAGCAGTATGTTTCACTGATCCTGACTCTAGTTTCTATGTTTCTCATGGGTTCTAAGAAGTGGGAGCCAGTGAAGACAAAAGAAAGAAGCTGAGCATTAATAGCTAAGGAAAAAAATGGAAGTAAAAAAGGCTTACCAATTACATTTGCCACAGTGGTGCAGTCAGCGGTGATCTCTAAGCAGAACAAACATGAGTCATGAGAAAAACTGATGATACACCTGGGAGTAGGGCTTACTGAACCTGTAATTAAATTTATTAGGTTGCTCTCAAGCCCTACAGGAATCAAGTACTAATCTTATTGGATTGTCACTGAAGTATTCTCAGGCAAAGAATTTATGAACTGAGGTTAAAGGATATATGTAAGAGAAAGTTTTCCTGAGAGTCACAGGACTCATCCAATTCTAGAGGCTTGGATGGAATAGATTGGAGAGTTTGAGCAGTTGAGAAGGTTTGATCCAGGTCATGGAAAGTTTGGTAGCTAGGAAAGTGAATTGGGGGGACAAGTGAGAAAAGTAAGTCCTTTTCTTCTGGCTGCATCACTTAACACATCCCAGACTCCCAAGTTCTTCATTTCACCTCTTACTGTCACCTGCCTGTTGCAGAAGGGTCTAACTGCTTTTGCTTGTTTATTTCTTTACCTGAGAGGAAATAAAAAACATTTGCATCATCAAAAATATGAGCATATAAGTGCCACCAAACCAGAAAATTATTAGAGGTATGGGTCTGCAGAAAGGGGCTGTAGCAGCTAGAGAGTGCTAGAAATGGGATGTAGTGGAAAGCAAAGATAGGAAGTGGAGAGGCACAGAGGATCCCTCTTGGCTGAGGTGTTCAGGGACCACTGAGGATGGTCTATCACACATAAGAAGACCTGGGAGCAAACTATTTGATTATTTCCTGTCTATATGTGGAGGTTGTAGTTGCAGGAAGAAAGTGTTTCTGGTGAACAAATAAAACAAGCGATATAACAGTGATGGCAGGTACTAGCAGGTAATATTGACAGAAGGAAATAGGAGTCAAAAGGATTTATCAGTGGAAGTGATTCTGTAGCAGTTTCTTTGGTGATATAAAGGATTCTGTCATCCAAAGAAACGAAATATAACAAGCAAAACTATATCTCAGGGAATATGACTGCATTGAACCCACCCTGATTAGTTCTGAGACTCAGGAACATCAGGCTGGGCAATTTACTGTGTATAAACTGTTATACCATCATTGGTGGCCTTCTTAAATGTGAGAGAATCAGGCCCAGGAGGGAGGAGCTCTGCTCTGACAGAGCTCAGCGCAGTCCATAGTTCAACTTTCAACCATGATTTTACTGACTGTGAGATAATTTTGCCAAACCACTTTCAGGCTCTGTGAAGTATTTTCTATTTATTCTCAGCCCAATTGCTGTTCTTAACACTAAGGTGCAGCCAGGGCAGACTTTCAGTACCCGAGCCTGAACTTACTGCAGTGACTTGATGCTGAGCTCTGGTTAAAGGCCATACTGGTTGTGCTACAGAAGTCCACCTCTCCCAGCTAATAAAAGTATCATTCACATTGACTGTGTTTTTAAGAACATTTTTAGCATGCCCTAATTATCTAAGGAGCTGGCAGATAATGACAGGATACATGCATGTCATCGGCTTTCGTTACAAAGAAAGCTTGTTACGCTTTCATGCTTAAAAGCACTATTGAATTATAAGCAATAGTATAGAACATTGGGTTTGGAGACCAAGCATGAATATGGGTGGATGTTTTGCCTGGTGGTTCATAGGCATGTGTCAGACACTGAGTACTGGCAAGAGTCAGCACAGAGGTTTCATCACATAAAAATAGCTCTGTGGCATAGCAGGGTGTGGTAGTTAACAAACAAATCATTGCATGGCACTCACAGGTAGGAAAGTTCTTCTTCTATTCCTACTCTCTCCTTCCCCTCCCCTGTTTCCAGCCATTTAATTTTCCCTCTAGTTTCTACCTGCGTAGAAACTTTCTTCACTGAGCGCTTACCTGCTTCAGCTCAGGCAGAAGGGTCTGGGTCATGGCTGCAGCAAAGGGTCAGACAGCCCAGAGCAGCTAGCGGGTTTCCTATAGATACCTCAAGTGTGGAGCAACAGAACTCCCAGGCTCACAGCCCAGCTCTCAGTCTTTTAGGTGGCTATCGGAACTTGACTGCCCCATGGTGGCCAGAGAGACAGAGGACTGGCTGCAACGTGCTGCCTGCACAAAGCCTTCTGGGGACTGAATTACTGCCAGATTGTTCACTTCTGAAATAAACTGATTGCTGAACACCTTCTGATGGAATGGAAGAGCCATTCAGTACAGAGAGTTTACTGGTGGGGTGCCTAAACATGAATATCTAAAGCCATCTTATTTATGTCTTCCTTCTAGCCTCCAGGTGCCCCTCCAGAAGGAAGGTTTCCTGTAGAGCATGTGTAATGTCTCCCAATCCTTTGGAGTTGTGTTAGAAATAGTAGGTCATCCCAAATGAAAGTACATGCCTCTGTTTAAGCAACTGAACCCATCCACGCTGCTTTTTTCAGAGATAAACAATGCAGTTCTTTCCTCATGTCTTCTTTTCAAAGAGAACACTTAGAAACCACTTTGTCTAGATAACACTTTTTCTAAGTGAAAGCCTAAATCTTGATGAAAATATCATGATGGAATAAATTCATACAGAGAGTTGCACCCTTAGGGGAGCAACAACCTTCCCAGAGGTCCTTTGGATTTGTGTTCTCTGAAGGAGAGCCAAGGAGCACCTGGCTAAAGCTGGTCATCAAAGGCTCCCAACATACTATTGCAGCAGCTCTCACCCTCCTTGCTGCAAGTCACTGGAGGAACAGCCTTGCTACACATGAATCTTGTACTGGAAAGGATGGATGCTGGGGAGATGGCCCTGTATGCCTGTCCAGAGATTTCCCTCATCCTTAGGAATGCAAAGCCATGCTGCTCACCAGCCACTCTAAAATCTTCCTTTACATCAGAGAAGCACTAAAGCAAAAATGAGGAAATTAAGCATGTACTACATTCAGATGCTGACAACTTGTTTACTGTGTGCATAGGAGCAGCAATAACCAAGTCCCTTGTCCCTGCTGCAGCACAGGAAGACCAGGCTTGCTGCTACAGTACTTGAGGCGGTGGGGCTTGGGAGCTGCTTCCCAGAGGATTCAGCTGGTGGGAAGCAGATGCAATCCTCCTCAAGGAACAGCAGTATGAGGAAGCGCATTCTTGCCAGGCTCTGTCCCCTACCTTTCCATTCCAGCCCTGCTCTTAGCCCTCCCCATTCCACTTCCCAAGTCAGGAACAGTCTGGTTCTTGCACCTCATTGTCAGACCATAAATTGACTTTGCCTGCAGAGCTCAGAAGACTTGAATGTCTCTGTGTGTACAGAAACCAAAGAAGTATGTTTACTCAGCGTACAAATAAATGTAGATTGAAACCAGATTTCAAATTCCATTTTCTGCAGTTGTTCATCCACTTACACATCCTTCAGGCTAGGAGTTACCATTAAATCAAAACCTTCCAGCTAAAGCCCAGAAGGGTTTACTGTGATTCATCCCTTATGCTGGTATGCACTTGTAACACTGTTCCAGAGGACTGCTGATGCCCAAAGTTAACTTCAGAAAGCACCTGGCAAGGTAAAGCCACCTCCCCACCAGACAGCAAGCAGAACCTGGCAACAGCCACCATAGCATTAAACAGCAGACAAGTCACTGCTCGCATTGAATACCTGTGTGGGTATCTCAGTGCATTGCAGCTTTATGCACCGCAGCTTATGGTTGATACAAGCAAGATGCAAAGTGGTAGCGATACTTAATACATATCACACGTGCAGATGATACTGTTTTTTTACCACATCTGCACCAGGAACCAGGTAACTGTGTTAATAACAATGCATCAGTGAATGCCTTTGGCTCTGGCTTAAAGAAATGCCATGACAGAGTTTCCTCACCATTCAGTGAGCTTTTTCATTGTCCCAGTTACAGGATGTCATCAGATTTCTCAGCTTTGCAAGAAAATCTGTGCAACTTTATGAGACTTTAAAGTTAGCCATCCTCCAAGCAGGGAGCAGGACTAGATGACCTTCTTCCCACATAAATTTTTCTCTGATTCTGATACAGTGATGGTTGTGAAAAGGACAGGAAAAGGAACAATACTACATTTCAAGGATAAATTCAAACAAATTGGGACTTACCAAGGGTCTTGTTGAAGTATCTTCAGAGAATATGTATCCCTCTAGGGTATCATGCAGAAGCCATTAAATTAGGTTCAGCCTCACATAATGTCTGTGAGGTTGGCTGAATTTAAACCCTCCCAGGGCCGTGACATGAAGGATCTCACTCTCAGCAGGGACAGGCCCAGAATATAAAATCCAGGAGTCTTTGTGGTTGCTGGTGACTCAGTTAAGGATGCTATTTCCTCTCAGTGTCACATAGAGCTTGTGATTAAGTGGCTTTCCCCTGAGAAAATTTTTCAGTGGAATTAATGCTTTTATTTTCATTGAAAAAGTTTCTTTGAAAAGTTTTACCTGCCGAAAAACTTTTTGATTTTTAAGAACTTTTGAATTAATTTTTCACCTGTCAGAAGCCACTTTCTGTGAAAAATGTCAGCCTGCTTCTAATTTGAACTGGGCATTTTATTTTATATCTATCTATCTATCTATCTATCTATCTATCTATCTATCTATCTATCTATCTATCTTTTTTAATGTATTTTAACTGTACAAGTTATATTAATTTTATATTTATAGATATTACATAATAGTTGTGTTTATGTTAATTGTGGTTTATAGAATGATGCTATATGTCATAGCTGGAGCTGAGTGCAGCCTACGGGGTACTACAAGTGATAATCAGAGAGCATTTATTGGGGGTTAAGAGGAGAACAAACCAGTTTGGGGATAGAGCTTAATACATTTCCTAAGGACATAAAGTGAGGATGATGCATGCAAAGCCAGGGCCCCAGGACTCTCTGCAGACTTGTGCTCGCATGTTTTATGCCTCTCAGTGTGACAGATGGGAGTCACATTCCTTAATGCCCAGGCGGGAAGCGCTCACTTACTGCAGGCTGGCATCACAACCAATGCAGACCACAACACCAAGCCCTTAATTCTGCTCACAAAACTCAGGTCTATGCAGTATTCTGTGCACAAGGTTTTTCTTTGTATGAAGTGTACCGCCCAGGCTTTGACCACTACACCCACTCAAGGTCCCAGAACTGTTGTTCAGTTGCAAGATCATACCCACCAGCTACTGGGCTGTTGGTGAAGGAGAGATGGCTTTCAGCAACTTGTGTGTGCTCCTACCTGTGAAAAGGTAAAAGCCTACATTGTGGCTGCAGCTCTTCTTTAGGGGAATCTTTTTTGTGAGGTTAAATCATGAAATGGAAACTGACCGGGTGTATTGGTATTTCCCACATGTCCAAAGAATCTGAGAAAGGCATGAGGTGTGAGGAAAAAAAAATGGCTCTCCAAAAACTCATGCCTTTCTAATCTAATTACAAACAGAGTCTGCCACCAGGTTACAGTGATGTCAACATGCAAACCTGCTTGCTGTTTCTCAATTACAAACTCAATCTTCCTTATTCTCCGTCTTTTACTGCCATCTACTGGCTCTAGCTGAATCGACCTTGAATAAACCTCTATTCAAGAGCTACAGGTTTTGATAAAGACATTATTTCTGCTGGCCTTGGAAGGTTTGTCTGCATGGATATATCACACAGAGTTTCTGGTAGCAAAAAAGAAATAAAAGATATATTTTGGCTCAAAAAAGGGAAGAGGAGGTGCAGGCAGTGTAGCAGACTTTTGGCATGTGATGACTCCAATTCCTGCATGAGTTCAGAAATTCCCGCAAATAAGTAAGGAAAAAGGATGAGCTGTGTAGAGCATGGGAATGGGATTTGCTTGAATAGGAACTGGTTCATTTTTTCTTACCTCAGACACTGCTGAATATGTCATGTTTTTAAAGGAAGATAAATTCCATCACCACCTTGCATCTTCTTGCAGTGGTGGGATGGGGTGAAGGGGAATAGCCCTCATGAGGATGGCTGGCATTCACTCACAAAATGTTATAATCACAAACCATCAGAGCCTAGGTCAGGAGAGCTGAATTGCTTCCGTCAGCAGTGTCCCTCATGCAACATGCAGCACTTCATATCGTGTGGAACAGCAGCACACCAACAAGGGAGCCACTGAGAGGGCTTTTGGAATGAATTAACAAACATTTCAGTGTTTTGAAAACAAAGATTTTTTTTATCATTTTTTTTTATTTGAAGCAAGGCTTTTGTATGGAAAAAACCCCCAACCCGTGGCCCTCCCAAAGTTTAATTTAAAACAGGGCTTTATAAAAGGGGTCAAAATGCATCTTTAGAGTCGATCTCAGAGCATTACAGTTTTGTGGCCTAACCTGCAGCCAAGACTAGCAAAATGGCTTCAAGAAACACTGTGAAGCTCTCTCAAGTGAAGGAAAGCCACTGCCTCCTTGGACAACATCCTGCCACTCTTTGTATGTGCTGTCAGGCAAGAACATGGTTTGGGTATTGGCTGGTTTGATCACTTCAGGAACCTGGCCCTGCTGTACTGCTACAGATAATGTTGTAACTCTTTAATGTCTTGTAAATTTTCAGATAAGCATTAAGTCAAGCAGAATTCATTCAGAAAAGGTGAATGCTTTGATTTTTGCTGTTGATAAAGGCAGGCAAGATTGGCTGGATTTTTATTGTGCTTGGCCCTTGATGGATTTCTTCTTCTCCCCTCTTTCATGCAACCACTAGGTAAGCCCAGTTGAATGCCATGTTGCTCCTTGTGTCAGAGTAGAACAGGAGAGCAAAATCCAAACCCAGCCTCTTCCATGTTGGTGTGATACAACCTCCCAGAAAAGCACTTTTGCTTTCTTGGGCTGTCAGTCTGCTGGGAACTGTTGTGAGTCCACCAGTATTTAGCTCATGTTGCAGCTCAGACAGGAGGCATTCCTGGACCATACGCAGTTCACAGGGCAACTAGTGAAAAGGCACCCTATTAGATTCCATCTTAGACACTTTTCATCTTTCTTGGCAGAGCACAATTCCTCTCTACAATCTATTCATTGGAGCTCTGTTTTGCTTTAATGCAACTTGGCTTTAAATATAATGGGATTTTTGCCACCCCACAGAGTCTGACACTTGCTGAACAAGTATTGAACCACTTAGCTATCAGCATGTCTCCTTCTGCCAGGCAGAGTTGCCTCCTGCCTGCAGATATCCACTCCATGGGCCAGGATAATTTTTCTTTAATCCAGTGCTTTCTTTCCTCATTATAAACATTTTGCATGGGCTCAAATAATTCCCCTCTTCAATTGCCACTCTTAACTTTTAAACAAATCTTTAATGACTTGCCATAAAACCTTGAATTGTTTTTGTTTAATGTATCTCCCAACCCATTTTCCCTGTAGGCATGTGCAATCATACGATACTTTACAGCTAGTTGGAGCAGGCTCAGAGAGAAAGGAGAAAGCTTGTTTCAGAAGAGCAGGCCCCAGTCATGAGAATTGAATCACTGTGTCCAAGTCTGTTTTGACATATACTTCCTCCATGAAACACCCTGAGGACAAGAAAGAAAAAAAAGCTGATGGTATACTTAGGGGTGGAGAAAGAATTTATTAACTCTGCTGTGTGCTGTCACCACATGGTGCCAAAGGGGAATCCAGTGCCATAGGTGGATGTCACAGCATTCTTCATCTTGCTATGGCACTTACATATAATGGACTTTCTACAAAGTACATGGATAGATGATATTTTGGGGTAGACACACTCCTTGAGGCATGTTATTTACTCGATGTTAGGTCAGTTTACATTCCTTTTCCACTTTTCCACTCATATCCCCCTGATCCTTACTGTCATTGTACTTTCCATAGTGATATGAAAACTATCACTGTAGAAGAGATTACCAAGGCAGCCAATGCCCACAAATTTGAAAATAATAATTAAATGCAAGGGAAAGACCATTTCCAAGAGAGGTGCTGGAGGACACAAGATTGTTCTTGTGTGCCCTAAGGAGTATAGTGTGTTCTGCACCTCCCTGCTATTTTCTCATCTCTACTCTTCTTATTGCTGTACTGAGCTGATCTGCCTGGGGTTTGATCTGCAGCTCCCCACCTTCATATGACCAAGGTTCTCTGGTGGCTACTCTCAGTTCATTCCTGTCTTCTGTGACCAAGCAGGGTGGGTGATGAGGGGTTCTGCCGATCTGAGTTTTTATTTTGCAGTACAGGCAAATCCACATTCGCCTGTGATGTAAAGAAGCACGTAGTTCTTTCTGCGTGTGGTCTCTGTGTTATATGTGCAGTTAAATTTGTGAATGGGTGGTTTGTGCTGTGTGTATGGGGCTGAGGAATGGTTTTCTGAGTTGAAATTTAGGTACCATGCCCTAGACTCCTTTGTGACTACAACACAAAGTACAGCTTGCGAGGTCCTTTGCAAATGTAGTCACCTTGTTCCCTGGCCTTCTCACAGAGCCAACTGTCATCTAGTCCTTTTAAAACAGTAAATAAACAAAGATCCAGAAGCAAGCCAGTGTGACTGTCACTGCACAATTCAGTGCATTAATGAACTAATCCCTTAACTTGATAAGGTCCTTTCATATATACTTTATACTCCATTAGAATAACACTGGCTATTGTGCATTTGCCTTATGTCACCTTAACCCTTAAGACATCATAAGAAGGCTTGGCTGGAGCGAAAATACCAGCATCCAGAGAACAGGAATGGAGAGGGCTGACCCCACTTCTGCAGCATAACATGTGGTAGGACGCTGAGGCAGGAAAATGAGTTGGCAGAGGGTCCCCAGCCATCAAGCAAGACCAAGAATGGCTCTAGCAAGCACACGCTAAACTCAAGTTTCTTCATTAAAAAGTCATGGTTGCATGGTAGTACGTGAATACATTTAAGCCTAGTCAACTACCCAGTTTTTGAAACACTCAGGATCCTACCAAAACTTTGTGGATGTTAATCCATGAACAGAAATTTTTCCTTCACTGACTGCTGGTCACATCCTTCATCTCTTAGCAAAGAAATTCTCACTCTTCAGCTGCCACTGCTTTTTCTCAAGTTCATGTCTCTCAGTTCTGGCCTGGAATCAGGTTCTTCCTATCTCAGAGACAGCCAGATAGTCAAAATTATTTTGCTCCTAATTTTTTCTGTATTTTACTACACACAAAAGTCCTGATGGAAATCATCAACAGTCATTTAAATTCCTTCCATCTGAAATGATCAAAAATTGCTTATGACCAATAATACTCAGGTATTTCAACCAAGTTTGAAACACATCTTTTGTGTGGTAGAACACAGCAGTCCTAACAGCAAATTCAATCCAACACTTCCCAGGTTAGTGCCAAGCTACAAGTTTATTTTGGGATGGACTGTTCTTCATTTGCCATGCTGAAGCAGGTCTACTCTGTGTACTACCTATATAGTCCCTTAACATATTCAAATGGATTCTTTGACAATTTTGAAGAATTTTGTTAATTTTATTTTGCCTAAAATTATTAATGAATGTGATCTCAATTTGTATCATTCTCTCATAAATTGTCCACTGGAAAATCTTTTTCCCAGGCTCATGTCCTAGGCTGGGAGATGCTTATGACAACATGAAGATAAAGGGACAATGACTTCTGGACCCTTTGTTATTTTCCTACCACAGTAACTTTGTTGCATTTTCCAAGATCACTTTCCACAGCTTTAATTGCAATGATATTCTTTACTTCCCTCTTATGTCATTACTCTGAAGTGTTCTGGACAGAGGTTGGTGGAGCTGCATTTTGCATTTGACTGCTACACCCTGCAGTTATTTAATCCATAAACTGTTTTGATTTCTTCCAGATTAAAGGATTTACAAGACTATCAATACTTTCCATTAAAGTCAGTGTAAGTTGTCTTTTCTTAATANCAAACCAAAAAAACCCCAAACAACTCGCTGGATTTTGTAAAACCACCTTCAGCCCAATATTAAAGATAATACTTAGGAAGTAGCTGTTGGCAAAAGTAATTAAGATCAATCCTCTACATTTTAGATCCATCCATACACTTAGGGCTTAATTCCAAGACTATTTTCCCACTGACTCAGTGGATCAAGTCCTACATTTTCTAGTTTCTGATTTTCTGACTTTTTAAACTTTCTTTTGTAAATAAATGTTGTAACTTAGATTGTTCAATATGGAAGGTAAGTAGACAGTTTAAATGACCTGCTTCTGGTAGATCACAGTATTTTCAATTTTATGATGATGTCAGCACAGGCACAGGCTGCAGTGAAGATAAGGTCCCAATTATGTTAGGGTGTGTATAACAGCACACTAAAGGACCATTTATAATTTGAAGAATTTATGGTTTAAATTCAGGGTTAAGGCCCGATAAGTTTCTTACTTTTCCAGCTTGAACTGGAAAGGCCAGGGGTTTACCTTTTAAAGGAAATTCTATAGCTTCAAATGTCTCTCATTTCCAAAATGGGAAGGAGTATTTCTAGATGAATTTAATAAAAAATATTCTCAGAAAAATATTCCTTACAGTAAAGAAAATAACAACGTTTCAACATTATTTCTGTATTACATAAAATACTTTCAGTACATGAAATTGTTTGGAAATGCTATATTGTAATGTGTCTGCAATTGCTGAAACAGAGTCTTTCCACTTTATTGAAAGGTGTTATCTTAATTTTTTACAATAAATACAATTACAGACATTGATTTGTGTCTGCAAAGTGTTTCTGCTTTGGTGAACACCATGTTTTCTAACTACAAAACCTCTTAGCTCAATCTGCTCTTTGAACTAGTCTATTTTACCAGTGTCTTGTTACAGACAGGTGAATGCTGATACCTTGCACATCATCCATGCTGTAATATCTTCAAAACTCTTGTTTTCCCCTCAGGTTTCTCAGTAGAGCCTGAGGCTGCTAAAGAGTTCCTTTGTAAGTAGAAAATATTATTCATATCCAGAAATCATATAATCATAGAATCATTTTGGTTGGAAGAGACCCTTGGGATCATCGAGTCCAACCATCAGCCCTACTCTACAAGTTCTCCCCTACACCATATCCCCCAACACCACGTCTAATTGACTCTCAAACACATTCAGGGATGGTGACTCCACCATCTCTCTGGGCAGCCGATTCCAGTGGCTGACCACCCTTTCTTTAAAGAATTCTTTCCTAATGTCATCAAATAGACTCTACCTATCTGACCCAGAACCATTACAGCATACTATTACCAATTCCCAGCACTACAAATTCACTGGAATTGATTTAAAATCATGAAATTTTTAGAACAAAATTTTAGCTCTTCTGATCTGTCTTTTGGTATCTAAGCCTTAGATATCTTAGATTTCAACATCTTTTCCACAGCCAGCATGGAGTAAGTAGGTTCTACACAAATAAAGGAAAGTACAGAATTTCAGGTTATCACAGGACTCCAGAGACTGGGATTGTAAAAGGGAGCCCTGCAAATAAATGTGATACTTCTTATAAAATTCATAAAGTACTTCATTTTTAGGAGCTACACAACCCCATGCAGGCACCTAGCAGATTCAGAAGATGGCACTGGGTGCCTGGGCTGCCCACATAGAGCATGGGAGGCATTAGTCACCAAAGGAGAGAATTTCACAGGATACTATGAACCACAACCTATGCTCATCAGTGGGAAACTGTAAGAAAAGATGGGGTTCAAACCTCACCCCTTCAAGAAGGCCAGGCTGCCGACCTGGCACTGCAGCACATCTCCTCTCACTCAGGATCTGCAGGAGCAACCTTGCCTGAAGCCAGGGGCATAAAATAGCTCCTATGGCACATGTCCCAGCCTCACACAGGTGTCTGAAGTCCCATCCAACTTGTAAAAACAGTAAACTGTTCTAAAAAGAAACACATATTCAAAGCAGCTACCCAGAATGAGCAACCACTTGGAAACAGTAGCAATAATTTCTTCTTGCCTCTGTTCCCCAGAATGTAGATGATAATCCCAGCTGTTCGCACCTGATGCTGGATAAAATACATTCATTAATGCTTGTGATTCATGGGTACATAATGGTAAAAGCCCCACGGAATCCCAAAGAAAGGAAGGGAATGAATAATTCTGCATCTTGTCTGAGGGTTATATAATATGCATTAAATAATAGCTTGAGATGCATATCGAGTGAGGAGGATGAAAGGGACTATTGAACAACAGCTCATTTGCTGAAAAAAGGCAGGATCCTGTGGGAAGAGGACTATATGTGATCATCTAATTAAGAAATGCATAATTATCCCTACACGTAAGGGGGCTGAACTTCAAGTTTACATGTGACCTCATTCCTAGTATTTCTTAACTTTTCCTTGCTTAACTTCACAGCTTTTCTGGCTTTGGTCGAATATGTTTCAGTTCCCTTCCAAAAGTAAAAGAGCAATAAACCCCAGGTGTCTGAACAGCACTTCTGTCCCACGGAGCCACTCTGGCAAATCTGAGCAAGAAGCAGGACTGGCTCTCCAGGGCTTCAGCTCAGACACCTTCCACTTGGGAGCTGGAGCAGCAGAAGGCAATGCACATGTAGTACGAATCAGAGGGGTATGAAACACCTACCACCAGGCCTTTCTGCTCTCTGTCAGCCACCGTTTTCTTTTGGCTTCTGCCCCCAGTATTTCCTCCCCTTCTGACAAGCGTCTTCACCCTGGATGTTTCACTCCCTGCTCTTGCATTCAGAAAAGCCCATGCTCTGCAGCCATCCTCTGCTGTTAAAACATGGGCAGCAGGAAGGCACATGGAAGAGCTCCGACAGGACAGTCTTCTCTCTCCAACCACCAGTGACTGGTGACCCAGAAGAAGGGCAATTGCAAGGGTGACCCGCTCAGCCATCCCCAGCTGGACTGCCCCATGGTGCTCATGCAGGAATGACAGACATGGGATTCCAAGAGCAGGCAAGAGCTGGAGCTTTCTTGGTGCACCTCCAGCCGGCACTGGCAGATCATTTCTCTACTGACCATATGCTAAAGATTTTTTTTTCCTAAGTTTATTACTTGGCGAAATTTGATTGCTAGTAGTTTTGCGGGGTGCTTTTTGTTCTGCCCTCAAAGAGGAACTGCAAAACACACACCTCTATGACAGCTAAATTTCTACTTTCTATTCAAAAGCACAGAGTCACTGTAACTTATGAAGCCAAGTCCTAAAACAAATTTAAATGAGGAAAAACAAAATATTTTTCCCCCATCTCCTTGTTAGGACCGAGTATCTTTTCCTGAACTTTTTGAATGAGAATTACAAATTTCAGTCCAACTTACCACAATTTGGGCAAGTTTCTAGACATTTTTAGGCACTTTAAAAAAATATGCATCTTCTGCAAACAGTATTCCTTCTGGGGGTGATAGCCAGGGCATAGGGGCCCACATGGTGTTCTCTTTAAAGCAGCTGGGTGGGGTGAAAGGATACAAGGAGGAAGAAGAGACAACTGCATGTCAACTGTTTGAGGAACTGATGTCAGTGACAATGTTTCAGTTTCTGTGGCCATGGGACCTTGTTTGAGAATCAATGCCCACCTGGGAGAGATGGGATGACCTCACTCAGCAGGACGAAAGGATTCACCTCAACCATTTGCATGCAAGCAAGGAAGTGCTGACAAGGCACTGTTATGGAATTAAACCCCAGACCCTTTTCAGGGAAATCAGCATGCTGGGGTGTCTCTCTCAAGTGCCTGTACACCAGTGCATATGGTATGGGGAATAAACACGATGTGCTAGAGATGTGTGTGCAGTTGCAGGGCTACAACCCCACAGGGATCAGAGAGGTGCAGAGACATTGCAATGGAGAGATACGGGCTCTTTAGGAAAGAGGTCAAGAAGTTGCCTATTACAGTAGAGGGCAGCTGGAGTGCCTAGAGCTCTGCCTGGGTATGGATGATGAGCCAACACAGCAATATGAGCAACACAAGGATTAAAGAGCAGACTGGTATGGGTGACATTGTAATGGGTGTCTGCTATAGGCCACTTGACCAAAAAGAACAGACGGATGAGGCCCTGTAGAGACAGATAGGAGCCTCATGTTTCCAGGCCCTATTCTCATGGAGGACTTTAATCACCCTGATACCTGTTGAAGGGGCTACACAGCACGGCATAAGCAATCCTGGAACATAAGGTTCTTGGAGAGCACTGACAACAACTGCCTCACTCAAGTGGTAGAGGAGTGAGTGAGGTCAGATGGTCTTCTGGACTGCATCCTCATGGACAATGAAGGGCTCAGTGGGGATGTGAAGGTCAAAAGCAGCCTTTTCTACAATAACCCTGAGATGGTGGAGATCCTAAGAGGAGGCAGTGGAGCAAAAAGCAAGTTCACAACCCTGAAGAGAGACCGACTTTGACCCCTTCAAAGATTGGCTCAGAAGAGTCCCATGGAATAAGGCTCTGGAGAGATTATGGCCCCAAAAAAGGCGTTTGCTATTCAGCAGTCGCCTCATCTAAGCTCAAGAGCTGTCAATCCTGATAAGCAGGAAGTCAGGTGAAAATGCAAAGAAGCCTGTGTAGATGAACAAGGGGCTCCTGGCCCACAAAAGGAAAAGCCCTCTTACATTTAAAAAGTAAGCATACAGACAGTAGAAGCAAGGATGTGTAATCTGAGAGGAATATAAAGCCACTGTCCAAGCATGCAGGGATGAGGTTAGGAAAGCCAAAGCTCAAAAGGAATTGAACCTGATAAGGAGCAAGGAGGAAGTCTACAAGTATCTGTGTGAAAACAGGAGGATTAGGGAAAGCATGAGCCCACTGCTGAAGGAGTTGGTGGACCTGGTGACACAGAACGTGGAAAAGGCTGCCTTTCCCTCATTCATTACTAACAAGACCAGCCTTCAGGACTTCTAGGTCCCAGAGACCAGAGCAAAAGGTTGGAACAAGGTGGATGCTTGGTGAAAGCTTGGTACTCTTGGTGGAAGAGGATCAAGTCAGGGAATACTTAAGCAAGCTGGACATACCTAAATCCATAGGCCCTGGTGGGATGCACCCATGAGCGCTGAGGGAGCTGGCAGATGTCACTGCAAGGCAATTCCCAACCCTCTTTGATTGATCATGGTGACTGGAGAAGTACCTCAGGACCTGGAGGAAAGCAAATGTCACTTCCGTCTTCAAAAAGGACAGGAAAGAGGACCCAAAGAACCATAGGCCAGTCAGCCTTACCCTGATCCCCGAGAAACTGATGGAGCAACTAATTCTGGAAAACATATCCAGACACATGAAGGACAAGAAGGTGACTGGGAGTAACCAGCATGGATTCACCAAGGGGAAGTCATGCTGGACTGACCTGATAGCCTTTTATGAGCTTGGTAGACAAGGGGAAACTGTATATTTTCTACCTGGCCTCCAGTAAGGCTTTCAACACCATCTCCCATATGATACTTACAATGACAATGTTTAAGTGTGGACTGGATAAGCAGACGGTGAGGTGGACTGAAAACCAGCTGGACCCAGAAGGTGGTGATCAGTGATGCAAAGTCTAATTGTAGGCCAGCAACTAGTGTTGTACCTCAGGGGCCAATGCTGGGTCCAACCATGTTCAAAATCCGCATTAATGATCTGAGTGATAGGGCAGAGTCCCCAGCAAGTTTACAAGGAGCAACTCATACACAAGAGGAGTGTGCCATCATCCAGAGGGACCTCAACAGGCTGGAGAAATGAGATGACTGGAACTCCATGCAGTTCAATAAGAAGTGTGAAATCTTGCCCCTGGGGAGGAACAACCTCAGGCACTAGTACCTTCTGGGGGCCACCCATCTGGAAAGAAAAGAATTTGAGGGTCCTGGTGGACACCAAGTTGAACATGAGCTAATGGGGAACCCTTGCTGTAAAGAAAACTAATGGTGTGCGGGGCTGCCTTAGGAGGCGGGTTGTCAGCAGGTCGCTATTCCACATTGGTAAGGCCATACCTTAAGTACTGTGTCCAGTGCTGAGCTCCCCCAGTACAGGAGAGACATGGACATACCAGACGGGGTCCAACAAAGATGATGAAAGGACTGGAGCATCTCTCCTACAAGAAAAGGCCGAGAGAGCAGGGACTGTTGAGAAGACTCAGGGGGATCTTACAAATGTATATAAATACCAGAAGGGAGGGTGCAAAGACGGAGCTGCGCCCTTTTCTGTGGTGCCCAGTGACAGGACAAGAGGGAATGGGCACAAGCTGAAACACAGAAAAATCCCTCTGAACTTCAAGACACACTTTCTTGCAGTGATGCTGACTCTCAGTAATGGGAGAGAGATTGTGGAGTCTCCATCCTTCGAGGAATTGAAAAGCTGTCTGACCATGGTCCTGGGCAACCAGCTCTAGGTGGCCCTGCTTGAGCAGCTTGGACTAGATGGCCTCCAGAGGTCCCTTCCAACCACAACCATCCTGGGATTCTGTAATGTTCTAAATTTTATAAAACAGTTATTTAGAATTAGTTGATAGGAAGTATTCAGAAAAATGTAAAGATGCAGAAATTAGTCTCCACGTGCAACAGGTATAACTTTTTATGACCCAAATTGGTGGATTAATTTCTTCCAATGTATTTTTTAAAAGGGATTTTACTGAAGCAAAGGAAATGTATTACCAATTGCTGGCAAGAAAAGGAAAAATGAGACTACTCTGTAATTCTTACATTTGGACATCATTAAGATAATACAAAAAAAAACCAACAAAAAAAAAACAGATGCAAAACATTGCCAAATTTCTACAAAGGAATAGAATAAAGCAAAATACCTTTCCACAGCTTGTATACTGTAATTTTTTGTTGAACGGGCTTTACAATAAAACTCTAAAATTAGCTTGAGGAAGAAAAAAGTAATTAACAACTTCATTGAAAGGAAATTTGGTATCTCAAGTGCCTGAATTTTGATAACACATCTAACTTAGCATAATAAGCCTTTCTCTTAAATGAGCACCCTCAGAGAATTTTTCACGTACTCTGAACATGACACAAAGTGACATAATTGTAAAATCATGAAATTAACATCAAACGGAGGAATTAAAAACTGTGGGACAAAAATGAAGTTTTTGTTTCTTATGCATACAGTGGGATGCCATGAGGAGAACTGTAATGATAATTTCCATCCAGGATTTAGAAAATGGTGTAAGTAATTGAATTGGCAGCAGTGATGCCTGTGTGGGTAGAAATGCCTCTGAATGCTCCTAAAGCGGTCTGAATTTCAAAACAGCTCATTATCGATCTCTGGAGTAGCCAAGCCTTAGCCTGCTTGCAACTGTGGCAGGGCCCACATCACAGCATTGTAGCATCTTTTCTTTTGTCTCTGACATCATAAAATCATCTAGGTTGGAAGGGACCTTTGAGATCATCTAGTCCAACCATCAACCTAACTCTGATAAAACACAACAACCCATCGCTAAACCATGTCATTGAGCACTATGTCAACCCATCTTTTAAATACCTCCAGGGGTGGTGCCTCAACTGCTCCCCTGGGCAGCCCATTCCAAAGCTTAATAACCCTTTCAGTATACAAATTTTTCCTGACCTCCAATCTGAACCTCCCCTGGCACAACTTGAAGCCATTTCCCCTTGTCCTGTCGCTTGTGACTTGGGAGACTGACCACTGCCTGTCTACAACCTCCTTTCAGGTTGTTTGACATCTGTCAAACCCAGGTTGAACATTTCAGTAGGTGATACCTTGCACAGCTTAAACCATCCCTTAAGGTGTTTCCTTAAAGGAGTGCTCCAATGAATACTTCATCTGAGACTGCTTTGGAGGTCATGTTGGCATTGCTTCCTGAGGGATGGGTACAGACTGGCCAGAAAATGACTTGGGGGTGTTGGTGGATGAGCAGCTAAATGTGAACAAGCAAGGTGCACTGGCAGCCCAAAAAGCCAGCTGCACCCTGGGCTGCATCAAAAGAACCATGGCCAGCAGGTCCAGGGAGGTGATTCTGCCCCTCTACACTCTGTTAAGATCCCACCTGAAGAACTCTGCCCAGTGCTGGGTCCCCCAGCATAAGAAGGACATGGATCTCTTGGATTGAGTCCAGACAAGAGTAACAAAGATGATCAGAGAGCTGGAGCACCTCTCCTGTGAAGATGGGCTGAGAGAGTTAGGGTTGTTCAGCCTGGAGAAGAGAATGTTCAGGGTTTACCTTATAGTGGCCTTCCAGTAGCTGAAGGAAGCCTACAAGAAAGCTGGAGAGGGACTTTTTACAAGGGCATGTAGTGATAGGACAAGGGCTAATGGCTTTAAACTGGAAGAGGGTAGATTTGGATTAGGTATTGGGAAGAAATTTTTCCCTCTGAGGGTGATGAGACACTGGAACAGGCTGCCCTGGGAAGTTGTGGATGCCCTGGGAAGTTGTGGATGCCCCCTAAAGGGGCACCTGGAGATGTTCAAGGCCAGGCTGGATGGGGCTTTGAGCAACCTGGTTTAGTGGGAGGTGTCCCTGCCCATGGCAGCGGGGGGTTGGAACCAGATGATCTTTCAGGTCCCTTCCAACCCAAAGCATTCTATGATTCTGATTCTGTGATGATGTTCAGCAAGAAATGCTCTCCAAAGACCCTCATTTTTGTTGTGAGAACTAACAAGGAATTGTTGAAAGTAGGGATCAAGGAGAGGGAAACACACAGTGAAAACCCAAGAGGACCATGGTCTTTTAGCTCATGTGTGCAGAGGAAAAAAGGAAAACTTTAGAGAGCGGAGAAGGCCGGGTGCACGAAGCTTCAGTTCAGGCATCCATCTCAGCAGGGAGGATGGACACGAGGCCATTAAGCAAAATGACGGGGGGGGAGTGTGGTGCAACGATGGGGAGCTGGCATGAAAACTACCAAAGAGAGTGGAAACGTCATGGAAAGAAAACTCCGGGTGGGGTGTGTGTACAAAAACCGGAGGAAGCACCGGGAAAAGCAGAAGAGGCAGGAAGGGAGGAAAGGGAAGGGGGGGTGACGGTCGTGCCACAGCGATGAGGCAGCAGCGGGACCGCAGGGGAGGAAACCCCACGTCACGGGAGGTGCGAGCTGGAGGACACCCCCCCGGTGGAACAGGCGGCAAAGAAAAGAAACCGGAGCGACAACGCCGGTGCAGACACCTTCACGCCCACCAACGCGCTTGTGCCTTCCACGGAACCCGCACGCACCCACCGCACTCATTCATACACCCAGCCCGCCCCCGCGCAGTGTCCCCGGGTCGCTCACACCGTCCTGCCCCTGCCGGGCGCACCCCCACGGGTACTGACCGACAGCTCGGCTGCTCCGCCGTCCCACTCGCCGCTGGGTCAGTGTGTATACACACACATATATATACATACATACATATATATAAGTACACCCGCACCGACAGACAGGGATGCACTTGCAGCCCCTGTCTCTCCGCTCTACGCCGCGGCCGCCCGCACGCCCCACGCACGTACACACACTCCTGCACACACAGACGGACACGTATAGATCCGCACAGCCGCGCACGCAGAAACGGACAGGGTTCGTCCGCTCGCTGATCGCTGGGCTCCTGCGCGTCCGGCGGTGAGAGGGAGCTCCCCTTCTCTCTTCTCCTTCTCTCTTCTCTTCTCCCTTCTCCCCTCTCTTCTCCCTTCTCTCCTCTCCTCTTCTCCCTTCTCCTCTCCTTTCTCTTCTCCCTTCTTCTCATCTCTTTCTCTTCTCCCTTCTTCTCATCTCCCTTCTTCTCCTCTCCTTTCTC
>VZTM01015990.1:25682-72851 GCA_013400555.1 Jacana jacana | reverse complement strand
CCGCCCCGCCCGCAGCTGTGAGTCAGGCTGCGCTCAGGGGAGGCGGCCGTGCCTTCCTCCTCCTCCTCCTCCTCCTCCCCTCTGCCGGCCGGGGAGAGCTGAGAGGCGCTTGCCGGAACACCGAGACGGGAGTTGGGGCAGAGCACCTGTGTGGAGCGGCGGCGTCCGCTGCCCCACCCGCTCCTGGAGAAGCGCCCGGGGCGGCGGTTCGGGGCCCTGGGAGCTCCTCCGTCCCCCGGCGAGGCGTAGGGAGCGGAGCGCAGCCATGTTGACAGGCTTCTGGGCACCTAGTGCCGGCCCCCTGCCCCGCCGGGGCATCGCCGCCTTGGAGGGGGTTGCTGCTAAACCAGGTGTTCTCCTTCAGCTCCACGGTCTTCGCACAACTCTCCTACCTGTAAGGAATGCGGCTTCGATGTTGCCTGTAGGGCTAGTGGTGGCTTCGTTGGGGTGTGTTGGTGGGTTTGTTTTAGTTGTGGCGTTGGGTGTTTTTTTTCAGGTTCAACTTTACCATTAAAGGTATCGGCGGGATGCCGAGCTGCCCTCTCGGTGCCCAAGCCCAGTGCATAGCTACTGGTTCGTTGTTGTGCCCGGTGGGAAGGTGGGAACTGCTTTGTAAGCTGCTGTCTGTAACTCTCTAACCCTGAGAGGTTAGCGAGGCAGAGACGGCCGAGGTTGACCACGAGTGTGGAGTTGTGAAGCTCACTAAGGAAAGGCAGCGTCTCCCCCTTTGGGGGGGAAAGACTGAGGTCGTGCAGCAGCAAATAGAGGAGCCAGGTCCAGAATCTGTCCGGAGCCGGGTTAGGAAGGATTCTAGCAAATCCTGCTAGAAATTGGAGCTGCTGGTCTTGTGTTTTTCCTGTGTTCTCTTATCTGATTTGTCAGTAATCAGTCAAGGCACACCCGTGTATGTTGGTACGTCTGGGTGCTTCTTGCCTTAAGGTGGCTTGTCTCATTCTTGGTAATGTTTTTATCTTGTTCACCTCTCGCTGCTGCTTGGAGAGTGGTGTGAGAGGGGTGGGAAATGAAGGTACCAGTGCCTTTTCTGGTCTGGTACGGAAAAGAGAACCATTGTGGTCATATATTGGTCTTATTGCTGATCAAGCTTTTTAGTAGGAGTTTCAAGGAAAATGATAATTGATAATACTAATTGAAAAGGGACTTATGATCAAGTCCATCTCAAATCTCCCTGTTAATGCTCTTGTACTTAATGTTTGCTTAAGTCTTCTCTTACAAAGATCGCATTAGAAGCAAGGTCTGATGTGTGCCCAGGGCATCTAAATGTCTGACTTCTAGGAATAAGGAGAAAGGTTAATCAATTCTCTCTTGGTCACAGGAAGCTTTGGCTTTCCTTGTTAAAACTTAAGAAAGGCTGTTTTGGCATGGGTGGGAATGGCTGATTGTTTCCTCCGATAGTGTCAGAGTACAGCATCTTGTAGAAATAGGCAGGCTTTCACTTGCTAGGGAAGCAAGTGAAAAGCTTAGGAAGGCACCTATTTTACCTAGGTTAGGTGTCATCACACCAGCTACCTTCTCTGACTCCTCAGTAAAACTGGTTCTGGCTTACTCTGGGCTTGCCTTCCTCCTTACCTCATCTGCATGTTATGACAGCCCAGGCTTTACAATGGCTGCACCATGGCCACGTGGATGTTTAGTGTCATGCTATTGTGTCTGATGATCTCTTCCCCCACTGTGATGTTGAGGGAAGACTAATGTGGGTAGGGAATGCTACTTCCCTTCATGCTGTTTTAGGGAATATATTGGAGACTCATCCTTGGTCTCTGGCAGGTTGTGCAAAAGGAGCAATACTGCTATGAAGCTGTGTGTGTGGGCTTGCATTTACCAGAGGCCATGTAGAGTGAGTTTTGACAATCTCTCCTTCCACCAGCTTTCTGACTCCTCTGAGGGTTTTCCTCAGGCTTTCTGTGTTCCTCACCCGCTTCCTAATCTGATTGAAATAGCCTAACAGATTCAGCAGCGATTATGTGGGGGAGGGAAAGGATGATGGTGGAAGAATTGGTGGTATTAGTCTTGTTTCTTAAAGCAGGCTAAAGTCTTAATGTGCCATTGGCACCCGATTCTGTGCTCCTCCCTTTCCTCTGCTTCATCCCATGCTGACTTCTGTTTTAGAGCAGTGAGTCAGATCTTGCGTGTAGCCGTTACGTGCAGACACCCTGCCAGAGTGACATCCCCATGGAACTAAAGCTAAAAACACAACTACAAATGTTGATGCTGAAGACTGTTACTGAATTAGCGCTGGGTGGTGGGACATAGGGTCTGTACATCTAAACAAGAAGTCTTGCATATGGATGCTGTACTAGGTAGATCCCTTCTTCTCTAAGAACTTAGTTTTAATATGAAAGGTCTTTTGCTAAAAACTGCATTAAAGACCAAACCCATGACTCCTACAGGTGCAATGAGAAATGGCCTGTTACTACTTTCAGTGACAGCATCAGTATTACCAATGGACTATCAGCAAGCATTCCTACTTTACCTGCGTGTTCAAGGGAGGAGGAGGTTGCTTTCTTGTTTGTCTGAGGGGTGTATAAGAATGGTGACTGTGTGAGACCAAAGGTCTGTCTAGCTCTGCCATCTAGTTCATGTTTAGGGAGGAATGCAGGTGTAGAGCAGGTGAAGGTAAAGATTTGCAGTGTGTTCTTGCCTCTAGCAGGCTGGCTTGGCCTTCTGAACAGGAGATTCCCTCTAGACTATTTTCCTTTTAATTGCCTCTTGGGTTCCTTCCACACTCCCCCAAACATACAAGGTTTTTAACAAGCAGACATCTGTAGGTGACTAGACCCTTTTCAAACAATGATTGTGTAAATTGCTTAGTTACAACATAGCATGATCACAACATTTTATTAAAATCTAGAGCTTCAAATTCTCCCTTTTCTGGAGGTTTAAAAAGTCCAAGTTTGTGACTTCCACCCAGTTGCTGAGACGGAAGGAGAGGTTCAACTGTTGCTGTTGAGTTCCTCCCACAGGTACCTACATGTTGGAGGAACAGGTTTTGCCAGATCCTATGAGGCACTGCAGTAATCTTTCTAAATAAGATGCTGTTTTGGTATCGAGACAAGAGCTTGTCTTGATCCTAGATGCTTTGGAGCATAAACTTAGTCAGTTTGTAACTGGTAAACTAGATCTCTAGAAGTAAGAATAGTTTAAAAAAACCCACACAAACAAAACCCAAACCCAAAACCCAACCAACCAAAAACTCCAACCAAAAAAAACCAGCTTCTGGGATCTTGTTTGATTAGAGTGATTAGAGTGACAATGCAAAAGATCTTTTCCAAATTAAGAGTGTGTGGCCCCTCTACTTAGGAGAGTTGCCGTGGTGCTTGATACTGCTGCTCTGGCTGGTTCTTCTTTCCAGTGAAGAAAGGAAGGGTAACTCTGAGCAAGAGGACTTTTAATCAGCTTTCTTCAGCTGTGTTTCATGTCTAGCTTCTAATCTAAAGAGAACTGATGAATGGCAGTGGCACTTGCAGCTTCACTGCCCATTTCTGGGTTGAGTTAAAAACGGATGTATGGCCAATTCTGAAAACAGAGCTGGGCTTTGTCAAGATGTTTAGTAAATTATTGGGTGAAGAATAG
Source organism: Jacana jacana (assembly GCA_013400555.1). Classification (NCBI taxonomy): domain Eukaryota; kingdom Metazoa; phylum Chordata; class Aves; order Charadriiformes; family Jacanidae; genus Jacana; species Jacana jacana. The sequence continues at coordinate 69,260 of VZTM01015990.1, read as the reverse complement.
CAAGTGGAAGTACTGCTTACTGCTACTGTGTTCGTAAAAACTGAAGTGGATGTGAAGGTGTTAAGGGAGCAGAAGAGGTTTGGTTGTAAGGTATTTTTGTAACATTCTTCCACTTCAGTATGTTCTAGAGTAACTTATTTATTTTTTTCTTTTCAGCCACCAAAGTTCTTGGCACAGTCAAGTGGTTCAATGTCAGGAATGGGTATGGCTTTATCAACAGGTATGTTTAAATTATGATAGTCGTATTTACTGTACTAAGACTCATGGTACAGATAATGTTAAGTGTTGATAATTGCAGCAGAGACCCAAAGGACATGAGTACAAGTTCAAGGAGCTGAAAGCCAGAATTGGCCAGGCATTCAATAAACGTAGCTAGTATCTCCAGAGATTCTACCCCCATTGCATTCTCTATTGAAGGTTGTGTGTATAGGGAGAAAAAAGAGAGGGTGAAGCTCACTACAAATTGCTTGCTTTTTTCTTATGTTTATTGATACAACATCTTTAATGAGCTCTATGTTCTGTCATGACTGCCTGGCTTTTATTTAAAGTTTAACTGCAAGTAAGCTTGGAGGATGAGGGAAAATACTTTTGGATAAAAAAATGAAGTACTAACTGATGTCTAAGTGGACATTGAGATTCTCTGATGCCATTTAATTGAAGATATCTCGGGCCTGGGTTCAGAGAAGTTGTCTCTTTGTATCTTTCTTTTCTGAATGGCATTAATAATCCAAATGGCTGTAATTGATACTGATCACACTTCAACCCTATGTGCACAAGACCCACACGTGCAAGTTACTGGAGGAAATGGTCTTTTAAGGATGGAATTATCTGTGGGGTTGAGTGGCTTAAATGTTTTGTGTTATTTATGAAAAATTAAGCTCCTGCATGCTGAATGTGTCTTGCAAAAGACATAACCTAACAAGTTATTTTGTTCTGCAAGTCCATGTAATTCAAGTTACACAGCAGGTGGATTTGGATGAGTTAGACATGGTAGAAAGGGGTAGAAGAGCCCTGTTTCATGGATCTGAAAGCAGTTCTGGACAGCATTAATACCAGTCTCTGGAGACTACTATCCAGTGTTATGTAGGCTTAGAAGAAAAGCATGAATTACCAGGTACCCGTAAAGGCTTTCATAATAGCAGTTATGTGGAGCCTGCAACTGGTTATGGTGTAACAACTTGTTAGTTTTTCTTCTAAACTAAAGTCTGTTACCTTAGTCCAGTGCAACAAGTTTTGGATTATGTATTATCTTCAGAAACTCTTTGACCCACCTGTTCCCCCTAGAGAAGGCATTGAGTGAACAGATATCAGGGCCTAGGCTATTTCTTTTGTATGGGAACACAGAATCAAGGTCTCAGACCTGTCTTCATGTCTTGCATGTGGAAGCCTGAACTGGCTGGCCTAATCCAGACAACCTCATGTTCGTGTCTGGGTCACCCTCCAATGGACTGTCCTACACCTCTTGTGCATGGTTGCTTTGAGTTTCACTGAAAGGAGAGCTCTGTTAACAGCTGTGGCCAGTCCTGTTGATAGTCTTGCTTGACCTCTGGGATAACAGCTCAGATTGCAGCCCCTGTGGAAGATTTTTTGGGAGGGTAGCATAGTGAAAGGCAAGAGGTGTAGTCATTAACTCTGCTCTGTATCAAAACAAAATATTGAACCTTTGCCAGAAGATTAGGGAGAACCTCCCTGCCTGTTCCCTCACACTTCTGAAGGGTGGGGAGTCCTTTATGCTGTCAAATTTATGACCCTGAAAATTCAGAGCAGGATCTTGGTAACATAGATTTACTCAGAATGTATGGAATCCAGGGGATGTACTGCAGGCTGGGGGGAAGGAGGGCTTCACTTGTGAAGTCAGGAGTTTCTATTTAAGTCTCTTAGTCTAAACTCTTATGACTTCTCACTTTCTTTTCGCAGAAATGATACCAAAGAAGATGTGTTTGTTCATCAGGTAAGACAGCAATAATTGTACTCAGATGTGTACTATGATAGGCTTTTAATGCAACTTCCTGAAAGAGCCACCCAATCTTGTCCTGGCTTCTTAGCATATTTACCACAAGTACATTCACTAGACCTGTACATTGCAATTTTCAGGGACTAGTATTAGAGTATGTTTTCCTTCTACTTCTTTGGCTGTAACCTCATAGAGGTATTACAACTGTTCATGCTCTGTTGTCCACTCTGATTTGCGCACTAAAGGTTTCTGTGGGTGTCTTCAGTTTGGTTGTCCCTTCCCTGAGATAAGGACTACTGTTCTGTAAACGCCTTGCTACTTATTGTCTGTCCATTTCCACCCCCACCCCCCATTCCCATGTGCTGCTTCTTGTGTCTTGTGTTTCTTCCTATGCTCTTCATTTGCTGGTCACTTCTTTCTGCCCTCCCTGCTATTGGAGAGAAAGTGATCTAGTCTGGCTCCTGACCAGCCTTGGTTGCCATCAGCTGTTGCTGTGTGAGGCAGCTGCCCTCTTAGGAAAAAGAGGGAAAAGGCTGTGTGCCAGGTGTGCCCAAGCAGACAGAGATTGCCCAGTGGCTTTTTATTGACTGTTTCCTTGAACTGCCAGTAGACAGTTCTAAGTTTATACTGTGACTCTTAGGTCACAGCCAAGTAATGGGAAAACAGAGGATGCTGTCCACATGTTGATATAAACTGATTAGTTGCCTTAGATCTGGTATTGCATCATCTGAGACTTATTTCAACAGAAATTGGTATATTGTCCCTAGAGCCTCCCCCATATGAAATGTCTGCTGGCCCATGTGATTCTTAAATGCATGAGCTTTCTCTGTGGTACATTTGCCATCAAGTATAACCGGGATCTCAGAGGCGGTTGCAGAGCATGACGGCACGAGCATATGTAGTTATGATAAATGTGCTGGTCAACATAGACAGTTAGGCACGAAGCTACAAAAACTAAACTAAATAGCCTGTGATAACTGCTAGGTGGCACTGCAAAACTACCTTGACATACAAGGTCTCCTTGAGACCTGTGAGAAGATACCCTGGAAAACGGTTGTTATGCTGATGACAGAGATAACATGGTTCAGCTGTTACTCAGCTTGGGAAGGCTTTCTGGGGAGACTTGGACAACGCACACAGCAAGCTAGTATTATCTATGTTATTTTGTCTCCTTCACCTGTGGAGATTACTCACAAATGTAAACTGGTGTGTGCAATTTATTTCTCATCTCCTGTGGCTCAAATCCCCTTGTAGTGAGGACTGAGCAAAACTGGTGTGATGTTGCAGAAATAGCACGTGTGCAAGGTTGCATCTGATAGATCTAGCTTGCAGCTCTGCCCTGGCTTGGCTGCAATTGGGTGATCCTCAGCTCTTCAATCTTGAGCTGTTCCTGTACGTGAAGGTCCTCACTACCAGAGCCTGGGTCTCTCTTGCCAGAGCTCCTGCCCTGAGCGCTTGGCTTGGCAGGCCCAGTGGACACCCAGTGAGGAAGACAAAACCATGGTGTAAGTAAACATCCTGCTGCTGCAAACTCCCTGTCCAGAGTTCCTGCCTGTTCTGCCCCTCCTCCCTGTGCCTGTCCTGGGAGGGGCTGGATTACATGCCTAATCCCTTCAGAATAAGGCTGACCTAGTTGAATAGATACAGCCTCCTCCCCAGCACACATCCGCAGTGGGGAGGGAACAGGCCAGTCTCATGATTGGAGTGGGGGTTAATGCTCAGTGTCTGACTATTGGATGCTATTTATAAACCTAGTACAGATTAAAATGCTTTCCTCTTTAGGGCATGCATGGCTTGCTTTGAATTAACCCTTTGTCATGTGGGGAACCTAAGCAGTGTTTTGGGGATGGACCGCACTTCACCTGGTTTGTCTTGCATCCATCTCTGTCCAGCTGGCTCATGCAAGGTGCTATTGATGTACTCTAACATCATTTAGGGCACTGTGTCACTGGTGTGAGCAATAGGGATTGGTCTGCCTTGTGGGGTAGAGTGTCCAGGGGGAAGGAGGATCTTGCAATTTAAGACCATTAAAAGTGTCAGTAGCCAGAGAAGTTCAGTTTAATTAGGGGTAGTTCAAATCAACAAGCAGTGAGGAGGATTTAAGCTCCTCTGTTGCACAGGTCTGTTTTCTTCACTGGGTTGTACTTGTTGGGCACAGCCTCATGTATGTGCACCAGTAAGTGTTGTAACAAATCTTGGCTATTGCTGTGACAGTGCTGGATGGGCACATGATGTGGTGATATCATGAGGATATGGAAAGAACTTTTCCAAACAAGATACCAAACCAGCTCTGAAGACTCTTAAAGCTGTCTGTTCATTAGTGTCCCCTTGGGAAAGGAAAGGCTCTGTCTTAATTGTTGAGTGCTGTCTGTGTTAATGCAGAACATCTGTCTTTCGAATCAAAGAGGCTGAAGCCTGCAGGATGGTGGTGAACAGGGAGAGAACAGTGCCTTCTCCCCTCTGGATATCCAGAGTAAAAGTATTTTCATCAAGCGTAGAGCTTAGGCTTGATAGAGGCTTATTTCAGCAATGTTTTATCTGCAGCTGAAGTAGCGAGTACTAACGGTATATAGTTTCTGCTCTGAATTCTAGGACTTAACTCAAAATTGTTTCTGGTTGTCCTTATAAAACAAACTCCAGCCTACTGTGTGTGGTAGCCTTATTCTTCTATTGGCACATCATTCGATTGCAAATCTGCATCTTGAAGTTTCTGTCCCTAAAACTGGAACAGAACATACGGAATCCTATTGAATTTATCTTCCATTACCCTTATTAGATGATGTTTGAGGAGCTTGATTAATCTTAAATACACCCTCTGCTGAAAAGAGATCTGGTAGTCCTGTTTTTCCTCTGCATTTGTGTGGAAAGGGAAGGAGGTTGACATACAGCTTGTTGACATCTCTGTCATATGCAGGGCACAAGTCTTAAGTTTGAATCATTTGTCTCCAGTATAAATGGTGGTAAAGGAATTAAGCCATTAATCTGCAGACAAGATAATGATATTAGTATTATTGCATTTATGGAAAAGCTAGCATTTCCAGCTGATTTTTTTAGAAGTGAGGCAGTTCTGCCAAATAGGTCAGCAGAAAGCAAACAAAGCTGTCTCAGCTGATGGTGGGAGTCTCTGCTTTGTAAAGTAATTGGCCTAAAAATTCACTTGAGCAGCTCATTCTTTCCCTGTATCAAAAAAAAAAAAAAAACCACCAAAAAAAAACCCAACAAACCCCAAACAACCCTGCTCTTGGATTGTTTTTGTTTTGATAGCAATAATATGCTTCCTTAAGCTGTGCAGGGTACCGGGAAAGGTGTGGCTAGATGTAGGGCTAAAAGGACATGCTGGCCTATTGCCTAAAACACAAAAGGGACTGTATTTAACAATGAGAATATTTTTCTTAAAGTGGCCAAGTTCAACTTTAAACTGAGTAGAACTTTTTCTTCAGTGGGGAATATTTTGGGGCTATTGTTGTCTGAATGATTGTAGTTGCCATGCAGGGGAAATGATTGATCTTCATTTTGGTTGAACTGTGACAGATAAGAAAACTGTCTCTTGTGTTTCTGCCCTGCATCCTTTTTCTTAAGCTAGGTTTGTACCGTCTATTTCTGTGTGTGCTTCTGCTGTATCTGCACCTGGCTCCTCCGTGCTAGCAAAAGATGCCCCTATCAGAAAACTGTAGGTGGATTGGTCTTAATATAATAGAACATCAGTAAAAAGCAGGCCCCTAGATTGGCTTGTACAATGTGTGTGTTTTGGTTGGTGGTTTGGTTTTTGGGGAGTTTCTGTCTCCCCATGCTTCCAGTTTGTGAACCCTTACAAAATGAACAAATAGTAGGCTTGTCTTGCGAACTTCCTTTTGTGGAATCCTAGAAATACTCCACAGAGTGAAAGGCATCTATAGTTGATGGGCTGAAAAGTGGTTTCAGGTTTGAGTGTTCCTGTGAGTCTGAGGAGGTTTTCAGCTGGTTTTGGTCTGAAGCCACATTGTTAACAGTATTTTGGGGTTTCAGTCTTGAAAAGATGACTGGGATTGTCTGTTCTGGTGCTATCCCTGTGTTCCTTAGGGAGTCACCTGATTTTTTGGGGGGGTCTTCCTTACAGTGCTTAAGTAAAATGCTTATTTATGTAACACCAGAATTTTAGTAATTCTTCTTGAGTTGCCATGATGCCTTATAGTTAATGCAGCCTTCCACAGAATCGCTCCTGGTCTTAACTTCTCTGTAGATGGTCTATGGATCTCCTAATGACACAGTTGTTGCCAGAGCTGTCTTTGTATAGCTTGCAGGAGATCAAACACTTAGTGTGAACTCAGCTTGTACAGAAATATGTAATGGGCTGGATATTTAGTAGGCTTGACAGAGGAGATTCTTGGAGCAACGGCTGATTTGTAAACTCGTGAGTATTGAGGAAGGTGTAAACCTTGACTGAGTATTAGAGAGTCTATGAAATGAGACATCTTTTTATTTGGAGTATCTTGGTTTGGTGACTGATGTAGAGTTGGGATTGTAGCAGAATACTTCCTTTCCTCATCTATAGGGCTATGAATGTGTATGACAATGAGTAAGAAACTAATATATTTTCCTGTATTTTTTGCCTTTAAAGACGGCAATAAAGAAAAACAATCCACGGAAATATCTGCGCAGTGTTGGCGATGGAGAGACCGTAGAATTTGATGTGGTCGAGGGAGAGAAGGTAAGATACTATGGAGATCTAGGGGTGTGGTCCAGCAGAGCTAGTATCACTCTAGTTGGGGGGTAACACAACCTTAGCTGTGTATTCTGGTAGTTCTGGCTAATATGACAATCGCTGTGGTGGGTGGCATTCATACAGCTTTTCTGTGGAAGATCTGATCTTAAAGGCTTCATTAAGAAGTGTTTCTAGGTATGTATCAAGACTAATTACATCCTAGTGCTTCTAGAATTTGTAATTTTTACTTGATAGAGCTTTTGAGGTTTGCAGTCCTCTCAATAAATATTAACTGATGCACATCTTTCCCTGAAGGGTTTGTCTTGGGAGTCTGGTAGCTTAGTAACTGTAAGAATCTTCAAGTTCTTTGCACTCCTACTTTTTCAAGTAGTTTTTGAGCTTTTTTTTTTTTTTTTGAGTGGTTTTTCTGTACTTAATCAGTTACTACTTCCCTTTTTTTTCTCTGAACTCTGCCTGGCTGATAGGCTCTGATCTCGTGATCATAACTTGTGTTACAGGGTTGGGAACAGCAGGCCTGGTTTTATATTCCTTGGGAGGAAGGAATCTCTATAGCTTGGAAGTGATGCAAACAAGCCTCTTTCCTGTTTGATTTTTCCCCCTGTACCTCATTGGTCTTTTCTTGCACTGCCCTGGCTTACTTTTCTTTGGCCTTTTTAGGGTGCAGAAGCAGCTAATGTCACTGGTCCAGATGGAGTCCCCGTAGAAGGCAGCCGCTATGCTGCAGACCGGCGCCGCTATCGACGTGGCTATTATGGCCGACGCCGTGGAGCTCCTCGAAGTGTAAGTTTGATTTCTCTAGTGGTGGTAATCCTATATCCTTGGTAGCCTTCTGATCCCCTCATGAGAGGGAACCACAGGTTCAGCACTGGCATAGTAAACTGACAGTTTACTGATAGTAAACTCTCAATGCTGAACTAAGTTGCAAATCTTCTTTAATAATATTATTCTTCTAGCACATCATTGATGTTGCTACTGATATTTTTCTGTTTGATGCCCTGTAGGCCCTCTCCTTGGTGTATTTTTCTAGAATTGTGTTAAAAGCATCTCTTTGGGTGTTGCTGTTTGTTCGAAGAGTAAACACAAAAAGGAGTGAGATACCTAACACCCAAGTAGCTCACTGTGCCCTTTACCTGAAGCGAAGGGGAAGTATTTATATTACCCTGAGTAGGGTAATCATAATTTGGAAGGGTTACTTGGAAAACTAGATTTGTTGAGGAGGCCATCATTTTCATATGGCATATAGTAGTTTGAACAACTAGTTGAAACCTCCACGTATCATCCCTTCACAGGCCTCTGCCTACAGCAGAGCAGCATAAAGACAATGCTTTTTTTCTTTAAACTAGCTGTGCACAACCCTTCGTAACATCTGCAAGTCTTCCTAAGCAGCTCCCTGCAAGCTTTGGCAGAGGGAGAAGTAAGTATGAGGCCAATGACTGCAGTTCTAGCAGTTGCTAATCCCATCCACACTATGCTTGTGCTGAAATGGGGCCTGGAACAACCCAACCAACTGGAATGTTGTCTAGGCATGATTATATTTTCTTTTATAGTTCAGCCTGTGATCATCATTTGCAGGAATGCATGAATGATATGAGAGAGCCTTCAAAACTTGCAAATGGTAATTTACAAAAGTTTGTTAACCTGGACATTCATTGTTTCCCAAGAACTCAGGGTGAGGTTGAGGTGGTTTTTGACATGGTGACCAAGGCTTTTCAAGAACTTTTAGTTGATAGTTGGTTAATAATTCCAGTCTGATCTCAGAGGGGATGGACATAACCAAGCAATTCAGCAACAGTTGATTTCTCCTTCCATACTGGCATGGTTCTAGGCAAACAAGAGTTGCTATCCTTTTGTTTGCTGTGCTACATCAAATGGGTCTGTGTGTAACTTACTGGGTCTGTTCTTGAACACACTGTGTGAATTTCTCAACAGTGAAGAGAACCTTTAGGAATCTGAAGTATTTAACCAGCTCTAGTAGAAGTGTCTGGATTGAATGGAGACTTTTGTGGAAAGTAGAGCTAATTGTTCATATTAGATATTGCTTAATTGTATCCAAGTTTCAGTATGACGCCTTTCAGTTAGCTTTCCAAATGCAGAAATGCTGTGAAATAAGAGCTGTGACTCCATAACACATTTACCCCTTAGAATGTGATGTTATGTCTGGAAATGCACTTCCATATGCATCTCTCTGAACTGTCAGGTTCTGCCTTTTGGGGCAGACAAGAGAAGGTATTGTCAGGTACCTTCTTGGCCTGTTGCTGTGAGGAACAAGGCCAGCATTATTGGCTCTCGTTCTGTCCTACTCTCACCTTTGCCCAAGTTAAAGCCTTTTGAGTATCTGCTACTTCTTTTTACTCAATATGCTGGTGTTTCTGTACTGATGTACTGGTTTTGAACTCGTGTTCAGGTTGCTGGGCTCTAGAGTTAATATAGGGCCCATGAAATAAGGTAACACTTATCTTTGTCTCTGTTTTCTTTTGGCTGTAGGGTGGTGAGGGAGAAATAAAGGATGGGGTCACAGAAGGACAGCTTCAACAAGTCCATAGGAATCCCACCTATCGTCCCCGCTATCGCAGGTTTGTATTTCCACTGATTTCACTACATTTGGATGCTTTTGTGACCTACACAGGCCTCATTAAGAGCAGGAAGCTGTATTCCCTGATGTTAGTACGTATGCAGATAGTAGGGACAGTGAGAAGCATTACTAGGGGAATGGTGAGCCACAGGAGTAAGGAAGCAACTGTAGAAGCTGTTCAATGTGCTTATTGTGCTTATTGCTTAGAGCTAGGAGTAGGTCAAGAGAGAGAGAATTCTTTTTATCCTGTTACTCTTCACAATTGAGCAACATATTGAAGTGAGTTGGAGGGTCTGTGCCTTCCCAGCTGGTCACTTATGCTTTCCTTGACAAGTAATGAATTCAAATGCCTCTTGATTTAGGCATCAAACTAGTGCTTTATAACTCTTCTTGCAGACAGTAAGTTACAGCTTAACACTGGACTAGTAGCTTGTGTGCATCTGGCTCAGTCTTATATATCACTCAAGCTTGGGTCTATGCACTGGTGCTACTTTTAGGTACAGAGAAAAGCCCGCTGTCAGTAAAAACTGGAGTCATGTCCTATCTCTTACAGGCAGCATTAGAGTTCCCTTGTAGTATCTGGTTCTAGTGGAAGGTATTGCTGTCAATCAGGATATAAATGTTAGGTTCCTTGATGGCTCCTAAAGGAGAAGTAACAAAATGGGAGTTTTGGTTCCTCTTGCTAGAACTTTTGGAGAAAGGGGATGCTAAAGAGACTGGGAGACCTTCCAGAATAATAAAATTCATCAAAATGAAGGGGAAATAAAGTGTCAAGAGTGGAAGTGACTGAAGACTCTGAGGCTGGGAGTAAGAGACAAATGAAGATATGTCATAGAGGTCTTCAGAATAATGTGTACCAGGGACAGGGTGAATGAAATTGTTTTTGCTTTTTCTTCTGATAAGACTATACTATGAGGAAACTTTAAATGAAGGAAGTAGGAGACAAGCTGAAAAACAAGGAGAGGCTCATAGAACAGCCCAGGAGGGACCTCAAGCCTTTTTTTTTTTTCCAGACAGCAAAGACCAAAACCCCTTGGTCTTTCCTTGTAGGTAAGCTCCAGCCCTTTGATCATCATGGCTTTCCTTCAGCTGTATTTTGTCTGTCTTTCTGAATGCTGGGGACCAGAAGTGGACAGTACTCCAGATATAGCCTGACAAGTGCTGAGTGGAGTGAGGTGTTTGCATCTCTTTGGTAGTAACACCTCTGATGTAGCCTGGCATCTCATTTGCCTTCGTAGTGGTACACTGCTGACTTGAGTTGTTAAGCATACAGCAGATTGCTGGAGCTTTTTTGCCATAGGATGTTGGGGATAAAAGTTCGCATGAGCTTTGGGGAGAGTGGTCAAATAACTAGATGCCTTTAAATAGGCACAAACTCTATCTGGCTCAAGAAAACTCCAATGTGGAAAACAATTGGAGACTGGCAGGCTAGTTGGGAAGTAGGCTTTCTTGTCCTTATTTTTCCCTAGGGATTCATAGAACTGGGATAAATTGATACTTGAAGATCCAGTAGGCTATTCTGATGTTTTATCTAGTAAAGATCCCTTGGATTTCACATGAACACTGATGCTTTGCAGTGGAATATACAGTGTAAGTTACTGAGTCATCTGTGTTGACAGTACGACTGTTCTTCATTTTCCAGCCTTAGTTCTGACACTGCCCTTCCAGTGCCTACACTGAGGGGAGCAATTCCATAGCTGAGGAATTTGCTGCAGTTAAAAATATTGGTGTGAAACAATCAGCCTCTGACTGTTAAACTTTTTGAGATGTTGCCACACTTTTTAATTCCTTTAAGTGGAAAAGCTCATTCAGGTTCTTGGCTTCTTGCAACTTGTTTTGTCTGGGAGCATGAGTGACAAGTAAAATACGGGATTACTTTGGTGTTCTTCACAAAGCATTGCGGATTCTGCTCTCAAGATGCTAGTTTGTCGTAGTTTGCCTCTTGCTCCTCTTCATCTTGTCCTTGTCTTTCTATCAGCTTATAAGGTCAAGTCCCAACACTGAATTTAGAGAGATGAACTATGAAATGGATGTAATCCCCACTTTTCAATGTACATGTTTGTTCAGAAGTAAACAGTGGGAGGTAAATAACAGCGCAAAAGCAACAAGAAGCTGAATTTAATAGGAATAACAATATTACCCTTAATGACTACGCATTCCATGCAAAATGGATCCATCCTTCTGGTTGCTGCATGTAGAACTATATACCTTTCACCTCTACATTGAGTGTTTCTATCTAAAGGTTTGAGCTGAAGTTGACTTGTCTAGAATCGTGGAAACTGGGGTAATACTGATGCTGCTGCTTGTGGGGATATGACCAGAATAAATTTTATTCCTGAAAGTCTTCATTAGCATTGAGCAGTCAGGAGTAGCAGCACACCAAGTACAATGAGGCACCTGAGCTTTCGTGTGTTGTGTGGGTGAATCACATGCTGGATAATTTGCCTATGCCTAATGGCAATTTATGCATTCTGATGTTTGGTTTGTTTTTTTTTCCTCTGTAAGTATGATAGCTTAATGTGTTCAGTAGGGTTTCTGTTTGAGTTAACATCTATGTATTGCTTGTATTTGTATTAACTGAATCTGGTGACACCGATGCTTTTGTGTTAGATTCCTTGGAAAAGCTAATAGTTTGTGGGATTGGATAGCTATTACCTAAACCAGCTAATGGGAACTAGATAGTAGGCAGCGACTTTGTCATCACTTTTGGCTGTGTTTTTGACAATTTATAAATGTACTTTTTTGTACTGGAAACAGGATTGAAATGGTTTTGCATACTTCAGGAATGTGGACTTGACTGCTTATAGAATATCTTGAGTTGGAAGGGACCTCTAAGAATCACAGAGTGAAATTCCCTGCTCCTTGCAGGACTACCTAAAACTAAACTGTACAATTAAGAGAGTCATCCAGATACTCCTTGAACTCTGACAGGCTTGCTGCCATGACCACTTCTCTGGGGAGCCTGTTCAGTAACCAACCACCCTCTCAGTTGAAGAACCTTTTCCTAATGTCAAAACTGAACTTCTCCTGATGATGCAGTTTTATTCAATTTCCTCATATGCTATCATTGGTCATCGGAGAGGAGATCTGTACCTCCCCTTTGCTGCCCTCCCTTCCAACTTGATGTTACAGACCATAGTTACAGACTGTAGCATGTACATTAATTAGGTTTATGCTGCGCTCATGGTTGTTTAATCTTCTTAAGCTTCTCTCATACTTAAGATATTTCTCCCCCTCTTCAGAGGCCCCCCACGTCCACGCCCTGCCCCAGTGGCTGGAGAGGCTGAAAATAAAGAGAACCATCGTGAGGCCAGTGCCATGAGTCAGCAGCCACTTCGTCGCGGGTATAGGCGCCCATACAACTACCGCCGTCGACCTCGTCCACCCAGTGCTCCAGCTCAGGATGGAAAAGAGGTAAGCATGCTCCTGTGAGTTTTGTTGGGATGAATGCTCAAGACCTTCTGTTCTTGTAGGGGTTTTACCAAGTTGATATTGGTGTGGTGAAGGAGTCTGGCCAGGTCCAAAGTACTGATGATTGAAGGTAGCTGGTCTAATTGCCTGTTCCTTGTGAACTTCTTTGAGAACAAGCTTATTTTAAATAGAACCAGCAGTAGGAATTAAGGGCTACTTCTGGACAGTTCTTAATTGGGGTCAGACTGTAACAAATATGTCTGAAACAGAGAGAAAAACTGTTCTCCAGCTTCCTCAAACCTTTAGTCTGTATGTAGTATGAGAGATGGATGTGATAGCTCCAGACCCATTTGCTGAATTGCTTGAGCCAGAAGATTTCAGGGAACTTTGCAAATGCATATTTTTACCTTAATGAGGAAAGACTTTCTCATTCTGCATCTACTTGAGGTGGTTCCCTGACAGAACATGCTGTGTATAGGAAATACACTAAAGTTTGTATTTTCTGAGGATTTATCTTTCTTGATTATTCTAAAAGCTGGGTTACACTGGGCCTGTCAATGAACAGAGGGAATGTCTGAAGGTTGGTCTTTGCCTATAATAGAGGTTTATTGTGTCTCAGACAAAGGTGACTGAAACACCTGCTGAAAACCCTGCTCCAGTGACTGAGCAGAGTGGTGCTGAGTAATGTGCAGCTACCCAGGCACCTTTGTGATCCCTCAGGTAAGGATTACAGACAGTTCCTGTTCTTCAACTGAAGCAGCATTGTCTATACTCCTAAGACTTGGCTGCATCCCCTTTGTGCATGGCTAGAAATTTGTGGTAACTTCTGAGAGTGCTGCATAGGCAAACCAAGGAACTGTTTGCTGCTTTCTCTTCTCTGTCTCAGCTGCTTCTGTATTTGTCACAATGCAAATCTTGCTTTATCAGCCTGATTTTATTTTTTTTTCTGGAGCACCTATCTGGTCTCTATAGCAATAGCAACTGCTGAGGAGTTAGTGTGTTTTGCTTTAGGAAGATACTATCAGCCTACACATAGGATAAGCCAGTCCTGCTTTTATCCTGTCTGTTACTACTCCCTCTCCACCTGACATCCCACCTCTTCAGCAGGAATGAAACCTAGTAAAAGGCATTTTTCTTAAATTTGGCTCTTCAACAGGTGTCCTAAAATACAGCTCAAAAGTAACACCAAAGAAACACTCAAGCAATAAATTGTCAACAGCGATGACAGAAGTAAAGATTTGAAACATTGGAACTTAAAAGAAAAAAAAAGACCAGCAGCTGAGATCCAGGGAATGCCTGCAAGATAGATGTGTGAAGAGAGAAAAAAAGAGTGAGACTCAGAAAGAGCAACCTCCCCAGTTTCAACAGCAACTGTGGGTTCTTGGTCTTTTTGTGGGTTTTTTGTTTTGTTTTTTATTTTTTTTTTTTTTGAATTTCACTGTTTTGCTAGCATGAATTTTCCAATTCTTCTTTTGGTATCAAACTGAAAAGGGAAAAAACCCCAACCAAAGAACTGAAATTGAAATAAAATGCTTTTTTTTTTTTTTATTGGAGGCTGGTGCTAAACCTCCCAGGTGTGATAAATTTTATTTTTTTTTTCTGTGCCAGTCCTGGTCACTGCAGGACACGAGGAGGAGGAACTTGGGCTTTCCTTGGTAAGATCCCTTTGAAACTGTGCAGTATGGGTGACGTTCCTCACAAATAAAAGTTATTTCAACTACCAAAACAAACAAATCTGTTTCAGTGTGTTTGCCATGTTTATCTTCAAAAATAATGAATTGTTTTAATATATTGCTGCTTCAGCATTTATATGTAGAAATGAGCTGCTGCTTTCATATGAGATGTATCGTGTTTAAAGCCACGCTGGGTGATCCATGTGGGAAGTTAGAGGTATGTGACTAGGTCAGGTGGATCTACTTCAATGCAAAACAACTTCCACAGAAATTATACGACAGAGCTACAACCTGCCCTGTCCTCTCTGCTTTTCTGACTGAAATAGTGTTAATGGTTGGGTTTTTCTGTTGCCATCTTTTGGCAGGAATTTGGGGCATTTTGAGTGTGTTACTGGGAGATTTCCCCCATCTGTTTGCAAGCTTTTTGTGATCTGAGAACAGTAGAATTCAAGCCTTGAGAGTTCCCTGCTCAGACAAAATGGGCTAAGTAACTGCCACTCCATTCAAGCTTCTGTTTGAGTAGTGGCAGTATTTTACCTTCTGGGAAGGTGAGGAATGGTTGTTGGACTGTGTTGCTGTTGCCTGGGGAGGGGGAGGTTTAGTGATGCATGAGTTGCAGTACCCACAGCTGATGGCATTGGGGATTTTCTGCTTGCTTTTTGCAAGGAATTGTGAATTCTGAAGTGAGTTGTGAAAAAGTTACAGGCTCAGTTCAGGAGGGAGAATGCTTCTGACTCCCTTGAGTACATGCAGCGCTGCATTCCCTGCAAATTCATGTAGTGTTTCCTGCTATTGCAGCACTGGGTCGTTTACCCAGCAGTTCTGAAAGTACATGGATGCAAGGATTACTGTGGGACTGACACTTTGCACAGAATCTGGTAAGCTGTAGACTGAGAAATTGAGATGGACACAGTGGTATTCCAGTGTTTTTTTTCCCTGAAAAATGAAGAATATGGCTGTTTTGACACAGGACAAAATTTAATAAGGTGAAGAAAACTAGTAATGCACCTCTTACAAATTCTTAAGCAGGATAATCCTCAGTAGACTTCAGTTTTGTTCAGAGCTAAATCTATTTTGGGCAGATTGGAGCAAGGTTGGCAGTTTCACAGTAATATAAACAGATGGAAGATATTCATAAACATTGAAACAGTACTGCAGGACTTGTAAGAACTACTTTAATTGCCTTCAGTTGTTCCAAAGCAAGTGTTTTTTCTTAAAGCAAGATTTGTCAGGCTTTTTTTAAAATCTCTCTTTAAAGACATGGGTCAGATGAATCAGCTTAACAAAAGCACCTAACTAGTTAGCTTTATTTTATGAAAGGAGAAATTGAGGGGGAGATGCAAGTAGCACCCGGGTGTCTAGTTTCTTCTGTTATTTCAGTTCTATCTTTGTGGTATTAAGAACCTTTGCATATAAAAAAGCTTGTGATGGACAGCATTAGGCTGGACATCAGGAAAGAATTCTTCACAGAGTGGTCAGTCAGTGGAATGGGCTGCCCAGGGAGGTGGTGGAGTCACCATCCCTGACTGTTTAAGAGTAGATTGGATGCGGTGTTGAGGGATATGGTGTAGGGGAGAACTTTGTAGAGCAGGGCTGATGGTTGGACTCAATCCCAAGGGTCTCTTCCAACCTGAACGATTCTATGATTCTATAACAGTGTTATCCCTGAATTCCTCCTTACAAAACTAAGCTCAATTCCAGCAAGACTAAAGCACTTGCTAAAACTACTTTTTTTTTTTTTTTTTTTTTCTTAAGATGTGTCAAGCAGGGCATGGATTGTTTCCCCTACTTCTCTTGTTAGTTGAACTTTAAGCCACTGTTTTGTATTTCTTCAGCCAATAAGTTTTCGTTCTCCTGGCAGCTGTGGTACTTTTCAGCTTTTGTACTGCTGAATAAGATGGTGGGTTATTTACCTCAAGCAGAACTTCAGATGAGTGATGAGTTCTTGTGGGGTTTTGTATTCTTTAAAGACTTTTTTATCTACAAGGATTTTGAATTTGCAGAGCAGTTAAACGTGCTTTCATACCTGCTTGGAGTCATTGTTTTTATGTTCATTCTCATTCCAGCGTTCTTCCCTTTCATGGGCACTTAAATTGTCTTGCAGTTGGAGTAGATTATATTTTTATAGTGTAAGCATTTCACAGTATTTTCATAATACTCTGCTGGCTTGACTGTAACCAGGTTTTTGCTTGTGAAGGCTGCTATCTGCAAAAGTATTCCCTGTGGCTTATTCCCTTACACTTTTGAGTGTAAAAGAAGGCAAGAAGAAAGGACTGTAGGCCTTCATTTGTGCATTGTTTGATTTAAACAGAATAGCCTTGCTATAACAGGGTATTCACTGATACAGGATACATATTTCTCTGAGCAGGGCTATATCCATGTGCAACCCTTTCCACCTGCTTCCAAACCGTGAGGGCTGTGCTGCCGTTTAGTGTGACCTGGACAGGCTGGAGAGCTGTGTAGAGAAGAACCTAATGAGGTTCAACAAGGGCAAGTGCAGGGGTCCTGCACCTGGGGTGGAAGAATTCTGGGAACCAGTAGAGGTTAGGGGTGGACCTGCTGGAAAGCTCTTCTGAGGAGAAAGATCTGGGGATGTCCTGTCCATGAGTGAGCAACGTGCCCTTGTGGCCAAGAGGGCCAGTGGAATCCTGGGCTGTGTAGGGATGCGTTTGGTCAGTAGGTCAAGGAAGGTTGTTCTCGCCCCCATATTCAGCACTGGTGAGGCCATAACTAGAATACTGCATCCAGCTCTGGGCTCCCCAGTTCAAAAGGGAGGGAATCCAGTGTAGGGCAACATAGATGATTAAGGGATTGGAGCATTTCCCTGATGAGGAAAGGGCTGGGAGAGCTGGGACTCTTGGTGAAGAAATTATTAATGCTTACAAGTATCTGAAGGGTGGGTTGAAGGAGGATGGAGCCAGACTCAGTGGTTCCCAGTGACGGGACCAAGGGGCAGCAGGCACAAGCTGGAACACAGGAAGTTCCATTCAAATATGAGGGAAAACCTCTTTATGGTGAGAATGACAGAGCATTGGAACAAGCTGCCCAGGGAGGTTGTGGAGTGCCTGTCTCAAGAGATCTTAAAGACCTTCATGGATGCAGTCCTGAGTAATGTGCTGCAGGCAATCCTGCTTTAGCAGGGGAGTTGGACTAGATCCCTAGAGGCCCCTTCCCAGGAGGTGCAGCAAATACTTTGGAAGTGAAACAGACTTTCTGCTGCGGTTGAAAAACTTTGGAAATTAAGTCTCTGCTACAAAGATCTGGTTTCACAGCCCTTACAGCAAGCAATGCATATTAAATTCATGCCAGGGCACATGCCTGAGACTCCACAATACTACAGTGAACGTGTGTGTGATCTGATTAGCAAGAGTTGTAATGACCCTAATAGCTCTAGAACAGTGGTTTACAAGCTCTTCAATTTGTAGATCTGTGGAAATTCCAAGTGAAGATGGAAAACTATGTCAGTCTGACAGTTATTTATTGTGGCTTAGATGTTATCCTTTCTGCTGGTTTGGCTTTTTGGAGAGGACCGGCTAGCTTTCAGCATCGCTGTAGAACCAAAGTATCTGCTCTGAGATGTTCAGATGTCCTTGGGGGGAAAGGAGCTGCAAAACCCCAGCAACAGCAGGACTCCTGGTCAAGTAAAGAGATGAGAAAGTTCTGGACGTGGTGTTTAAAGAAGTGGCAGCTTGAACTTTTTCATTTTGTGCTGTTGATAATAGTGGGGCGACGTAGCTGTTACTTGATTTTGAGTCTTGGAGCTGGACAATGATGACCCTATGGAAAATTGATCCTGATGACAGAATTAATTATTCATCAGCTGGCAATACTAGTATCTAGGTTTTAAATTGTGATAGAAAAGACCTACAGAAAGGTGTCACTGAGTCCAGAGCTTCATCATATTTTCTGATTTGTCAAAATGCATCATTCTTCAATGGTTGGCTGTCAGTCTGGAGTTTTGACTTGTAAAACTGTAACTTTTGCAAGACCACATAGCATAGGTCCTTAGCATTAGTCATGAACTGCTTTTGCAGAGCATTTCTATGGCTGATTAACCATTAAATATCTGCCTGTAGTACAGGAAGAGACCTGTTCTCACAAAACTCAGAGTGGGTTGAATGTGTGAAGATCCACGCAGTCATGGCTCAGATGGGCAGCTTGTGTTAGTGCCAGCCTAGAACTCAACTTTAGCTGCTCCTCAAGTTAAGTCAAACTTCTGCTGTGTTAAGTAACATCAGTTAGGTGGCAAGAGTCAAAATATGCTTTGTGCAGTGTACCTGTAATAGTCTTGCTCTGTTTTCAGAGACTTAAGAGGTCTGTGTTCTGTTGTTACTGTTCAGTGTGTTGGTCTGGCCAATTGTTTTCACTTATATTACACAATATTTGTATTTTATTCTGTGGCAGCAGTTAATACTTTTTAACAACCTCTGAATGGTGCCACTCAGCCTTTAAAATACATGCCCCCTAAACACTTTGTAAACTTGCCACCCATGTTCTTATTCCAGGGATGCAGACCCAGAACACCTAGACAAAAGCAGGCAAGGTAGGTAGTAGATTATCAAAACCAGGAAAATGAGACACCACTCCAATACGTTTGTCTTTGAAGACATAAGGGTGTTTCACAGTGGTGCAGAAGCAAGGAGGAGGCAGTGCTACAAAAGAAGATACCAGTATCAACAGAATGTACACAGAAAAGATACTGCTGCTTTGGTGCTGATAGCACCTAGGTCATACAGTTCTTGCCCTGGAGGAAATGACTCAAAAGGGATGTTGTTTCTTTTCAATAAGCTTCTCTGCTGAATGCCAGCAAAAAGAACATGATCTTTAATACTAGTATGTGTGAATAGGGCTGTTAAAGATTCAGTAATTTCCCCATACATACTTCAGGAACTATTGCTGCAAGGGTCTGTGCTGAAATTTTGAAACAATTTATGCCAACAAGTAAAACAGCTAGTCACTATGGAGGCTCTTCTGGAGCCTTGCTGAGGTAACACAAACTAGAAAGTGCTAGTGCTAAATAAATGCTAAACAAAGCTCTAGGCCACAAGGCCACATTCTGACAAGGATTAAAATCGATAAATGGATATCTGAAATGTCCACAGCCCCTTCTCGTTGTTCTGGGTTTTTTGGGGTTTTTTTTTATGCTGCAGAGAAGGGCACAGTTTCAACCATCAAAAACTCCTGGGAGGGTGGATATTGGCCTTTTAACAAATTTTTCTGGTATGAAACTGTTAATGGAAACTTGAAATAGTGTTAAGAATTCAGGTATTCAGGTAGGTTTGAGTGCGGTAGCATCTGAGTTGCTAGACAAAAAGGGGCTGCAGGACACCTTGCATACCTCTGTTTTACATGAAAGATGTTTATATTCAGGAGAGTGGGCTTTGAGCTGCACCATTACAGGCTGTTTGAGCTGGACAATGTATGGCTTCATTTGATGACTTTTAGATAGTTTGCTCTTGAAGATACAACTCTTACCTTGCAGGCAGGTTAAGTACAAAGATCAGTAAATTTTCTGGTGACAAGAACAGTAAATGTATTGTTCTGTTAGCAGAGCATCTACTACACTTAATAAAAAGGGACTGAGTCCATAACCTCCTTGCTGTGCTTCACAGACTTGTCAATTAAAGCTGATATACTACTGTGAAAATAAGACTTGGCCTATCTATCTATTCACACAAAATGAATCAGGGTGAGTACAGATTCCAGGTGTGGTCCAGGTAATGGTATGGTCTGCATAAAAACAAAAAACCCAAACAAGTATTTCAACTGATTTGTGACTTGCTTATTTAATGTTGCTTAATAGAGGTTAAGGAATTAATGCCTAAGAAAACAGAATGCTGTCCTGCTGTATTTGGACCTACAGCTGGGCAGTGTACCAGTAACAACTTCTCTTGCTTCTGTAGCTGTGTTGCAGAAACATGCTTTCCCTAAATACAGCACAGAAAGCACCTGTAAGTGCTGTGCTGGCATAGATCACAGAAGTGGAGTTTGCTCAGAGTGAACATAAGGCTGAACTGCTTGATGGTGCTTTTCATCACAGAAATCTTGGGTGATGGGTGCTTTGGAGATGTCAACCCAGCAATCCGGATTACTGTGTTCTAACCTGTGTGAGCACTAGATGGGGCTGGTGCTCCACATTTTTTTTTTTATTTTTTTTTTAATTTGAGACACCTCTGTGGCAGCAAATGCACTTTCAACGCGGACTATGTGGTTTCTGCTGCAAGTCTAAAGTGTCTAGCTGGGCTGAAACGTTATAGATGCATGAAACAAAACTCCACAATCCCCTTTTTTACATTCTTAATGGAAAAAAAACAAAAACAAAAACGAAAGCACCCTAAAATAAACACCTTTCAGTAGTAAAGCAAAAATATAAGCATCTTGCTGTATAGTTTTTCAAGGAATATGCACTGTTCCTGTGCCGTTCCACATCATTAACGTTCTTGTGGTTATCATCACACAACTGAGAAGAAAATATTTGTGAGAAAGAGGCAGCAGGCTCAGTCTACTGAGGCAGCAAGCTTCCCCGGACAGTACATACTGTACTCCCAGCCCCGACTGTCAGCTCTCTCTTCCCAACTTCTGGCCCTACAGCTTATCGCCCTTAGGGGCTTGGTCACATGAGTGAAAGCTTTTGGGGTTAAGAAAAAGGGTGGCAGAGAGGACAAATGTTCATACCTATTTCCAACACTCCTGCGAACTCATTTGCTTCCTTCATAGCAGGGTGACCTGGCACCTCGGTGTAAGCACCTGTCCTGTAGACTAAGTTGGTGTCTGGTGCTTAATAGCCTACCATTTGTCAGCTTTTTGGCAAGGAATTATGGTGCTCTTAATGCTTTCTCCAGCTGGTGCTGTAATGCCTTCTGCCTCAGTAGTTACAGAGAAAAATAATAATATGCACTTTCCAAAATTTGGAAAGGAAAAGTTGTAAAGTGAAGAAACCTGACAACTGAAAAAATGTTACCAGATACCTCCTCTCCTTACAGCAACCCTCTCCCTTCACCCTGGAGAAACACAGTGTTCTGACACTCACTTACTGTAGCCTTCCAATCACAGGAAATAGAGTTCAACTTCACTGAACATCACATTCAGTTAATTAAAAGACACACTTTTCAAGTGTTGGTTTCGAGCAGTAGTCTCTATTCTCAGTGGATTAAAAAAAACCCACTTTTTAAAACACTGGCCACTTACTTTAAATGTGTAAATGAAAACAACTTTCTGGAAAATCTACAGTCACTTAACAGCCCAAAAGTCAAATAAAACCACAACATTCAGTATATTCCTGTACAAGCTTTTAAAGACTATGCCTTTTCAAATGATTTAGTTTTTTAACACAAATGTAAAGAATGAAGACCTACCTGCTGAAAAATCAAGAATAGAATTCAAAGTTTATGTTCTTAATCATTTGTGTCTCTAGAAACACTGGGTAGCAATGAAAAATAAAAAGTGGTAATACTTACATATTTTTCATTTTAGTGGAATAAACATTCTGTCTGAATAGAGATCAATCAGTCTCAAGAGAATACTTTTTGACAGTTCATTTAGATATGATTTAACTCATCAAATCCCTCTTCAAAGGATATGGAGATACTCTCACTGGGTACATGGTACTTTCTAGTTAAAAGAGACTGATTTTAATAAAAGGAAAGATCCTTCTCAAAATTTGTATTGACTTCCAACTCAGATAAAATATTCAACTGCACGCCACAAGATGGTGCCCTTAATCCGTATCTTGACTAAAAAAGAAAGGTAATTTTTGTTCTTTTCTTCCATTTTTAATATTGTACTGTAAGAACATATGGAGAGAAAAGCATGTTTACAACATGGTTAGTTTGGCTTCTGCATCACCCTTGCAGACTACACCACACACAGTGCAGACTGTAACGGTAAACGATTTTTTCTTAAATGAGACATGCTACCTACAAAGGGTTTGAGGAGAACAATCTTTCTGGGAAAAACAGTCCAAAGAAGTGGTTAAAAATCCAAAGAAACAAAAGGAAACAAATACAGCTGAGCCATCTAAATAAGAAAATTCTGTAACTGAATTCCTAGTTGGTAACGCCACATCAAACTAACCTAATGTATCTGCAAATCTAGAAATTGACCTGTTTTTCATTTAGAAAAAAAAAAGTAATTCTTCAGTTTTCCCTGAAAGGCACATGCTGATGCAGTATTCCTGTGATGGTTTTCCTCCCCCTCTCCCATTTGTTCAGGTGTCAGAGAATCCCACATTGATGATGAAGTGAGTACGCTCTTCCAGGAAGAAAGACGCAGAAAGAAGGTAAGTTGTACATGTGCACACGCTACAAGGATTATTTATGAACATAATAAAAATAGACACATTGTTACTTTTTACCTTCAATAATATAAATATATATATATAATCTCATTAAAATACTTCCATGGATGTACACACATAAGCAGTTCTTAGTAAGATGAAAGCAAATCCATTTCCCACAGTGCCTGTGAAGCCTCCTCAGCTGGAAACAAAAATACTGGCGTGGTTTTCCAAGGGATGGAGTCCTGCCAGCGTGACTGAAATCAATTTATTCCTTTTTTTGTTCTCCACCTTTAGATTCACTCAGCACATTCTTCTCCACCTCTTCTTTGCAACTCAGGAAGGCCTCTTCCAAACGCCTCATGGAGGTGGCCAGGTCTGGGTTGGTTCGGATGACCACCATGTCGTAAGTCAGCCAGGTTGCCTGCACTACAGACCCAGCAGACACTACTCAGCCAGGAATTTTGGCTGAATAAAAGCAATGCCTGACTCAATAAGTGAATAAAGGACATGAATTATTATCAGTACAGATGTTATGTTAGAGAAGGCCTGCTGCAAGTGGAAACTGCCCACAGTAATACTCAAGACTAAATAAAAGACTTTTCAGTAATTACTTCTTTATGTCTTGGAATATTTCAGATGGAAGTATACTGGTGTAAATTACAGAAGGGGATGGACAACTTACATAAAAACCACAACAAAATAGGCAATACAAAAGAAAGGTTCAGCAGACTTTTAAAATAAATGAACCAAAGAATTCTCTCCCCAGATGAGTTAGTCAGGAGGCTTATGTTGAGGAAGAGTAAGATCAAGAAGGCTGCAGCATGGCAATGAAAGGTTTTAAGAACAACCTAAATAATGAAATTGATTTTGAAATAACAACAATCTGATAAAGCAGAACAAATCGTTTTAGCACTTATTTCATACTTTCCCTTTTATTTTACCGTTGACTATAGTTTTCTTAATGGTACTCATAAATTGTGTTTAATTATAAATAGTTTAAATAACGGTTTCCATCTATTCTTGTTAGTTTCACGCAGTTCCTAACAGAATTGTTGCAGAACATGGAGAGGAGTATGCAATCCTCTCCATACATACAGGACTAAGATTAAATTTGCAGAGGAGTCTTTGTTCTAGCTGAGGAATTAAACACATCATGCACTGACCTGAGAGGTACTGTGTATCTTAATTCTTTTCAGAATTAAATCTCATTTTATATACTATGCTTTAATAATTGTGAATTAAGTACCTGAGCATTATTTCTATTTTCAACCACCACTGAGCATCCATCACCTATTAGTTTTCCATTCTAGACCATCTGAAACTTCTAGATTATTTGCATCCTCTCTCCCAATTAACGGATGGTGACTCTTTCTACTTGCATTTCTATCACACAAAAGTTTACAGCAATAAATGCAAACAATACATCTTCAATGTCTTCGCTCTAGTACAGAAATCTGTATTATTCTTAATAAAGATCTGTACCTGTTAGTTTTTCTGTTTCTTCCAGAAGTTTTTCTAAGTCCCTGTTCAGGTCCTCCACCATTTTTACCATGTTATCGTAGTTTCCTTCCTGAGGTTCTGACTCAGCCATCTACAAGGAAAACGGGAATTTCATAATTTAATTTACTTTGAGGCGAGTCAATTTTCATGGTCGAGAGAAAGTAACATTGCAACAAATTATTTAAAGAGTTAGTTCTTTCAAACTTGTTGTAATGTCACTTTCTCTCAACCCACATGTACATTCAATTCAAGTTGCATGTGAATTCTTTAGGAATCAGACCTTGAAGTTACTGGTCATCACCTGTATGCTGCATACTATTTTCAATCCATTTCGAAATTCAGGAGAACGAATTACACTCAAATACACTGTATTTGTACCAAATAAAGGTTTTGGTATCAGTAATAACAAAGATTACTAGGTCAAGCACCTCATTAGAAAATGTTATCTATTATTCTGTTACAGTTGCCTTCGAGCTTCTCTCCCAGATACTCTAGCATTGGGCAATTCCTAATTTTCAGAGTTGGTTGTAAAATCCCCATTTGTATCCAGTGTTTCATACTCGCGTGTTACAGCCGGGTGACAACAGACGCCACGGTCTGTCACCGTCTGAGCAGCTACGGGCTTACCATTTACTAACCTCTGTTTTAAGTTGTGGCTGGTAACATTTCAGGAAGCACAATGGCTTGGGGCATAAATACAGATGTAGAGGCCAAATTGATGCAAGTGAGTTTCGGAACCTTGGTATTAAAAAAACCGTGACACACAGGCTTGCCATTAACGTGCTGTGAAGAGAGCCGCCAATGGATGCCACAAACTATGGCGGAGACGGAAGAGCTGCACTGCAGTGACTGTACACGTCACGCAGCAGGTACAGGGGGGGGGGTTGTCAGTTTGCTTATTTTGGATACAACCCCTGAAACTCAATTAGTCAGTAGCCATTTCCCGTTTCTTATTGCCGATAAACGTGGGAGGCTGGCCAATTCTAAAGCAATGCCCAGCCTTATCGAAGGCGCTCAAGGGGCTCTTCAGACAACCAATTTCGCCCGGTAGCCGTGTGCCCGGAGCCCCTCTGCCCCGCAGGCTTTGAAACGCCCCCGCTCCTCCTTGTACCACATACGAGCTCCCTTTAACTTCCTACCAGGGCCCCCACAGCGCCGGGCCGAGGCCGAGGCCGAAGCCGAAGCCGGCGTGAAGAGCGGCCCTCGGAGGAGGGCCTAACCACCCATAACCGCCCTTCAGCCCTGCTCCTCTCCCTCCCAGCCGAGCGGAAGGCCCCCGCCCCGCCCCGCGGCCGGTCCGCCCGCCCCGCCTCACTCTCCGCCTTCACCGCCGACGGCAGCCACGCCTCTCCACAACCTCCAGGGGCCTTCGCGCTTCTGTCTCCGGGGCTGGGGACAGGAGCGGGCGGGAACGGGACACCAAAAAAAGAACCCAATCGCTTCGTCCTCTCGTGCCCGCTCTGCCCCCCGAGCTCATGGAGTCGATTATTTCTGTGTTTCACGAAAACGTGGATTCGGGTGAAAGGGTTAGGCGGCCAAAAATCAGGAAAGGGGAAGGGCCGCAGGGTTTGTCCCCCGCGCAGCGCTAAGCAGGCGCTCGGCGGCTTCAGGCCCAGTCTGTGGCGGGGCTTACTCTCCTGCCACCTTATTCCTTCCAGCGCACCCAGAGCTGGTTCGCAGGGCAGGGCAGGGCAGGCCTCTCAGCTGGCGTGACCACCTCCGCGGCCTCTGGGCCGGGCCGGGTCGGGCCGGGCCTCCTCAGCAGCGCCTGCTCCCCTACCTGGCTGGGTGCTGTAGTTGCGCCTCTCTGGCGGCTGGACAAAAGGAGGTAACCCCCTCACCCTGCTTACCACCACTTTGGCTGCCCCCGAGTCCTCCAGGTCCGTTGCGAGGCCTCCCCTCACCCTCCTCCTCCGGAGTTAGGGCCGGCAGCAGGTGGTTTATCATTTGGGGAATTGGCCTGAAAGTAATCCAGAAGTTACAGCCTGAGGCCAAAGTTTGGGTTGTGCTTCCACTTCTTGTATGTGGAGGTTCATCCACCTGCTGGCATGGTGTGGAGAGGCTTCAGACCAGGGCCTGCAGGGACAGGATGGGGGGCAATGGTTTGACACTAAAAGGTAGTTGGTTTACATGAGATCTAAGGGAAAAATTCTTGCTCTGAGGGGGGTGAGACACTGGAACAGATTGCCCTTGGAAGCTGTGGATGCCTCTTGTGGCTTAGGCTGAATTGGCCAATTATAAAATGGTGCCCTGTCATGGGAAGTGTTGGAGGTCAGGTTGGACTGGGCTTTGCGTGACCAGTGTAGTGAAAGATGTCCCTGCCCGCAGCAGCGGCTTGGAACTGGGTGGTCTTTGAGGGTCCCTTCCAACCCAAACTGTTCTGTGATTTTACGATCTTTGTTTTCTTTAAAAAAATAGCCAGAGAAGGTGTTTGCAGCACTAGGGAAAGAAGAGTTAGGAATTTTCTGGTGGCTGAGCAGCAAGAGTCAAAGTTTGTTCTGATACTAAGAATTAACTGGTATATAGCAGAGGGAGGATCAAGGCCCTTCTCTGAATCGCTCACCCACCATATCTCGTCTCATTCTAGATCAATATCCAAACCTTAAACTGTCTGGGCTGTATCTTGTTCTCCTTTTTAATCTGCACAAATTTAGTCCCGTTTTTAAGAGATTGAGTATAAAACAAAATGAAATTTCATGCATGAGACTTACTCTTCTCTTGCAATCACCACTCTTTTCACTGCTGATTGAGTAGCTGGTTTGAAGATGGCAATCCGTCTTCAAAATGGACAAAATGAAGAATTTATTCACCCAAGTTATATGGATGCTGTGGAATTTATCACAGAGCATTGTATTGCTAAAGTTTTGCAGGTGTTCAAAAGCAGTTGAGCAAAATCCATCAGGGCACATGAAAGAAGTTTTATTTGTAAATCCTTGAACCACAGGCTACTAGAGGCTGGGATAAACATTGAGGGAAGTATCATTTTATGTTGTTATAGTCTTTCATTTCCCTAGACACTTTCACTTGCAGCTCTGAGGCGTAGTATTAGATTGATGGACCCTTGGTTTGAGGTAGCAGTCATTTCTTAGGTAATTTCAGCTCCTAAATTCTGTGCCCTTAAGCTGTCTCCCAGATGCTGCCTTCTGCTGTACATATGTGTATGTAGTTGTAGGCTGATTTTTGTCTAGTGGTGTTGCTTTTTAATACTGCTTCATTACTCTATGAAAACTTGGGCAGCAAATACCATGTGTTTATGGTTTATGCATGTAATTCCAGTATCTTAGCAGCCACCTTGCTACTGCATAATAGATGTGCTACATTCCATTTCCAGTGACACCGGCAGACAGGCATACGTTTTGTTTCAATACTTCTTGGTTTATTTGTGATTCTTGGCTACTATAATTAAGGCACAGTAATGTGTTAAATGGTGAATTACAGATGTAAAAATTATATCATTAAATGGAATAATTCTTACATGCATTTTATGTATCAGTGTTACAACTCTTGGTGATACATTCTTTCTAGTTCTTCTACAGTCTCTATGGGCTTGTCTTTTCAAGGGGATAGCTGGATTCTCTGCATGTTTTTGTGTGAAGCCCCACAGTTTATTCCATACAGAGACTGAGTGTTTAGGTGACTATCACTCTGTTCAGCAGCTTCTATGTTTTGCCAAGAGGAGGTGTTGGGTGCTCACTGGAAAACATGACCAGTGTCAAAATGCAGTGTCAAAGACCAGGAGCTTAAAAGGAACTTGGCTGTGGCCAAGCTACTGAGTTATGCTGTGGATAAGTACTGATTTTGGGAGCCCAAAGAGTTCCCGCTCAGGGAAGTTATGTCTTTCAAGAAGAGGAATACAACAGAATTCAGCCCAGATGTGTGGCATCTAACTTCTGACATTTGCCCAAGACATGAAAATCAGGAGCTAGGTTACCCTTTATTACCTCTGGCATTAGTGTTGGTAGAGAGAATTTTAGTACTTGAATTGCTTTACAGAAGTTCTTATGACCTTGTATTATATTAACTATACAGAGCTTCTGGACCTGGAAAATCTGCCAAAAAAAACAAAGGGGGAAACTGTACTGTAGCCTACTTTGAGCGTCTAACCAACATTCAGGATCTTTCCTGAGCATCTGGCTTTAGAATGGAGGGCTGACCAGGCCAGTGACTACATGAAACTGTGCAAATGAAATTTCCATTTAGATTTAAGAATTAGATTTTAGAGTTGGGAATAATAAGGTCTAATTTGGCAAGAAAGTGGGAGAGAAAGGCTATTATTAGATATGCCTAACCCTAAATAGAGGAAGTACTAGCAAATGACTAGACATTCTACTGGCTAAAGAAGAGTGATGCATAGTCCTTTGGTAATTTCATTTTTACAAGGAGAAGTTTTATTTTATTTTATTTTATTTTATTTTATTTTATTTTATTTTATTTTATTTTATTTTATTTTATTTTATTTTATTTTATTTTATTTTATTTTATTTTATTCCCTTATTTTATTTTATTTTATTTTATTTTATTTTATTTTATTTTATTCCCTTCCCTCCCCTCCCCAGATAATGCTGCCCCCTCTTAGCCTTTGTCCCTTTGGAAATGTTAAGTAACAAAAACTGAAGGGATGAACTGAAAATCACACTAGAACTGCCTTTTTCAAGAAAAGTCTAAATAGTTAATTGGCAGATGAATTGTTCTCAAGTCAGAAGACCTGCCACCTTGAGAGGCAAGGATCATGAGGCACAACAGAGGCTTGGAATAATGCTGGGAATTTTAATTTCACTTCTAGATCATCTGTTCTGATTCTTACCTCATTTGTAGATGAATGGCAAGCTTGCCATCAGTGCCACAAATGAACTGGTACTGAGCCTTCCAACCTCTGTGGTCTTAGGCTGACCAAAAGATCAGTCACAGTCCGATCAGCTTTAGGCCACAGTTTTACATCTTACATTAGGATGTGAAAGCAAGTCAGAGACCTTACTGCCTCTACATTATGGCAGAAAAAGTTAATACTACAACAACACTTAAGAAGGGGATCCTTTCATCTGAAGCTTGCTTTTTCTTATCCAGCAGCAGGTACTTGGAGCATGCTTGCCTTCTGGAAGTTGAACTGCAAAATTAGCACACTTGTTAACTTTAGCAGCTCACCGCATAGAACAAAGACTGAATGGTTTGTGGTTGGGGTGCTCCTTAGTCCCAGAAAGACGTCTTGAGGCCAGTGAGCAGCTGATAGTGTGGATTGGATGGTTCCCAGTTGTGCTATACCTGTCTTGGTGATCATGAGGACATTTTTGTTACTAAAACTGCCAGTCTACTGCCTTTCAGTGTGCTTAATCATTCTTAAGGAGAAAGCAAAGAGAAGGAGAGAGGCATTTAAACAGGCAGGGTTTTCTTTGTGGATGTGCACACAGTACAGGACTTAAATCAGGAGTTTGTTTTTCACAGGACAAAACACGCCAATAAATGCTGTCCTTTAACTAAACAGGGGGGAGGGGCTTGTGGATCAGCAAGGAAGATAATACAGTCCGGGGCCTGATCTCTGAACCATTAAAATATCTTCTCCAACCAGTTAGACAGGGAGCACAGCAGAGAGATTTTCTGGGGAGACTAAAAGCAGCATCGGTTCTGTGTACCTTGAATATTAACCCTTTGCCTTTCCCATTTTTTCTTCTGCAGTTGAGGGCTGTAGAAACTTAAGAGTGAAGGAGAAAAAGGAGGAAGGTCGGTTTAGTGATGAGTTGTAGTTTTATCAGAGTTATGTTGATAGTTGGACGAGATGATCTCAAAGGTCCCTTCCAAGCTAGACAGTTCTATGATTCTATGATAATTTTATTTTTAAACAGGAATCTGAATAGGTTCCCCCAACTGCCACTGGGGAAGGTGCCTGTGGAAAGCAGTACATCTCAGTAAAGATCTTGTTTAAATGAGGAACTGTCCTTTGCATTTTAGCCACTATTTGATGGGGAATAAGGTGTAGGACAGATCCCCTGCTCCTTCAGGAGAAAATGCTGCAGAGGGTCAATGCAAGTTAGTACCAGAATAAGAGGAAAGCTGAAACTAGAGTCTGAACCTGCACTCTGCAGCTGCAGTGATCTTTCTAATTTGAGAAAAGTTTCAGTGTAGAAGATGATGTAGTTCAGTTTCTGAGAGGATGAAAGTCCACATCACAGAGCTATTTCACTGATACTATTCTGTCCACTTGTGCCAGTCTCTGTAGCAATGAAGAAAACTACTCCTGGTTTTCATAGTTTTGCACACATGGAGAGCAGACGCCAGCTGGAAAAAGAATCCCAGAAAGAAGTTTAGGATATACTGGTGTACAAATACAGTGATGTGCAGTCTTTCTTATGGATAATTTAACTATTGTCTTTCAGTATCTAAAGCTATTGCCAGTACTGCAATTAAACTTTTTCCACAACAAAACAATGTATGCAGCACCAAAGTGTTAACAGGATTAGGTAAATTTTGCTTAAACAGTTGGCCAAGATCACAACATCTTCTACATCTTCCCAAAGCCACCTGCAGCGTGTTGTTGAGTGTGAAATGACCTTTGTCTTTCAACAATAGGTCTCATATTATTTCCTCTTGTAATATAACTGCCTCTCGCTTGTATGAAGTAGGTAAGCAAATAATCTGGTACAGATTTATGTAACCAGGAGTCAGGAAACCAAAACTTTTAACACAAGCTTTTTCAGTGAGAGGGCCAACAGGCAGGACTTGCATACGTGGTTTGGGTGGGAAGAAAGTTACCAGAACTAAAAATACTGAGGAACTGTGTGACCCCATGGGCAATATGACAGCAAAAGGTCGCAGGGCAAGTTAAAGAATATTATCCAATCTGGTTGGACATTTTAGGATGGATTTTGAAGGGTTTTTTTAAAGTGAGGATCATTGCCAGGACTCTGTGGGAGCTCGGGGCTGGAGTGAGAGGGCAGGGGAGAGCTGATGGCACAGCTGGAACAAGCTGGCAGAATGCATGGGCAGTCTGAGCAGGAGGGATACGAACAAGCAAGGAGCATGAAAAAAAGCCTGCATTGCTGCTGTCTGGTGCAGCCTGTTTTGGTATCATTAATCCTTTCTCTCTTTCTTCATTTGCAGATTGTGTTCCTGATAGAAAGCTACTTCAGTGTCTGGAGTCTTAGGGGTTTTGTACAGATTTTCTGTTCCAAGAACCTGTTTTTTCTAAAGGTGAACCTGTAATCTGAAGTGGTTTCTTTCGTAAGCCATTCCCTCTTGATCTTTGTTTGCCTGCCTTTCGAATTGAGCTCCAGGTACCTGCCTGAGGACTCTGCTTTGCCTGTCTCTGTCATCAGCAAGCGAGCAGCTGGTGCATGGAAGCCAGGCAGACTTGTTTTACAAGTGTGTGCGTAACTGTCAGCTCTCCTGTTGAATTCACACTCAAGTGAACTCCCTGTGGAGACAGCTGAGAAGACCTTGAGGAGTAAAGAATTGAAGCTGGGCTGGTCTGGGGTAGGAAAATCAGTGAGGAGGAACTTAGTCATAAGAATTATAAATACACAAAGTAATCAGCGTTATCAGGAGTGGCCTCAGACAAACCGGGAACCGGCAGCAGGCGAGCTTCAGGAAAAGACAACTGCAGGGCAAGAGAAACCACGCAGTTCAGGTGAGAGAAAACACTGCTGGAAGACTAGCTAATGCATATTTTTTTAAAAGACTTTTATGACATATAAATGTGACCTGAATTAGGATACAGCTGTACCATGTAGTCTGTACATCCGTGCATGTGCTTACTGCTTGTATTGAAGCTACTTATAGTGATACATTTCTGTGATCATATCATAATGGTAGTGGGGGTTGAGGGAAAAAAAATAGGAGGTATGTCCTCTACATGCAGGTTGATTTAAATGAAATTACTTCTAGGCACGTTTTAAACAGGAAGAAAATAACAAAGGAACTAAGTTTTGTATAGAGTTAGTCTCAGTTCCCTGAAACAATACAGGGCAATGCTATACATGTGTGTATAAATATGTTCAGTGTTTAAGTAATGCACGCTTAGGGCTGGATTCAGAACTAATTAGCTTTTGATTTCCATCACTGTTGCTTGGTTGTAAGGAAGCTAACTCGAATCCAAAATGGTGCCAAGATCTAGATTTTTCTACGTTTGCATAGAATGTTACCTGTTTGCATGTATCTCTGTGTGTGTGTGTGTGTGTGTGTGCATGAGCTACTGATTAAAACAGAAACAAAATCTATGTTAAACGCACCATGAAATAACCAAAAGTTGGGAAAGTGTGAAGCTAAAGTTGTGTACACAGCTTCAGCTTTCTCCTTGTGGCTGTGCATTGCTGAAAGCAGATTCACTTTCCGTGTCTTAAGCTGCCGTGCAGCAATGTGATACCGTGCAGCATTTTCATTGCAGTGGGTTTTTCATGGTTCTCTGAAAAGCTCTCATTCTTACATCCTGTCACAGATTCTGCTGCCACAGGTTTTCAGAATATCTGTGCCAGCTCTGTGCTTGTTTGATACAAGCTTAGGACTGGCAGTTACCACCAAAATCAAAAGTCAGTCAGTAAGAAGGAGACAGAATGGCTGGTGTTTTCAAAAGTACTGTGTGATTTTGAGTACACAAAAGGAAGTCATAGGTAAGAGTGAGCTGTTGAGAGTTTGACCTCTAGACTTCTTATTCCAAGCAGCCTATCCAATAGGGGCTTTAGGTTACTGTATTCCTCACGCTTTTTTTCTTCTTTTTTTAATGATTATTTTAACTTCTCTTTTGCAGATTACCTGTGAGAAATTATTTTTCATGGCCTTAATTCAGGAGGAGTGTGATCAAGATATTTGTTAATTTTTCAGTAAACTATAGTCAGCCGTGTCTGCATTAGAAACAAAGTATTTTTGTCTGAATCATTATTCAGTTTCTGTACCGTTTCACACTTCTGTACTCAGGCTTCCTCAGGCTGCACAGATAAATTACTTTTTGTGAGATGATCTGAGTTTAAGCAAAACTTAGCCCCATGAGAACTTGCATATCTCCACTGACCACGGTGCCAGTTTGGACTACCCTTGTTAGCACAAATACACAGCAGTGCAGAGTCCTACTGACGCCCATTTCTCGATTGCTGACTTTGCCTCTTTTTTTCTACTCCCTTGCAAAGGAGCCAAGTTTGCTACAAGTAATTCACCTGCTCAGATAGCAGCACAGGCCTCATCATTTGCTGTTCTCACCGTGGTCAAACTCTTCAGAAGTGGTCAGCCCACACAATTAGTGTTTCACTTCTCTAAAATGTTTCAGTATTAGGTTAGGTTTGATGGTCGGGTATTGCTTCTACTTTTGGACCAAAAGAAAATCTTGAGTCACTGTACGTGATTTTTTGAAACACTTTGTTTTCTTACAGGGTGTTCCAGCTACCAGCTGGTGCAAAAGTGAGTTAGAGTAACGAACATTTATAGATGAGACATTATTGCAGCCAGTACACCAAGCCAAAGGATATTATCAGTAATCTGTGTGTTCAGGCCAGGAGTGAGGTGGCTCTGGCATATTATGACCTGGGTTGACTAGTCAGAATTTCCCATTCTACACAGTAGGAGCTGCTGCTTGGTAACCCACAGGGACCTTATAGTGAGAGAGAAGATGGCTTGATGAGCCAGGGAAACCTTGCAAAGATGTCGTAATCTGGCAGGCCATATGAAATAGTCACCAAGGTCCTTTGAAGGCAGAAGAGACTGGATATGTAATCTAGCAAATACATAGCTTTTTGCAGAAGTATGTTGTTATCTCAAAGTTGTTAGGCTTGAGTCCTGTGAGACTTGTTTTTCATTTGTTTTGGACACTGCTTTTAGTTAAATGGTGGCCATCACAGGGAAGAAATCTCTGTTTTGCTGTTTGCTTTCCCTTTGAACTCTTTTCTCACATTGATCATCCACAACTGCTCAGCTGTCCTGAGCTCACAGACCATGGTTTGACTGCCATTTTCCTTCCTGCCATTCCCTTGTAGCTCCCCTCCCTTTACCGCTGCACAGCCAGGGCAGTGTGCTTGGCCATAATTGTTGCCTAAACTTTGACTGGTGGCCTTGTGCAAAGGTCGTATAAGAGGAGGAAGATGATAAAAGCAGTACAGAAATGGTGGCTGGAAAAGCTTGAGAGTATGGTTCAGCCACTGTAAGAAATTAAATAGTAGGTGTCATGGTTAAAGGACTTATTTTGTCTTTTATTAGTCAGGCGGTATGCTGGACTCAGCTGTTCTTTACATGCCCATAGTCATATTATGGTTGGTCCTCACAGTTAGTCCATGAAAAAAACCTGTAAAGGTATTTTTATAATAATGTGTTGTGCAGTTAATGCAGGCAAGAAAGTTTGGAGGAATAACTACATTAATTCCATATCAGATCAGAGCACAGTTTAAAAGGTCTAGTGAAGATCCAAATGAATCTTAGCCTTTATTTTTATCATACTTAATTTAATCAGCTGTTTCATTAGACAGAATGGCTAATCAAGGATTTGCACTGATGATGAGAACTGATGTTAGTTCCCAAGTCAAACATATTCACTGGCAAAACTGTGTATTTACTGTGAGTGTACATCTTATTTTTGTGAACATGGCAGGAGCAAACAGCAGGCCTCTTGAGTCTCATGTCCTGGCACTTTAAATAGCATAAATTAAGCCTGATGAAAAATTTAAGTTCATAAAATGTGAGAAAGGGTTGATTATTTTAGGACAGATCACCTTCCCAATCCCTGATCCAGTTTACCACATTGCCATGTGAATGCTTGGGCTAGAGCTAAGGGGACGGTGTACATGTGGGAATGAAGTCAGTGGCAGGAGATCCTTTTTCCCTGTTCCTGCTTCTGGATGTGTGATCCTGCCACTTCCTTGAGTCTGTGTTGGCACTTCTTGGATTGCTTAGTGAAATAATATCACTCACTAAAATGGCAGGAAACTACCACAGCAAAAAGAACAGTGATTTTTTTCCAGCTAGGTTACTGGTTTGAATCAGTTTACCATCTGATCCAATTGCACAGCCAGGAGCAAAACAAGGATTGGGAAGAGAGGAGAGGAGAGGAGAGAAGAGATATTCCCTTCTTTTGGCATTGGTGAGCACTTTATTTAGCTCAGCTGCATTTCCAAAACCATATTCACATTCAGTAATGGGGCTTCCTCAGCTGGTTTAAGCAGCTCCCATGGCTGACATCCTTTAGCTCTCCACTCCTGTCCCTGTGTTGCCCTCTGTGCTTTGTCTAAACTGCCAGGGCAGCAGAACAGGTTGGCAAACATACATGGCTGAAAACAAAACACCACCTTTTTCCCCAGTGTTCATTCCTAACGGCTTTAAACAGAGGGGAGATTTAGATTAGATACTAGAATGAAATTCTTTACTGTGAGGGTAGTAAGGCACTGGAACAGGTTGCCCAGGGAAGTTGTGGGTACCTTATCCCTGGAAGAGTTTAAGGCCAGGCTGGATGGGCCTTTGAGCAACCTGGTCTAGTGGGGGTTGGAATTCAATGATCTTCAAGGTCCCTTCCAACAGTAACCATTCTATGATTCTATGATTCTGTTGGCAGAAGAAAAGTAGGTGTCAGTGTAGGGAAGTTATGGGGGCTAATTAACCTGGCATTGTTGCCAGGCTGTGGAAGTGCCATGCCATGCACAGTTCACCAGGTAGTCTGCTAGTAGCAGTTTGCAAATGCTGTTGACTGCAGGTTAGTTTCTGCTAAGGTTGTGCCTTCTATCTTTCATTGTCTAAGAGCAGCTGCTTCTGCAGTTTCTAGATAACACGACCTTTGTTTTATATGGACATGGGACTTGGATTCAGGTATCAGTCAAAGAAAGGCTATGCTGTCGTAATTGCAATCTGCTTGGAATTGTGTAGTATCTGAACATTGTTAATAATCCATTGAGCATTGCCCTCTAGACCAGTGTGTCTTCGTTGATTCATATCAAGGAGACCCCCACCTGGAGTACTGGAGTACTGTGTCCAGCTCTGGAGTCCTCAACACAGGAAGGACATGGACCTGTTGGAACAGGTCCAGTGAAGTGCCACAAAAATAATCAGAGGGATGGAGCATCCATTTTATGAAGACTGGCTGAGGGAGCTGGGCTTGTTCAGCCTGGAGAAGGCTCCAGGAGACCTTGTAGTAGCCTTCCAGTATCTGAAGGGAACCTACAGGAGAGCTGGAGAGGGACTCTTTGTCAGGAAGTGTAGTGACAGGCCCAGTGGGAATGGTTTTAAATTGAAAGAGGGGAGATTTAGATTAGATAGTAGGAAGAGATTTTTTACTATGAGGGTGGTGAGACACTGGAACAGGTTGCCCAGAGAAGTTGTGGATAACTTATCCCTGGAAGTGTTCAAGACCAGGCTGGATGGGGCTTTGAGCAACTTGATCTAGTGGGAGGTATCCCTGGCCATGGCACGGGGGTTGGAACTTGATGTTTAAGGTGCTTTCCAACCCCAACCATTCTATGATTCTGTATCCATTTCCCTCTGTCCTAGTAAAAGCTCCCACATTTGTCCAAATCAGTTTGGTGGAAACCCTGTTCTCTCCTGGACTCTAGTCAGGGGAACAAATACCTTTTCAAAATTCATTTACAAAAACCTTCACAGTCCCTTGTTGATCCCATTCATTCCATTGTGTTGAGAGCTTTGTTCTAGGAAAACTCATTTGCTTTCTGGTCACTGTTTTCAAAGTCTTTCAGAAAGGCTTTGGAGTTTGAAACTGAGCGGGAACATACCCCTCTTACCTCGAACCTTCTAGTTCTGAAGGAAGGGTGTCCTCCTTACTATTGTGTTTGATTTTTGTATTGCACTGCCAACTAGTTTTTTTAAATAGGGTGTTAAGTCCCATTGATGTCCTGCACAATAGAGGACCTGCTGAAAAAAGATGCATGTCCCCAGAGAAAAAAAACAAAATCCAGGTTTTGTGTAAATGAAGACAATGAGTTTCAACTGAAGGGGGAGGAAATCAGAATGATTTGAAAGATTAGGTAAGCCCAGGGAAGAAGATCAGACTGTTGAAACAAATACAGTTTTGAAAATAATCAATAAAGCAAAATTAATTCCAGTGAGGGGATTTCACTGTATGTAAAAGAGTAATAAAAAAAACAGTGGAATAACTAAGCTGACATATACTTGCAATTGCACAAATTGTCCAATGCAAATTCTAAATTTAAGCAATACAGGGAATGTTCTGCTGGGGTCATGATCTAGACAGCACTGCTCTTGGTGAAACATAACATACAGGCAAGGAAAATCAGAATCCCAGTGAGGTACAGGATTTGAAACTCTTCAGGTATTTTTGTCCCCCTCATTCTGCTTGTACTGGAATACCATCTTCATGTAATTAAGTAGTTGAGCACTGACAATATGCTTTCTGCTATGTGGTGTGTACACACCTATACATTGGAGGTGTCAATTCCACATACCCTCCATGTGTCTCCTACTGGTACACTGCCAAAAATACATTATACATTAAATGTATGGTGGGAGATGTGTGTATTTCTAAGTTACCAGGCTGGTTGTGAAGATGGAAGTGCAGGAACTGCAATAACGTTACTGTTAGAAATGTGTGCTGCAGAAAGAGCTAAGCATGAGACTTCATTTGGTCTAAGCCTGGAAAGTAGCACTGAAAGGCAGTAAAGATTTATCTCGTGAAGAGCAACTTCTTTTCTTGCCTCCTGAGTTAGGCAAGAGGGTAGATGCAGAGAGTGTAAATTGACTTGTCTAATCAAACTTTTCCAGTGGTAACACCTGTGCAGCCCACAAATGGGAGTGCCAGTGCAAATAAAGTGCCAGTGGCTGCCAATGTCTTTGTTTCTGGATCCCATAGTTCTGCCCTGAGTATGGTTAGAACACAGGGGTGCCACCCTCTGGCATCACTAGCGGGAGGTGCATGAGAGAGTAGGTAGGAATGTTTTTTATAGACAAGGGATTAGTGTAGACATGGTTGCTGTGTCAAAACTCTTTTCCATGGATCTTTGCAACGGTATGAGCCTGTTTCACCATACAAGTTGGTATGCACATGCTTATATGTCCTTGTGCATACACATTGTTTAAATGCAAATGTGCATTTCTAGTGAACATCTATACAAAGCAAAGCCATTTAACTAGTGTCAAAATGGAGCTTGGACTTTTTATGACTCAGATTATACATACATGATTGCTGGTTAATGGTCCTAAAGTCTATTTCCCTGTGATGCTGTCATGTCTGTTCACACGTGCCTTTCCTACCTGTGTGTATCAGAGAGTGAAAGAAGCTAGGACTGTTCCTCTTAAGGTGATACCTGTGTATTTGTGTGTAAGTGTGTGTGTGTGTAATAGACAAGGGAGGTTGACTTAATGTGCTTGCTTTCAGAGTGGGTCTGAAAAGCTTGGTGTTATTGCTGTAATATTGCTCCTTTGACTGGATTAATGCTGTAGCCACTCACTGAAACTAGTTGAATTTGCTAGAATATTAAGAAACAAAGGAAGTAAAAAATGAAACAGACTTTTTGTCATACCTTTATGTGCAGATATATTCTATTTTCCTTTTTCTACTGCCTTTGTTGTGCAACTGATACAGTGTAATTTCACCTGTTAATTTTAAGCATGAGAATAACCTGTTTAATGGTTTGTCTGTCTCCAACTTCCATAAAACTGTATTAATATCAGTAAGGCAGCCATATGTTATTAATAACATTTGACATTGAGGGTAATTGACTCAAACTCATAGTTGAAAATAAAGTAAGTACTTACTGGATAAAAGTCCCAATGCCTGTAAAACGTTCAAGATGATACTGTTTGTGAAGCTGGTAAGTCTTAAATTTTTGACAATGTTTATAGGAAACACTGGTTAAATGTACATGCCTTCTTGCCTTCTTGTCAGTCATCACTATTTACCACATTGATTTTTGCAATTTAGAAATAGTAGTGCAGGTCCTCTGCTGATGTAAATCAATGCAGCACCACAGAGCCTACCCCTATTTTATGACTTCAGTCCTCAGTAAAGATATTATACCTAGTGTAGTAGTGAGGCACCTTCTAAAGTGCTTACTTGCTCTCCAGAGAATAAACTAAATCACATGCACCAATTTGAAGTGAAATTCAAATTTCTTCAGGGGCAATTTCCCCCTGTAGTGCAGAACAGCTGAAATTCTGCATGCATTTGTGTGGCCTGCAGCTGATGAGCCGTCCTGGTGCAGCTCAAAGACACTGGCATGCACTGGTGAAGCTAGCCCTGGCTGAGCTGGATTGTACATGACAAACAATCAGAAGGTCTTGTAGGTGTATGATTGCATGTGCTAAAGAAGGGAATAGTGATAGCTGAAATTACAGCTGAAAAGGTGTATGCTTCCACAGGCTCTGAAATTTCAACTACAAATGCAGAAGGGTTCCAGATGTTGTGCTTCGAATTAGTTATAGACCTGGTGGTGTTAAGGAGTCAGTACCAGACAGCCTTAATAACAAGGCTTTTCTTCTCCTTGTGTGTGTGGAGCAGTAGTACAAGTTGTGGCAGGGGCTGCATTCAAGAACAACAGATATTTTGTATGCATGCTGTTGATCTGTTCACTTGTTATAGACAAAAGCCTGAGCCATTCTGGCATCTAAGTGCATTAGTTAGAAGTGTATTAGCTACTCTTTAAATATAATTTAGTTAATGACTATGCATTTTTGTGCATATGTCAGACTTTAAACCTAGAGATACACAATTGCTGATGAAGCACTGTAGAAGAAGCTTAATCTTAAATTCTCTCTGGTCATGCAGCATACCATTCATAGGATTTCAAAGTAGATGTCCTGAATTATTCTTTAAGCCTCAAAGTCCCAATGCTGCTTCTTCACAAAACCACTGATCATAAATAAGGGGTAAAAAGCTCCATATTCCACTCATGTGTTGCTTTATAAATGATCCTTGTTCAGAATAAATTTCATTAATATTCTTTGTGTCTGTGCAGAAGATAAGAGGTTGGAGATCCACTTGCTTCTAATTCAACATGGCAGGGAACGTTAAAAGATTCGCACGCATGCTGCTGGAATGCAACAGCAATGACAAGCTATGTGGTAAGATTCACAGATTCCTTTAAGTAATAAGCATTGACATAACTGAGCCCAAAGTCCAGCTTTACTAAAAAATGGGCCAAGCCTTCTCCCCTCCTCCACCTGCATCCCAGCCCACACAGAAGGATTTGACTGACCTTTCCTTGCAGTGTGCCCCAATGTGGAAACGTTTAAGGGCTGCAGCCTTTGTGGTGGGATTAATCCCACATAATTTTATCCATTTTAGAGTATTTCTACTTTGAATGGAGATAATATAGTCATTAAAGATTCCCTGCCACTTCCCTAAGGACTACCAGTCTTGTGAGATTGTGATTTCATGACTTTCTGTCATCTTTGGGAACTGAAATGTGGTCTTGGCCTATGCAAAAATAACACCAACTCCAAATCTGGGGACATAAGAGAGTTAGTTATCTGCAACATCCTTGTTAATTGCAGTGTCTTCCAGTCAAATTACAAAGTAGGTGACCATGCCCTGTTTTCTTTAAAACGTTCCCTATAATTTTATTGGAAAGATCTGAGGCTGTAATTGCACGTGATGGTATAGTAATAATCAGCCCTTCCTATCTCCCTGCTAATCCTCTGCCAGGGCCAGTTCTGTTTCACTGGTGGATAATACTTACACATGGCCACATTTCCTAGCCTCTAGGGCATCTAAATAAGTGACCTTAGGCGTGGGAGACCCAGTGTTTTCATGGAGTTTAGATGCTCTGCACCTTCAAAAAACAGGGTGGCAGCACCAATAGCGTTCAGTTGCTATTCCAGGAAGCAAAGGTTACATATACATGTTTTGGGGATTGAAAGTTACTGAACTGTGTTATTACTACTTTGTATACAGAACCAATGTGCATTAGGCAGTTCTGTTTACTCCTTGGTTTCCCATTTTCTTTTTCTGCTGATAGTTGTGCGTGAATATCAGACTGAAGTGATCGTTGTCCCAGTTCTCCTTGTGGGTCTTTTTGTCATCGTGCTAACTGTGATCCTTTGGCTCCACTGTCGAAGCTTGAGAGCAAAGCAGGAACAATCATCCTCACCATCTGCTGGACAACAAGGTAAAAAAAAAAAGTCTTTCAGAGAAAAGAGTGTTGGTTTCAGTGCCAGAAGTCAATTCAATTTCCCCATTGCTTGAGGTGTTAGGCAATAGCATTTATGAAGAGCCTGAGTGGTATTCAGCAATCCAGTAAACATTAGAAAAAATGAGAACCCTGATTTACTCCACTAGCAGTAGTAGTAGTGGAATCTGTAGTGTAGATGGATCTGAGGAAACCTAAAGCAACATACCATATAGGCTGCTACTGTGGTAGCATCCCTTGAAAGCTGGAAAGAGTGTTTATGTAACAAGAGGCTACTGTGGTAATTGTGAATGACAGTCGGTTTGATATAGATCACATCTAGTTAATCCATTTTCTATATTGTCATTTAAATTTAATTTCAATGCTGTCTCCCATTTCCCACTGGGATAACAGGAAATAGAGCAGGGACCGGTGAGTGGGTAGGGAAAGGTTTGTTGGTACCACAAACACATGTTGCTGTGTGGAAATGAAAATCCAGTTCTGAACTGATCTTGATTTTGTAGAGGAAAAAGCCTCTTCAGCCTATATTAAGGGAAACAATTGAGAACAAAGATAAGACCTTTGTGGGAACACTGTGTGCAAGTCACACACATAACAACCGGTAGCTGGTAATAAGAGCAAATGGCCATTGCTTCAGTACATGGGAATCAAGTACAAATGCTTCTTATCTTGGCAAATGTACATAGTTAGATATAGTAGAGATCTCCAGAGTCATTCAACCTTTTAATCAAATAAGAATGGGAGATAAATTCCTTCTTCTCTTGAAGGGCCAGGATAAGTAAGATCAAATAACAGTTCCCTTATTTTGCCCTGATTTCCACAGCGGTATGGAGCAAAAGTTAAAGGGCTCTTCCACCTACTACAAGAGTTCATCTGTCTAGTTTTTTGCATCATGTGTATTTGCTTTTGTCAGTGACTGAGAAGAGTCAGCAAGAATTCGTCTCAACAGAGAAACGCTATATCCAGCTGAGTGAGACATCTATGGAGAGCCTGCTAACTTCTGCATCCTTAACTCTGAAAGAACTGGAGATACCGCGAGAGAAACTCTTACTAGACACCTTGCAGCTGATAAAACATGGCCACTATGGGAGCATCTACAGAGTACAACTGGCAACTGGGAACCCCAAGAAGACTACTACTGTAGTATTGAAAGCTTTACAAGGTAAGGCACGTGACCAGGATCCACTTTGGTACATACCTCTGTCAAAGACATGATTCTTGGCAGAACTTTGTAGTCATTACTGGGCAAGAACAAGCTGTGGTCAGTATCATGTTAGGACTAAAGAAGATTGCTGTTCATGTTGATTTTAAGATACTCACTCTGTTCTTTGCTGCCTCTATCTGGGTTTTTTTTGGGGGGGGCATCTTCTTTTGTGGGGTTTTGTTGTTGTTGTTGGGTTTTTTGCATATTAGATGTGTTTGGGTTTGGGGTTTTTTTTGTTTTGTTTTTGTTTTTTTATTCTTTCAGACCCGAGTAGTCCTCATAAAGTAAAGGATTTCCTGGGAAGGATTAAATTCCATCAAAACCTTGGCCATCATGAGAACCTGGTTGAATTGCTTGGATGCTGTGTAGGCCGGCTCCCACTTTATATGATCATGGAAGATATGTCTCTTGGTGACCTGTTGACATTTCTATGGACATGTCGGAAGGTCAGTCAAAAGAAGTGGTGATAGAGTATCTTGTTAAATTCCTTTGGTACATACCTAATCATAAATCATAGTCCATAAGTCATAGATGATTCTTTCATCTCTTCATGCATCTCTTTATATTACTGAAGCTATTTTCATCCCCCAAAGAAGTTATACACAAGTCTAAACTGGAATAGAATTGGTGGATATTTCAATTGAGATGATATAGTTTCGAAGAAATTTACATACTCTCGTAAAGCTAAGTCCTACTTTGCAGATCATTGGAGTTCCTTCAAAGGTTATAGGAGGCACTGGAAAACAAGTGAGAATTGATACAGCTACCTGAATTTCTAAAATGTTTTGAAAGTCTCATTCCAAATACTTTTAAGAAAGGTGAGCAGTTACAACACCTAAGAGAAGGTCACAGAATCATAGAGTCGTCTAGGTTGGGAGACCTTTCAGATCTTTGAGTCCAACCATTAGCATAACACTGCCTAACCAATACTAAACCATGTCCCTAGGCACTATGTCTAATAACCTCCAGGTTATTCAACTGCTTCCTTGGGCAGCCTGTTCCAATGCTTGATAACCTCTTCAGTGAAGAAGTTTTTCCTAATCCAATCTAAACCTTTCCCCTCAATGGTATAACTTGAGGCCATTGCCTTGTGTCCTACTGGGAGAAGAGACCAACCCCCACCTCGCTACAACCTCCTTTCAGGTAGTTGTAGAGAGCAATAAGGTCTCTGCTTCGCCTTCTTTTCTCCAGGCTAAACACCCCAGTTCCTTCAGCCACTCCTCATAGAAT
>VZTM01015990.1:0-25570 GCA_013400555.1 Jacana jacana | reverse complement strand
TGCTGGTCACACTGTTTCTTATACAAGCCAGGATGCCATTGGCCTTCTTGGCCACCTGGGCACACTGCTGGCTCATGTTCAGTCACTTGTCAACCAGCACCCCCAGGTCCTTTTCTGCCAGGCAGCTCCAGCCACACTTCCCCAAGCCTGTAGCGATGCATGGGGTTGTTGTGACACAAGTGCAGGACCTGGCACTTGGCCTTGTTGAAGGCCATGCCATTAACATTGGCCCATCATTCCAATCTATCCAAGTCCCTCTGCAGAGCTTCCCTGCCCTCACGCAGATCCAACACTCCCACCTAACTTAGTGTCATCTGCAAACTTACTGATGATGCTCTCTATGTCCTTGTCAAGATCATCAACAAAGATATTAAACAGGAATGGCCCCAGTAGTGAGCCCTGAGGAACACCACTTGTGACCGGCTCCTAGCTGGATTTAACTCCA
Organism: Jacana jacana; assembly: GCA_013400555.1. Taxonomy (NCBI): domain Eukaryota; kingdom Metazoa; phylum Chordata; class Aves; order Charadriiformes; family Jacanidae; genus Jacana; species Jacana jacana. Next base: position 25,125 of record VZTM01015990.1, on the reverse strand, counting down.
TTGAGCACCACTCCTTGGGACCGTCATAACACTTATTCTCCAGACCTCTCACCAGCTTCGTTGTGCTTCTCTGGACTCACTCCAGAATCTCAGTATCTTGATGTGAGAGGTCCAAAACTGAACATTAAATGATGACTAATTGATTAAAACAGAAGAAACAGAGCATGAGTGAAAGGTTGGTAGTTGCACTGGAGAGAGGTCACCCATGTAGGACCTGGTGCATTTCATTGCATGTATCAGTAACCTAGAAAAAGGGATGACAGTGAGGTGATGATGGTTGCTGATGATTCCAGCCAGTAAAGGTAAGGGCTGACCCTGAGGAAGATTGAGAAACAGACAGATGGAGTGGTTCTTCATGAAGTAGGACCTTGACTAATGGAATTCCTTGCCACCGACTGCTGTGGATACCCTTTAGATGGGTTAAAGATAAGACTGAATACAGAAAATAATCTTCCAAAGGCTACTAAACATGCTGAAACCAAAACCACCTCAGGAAGTTACTTACACTGAAAATAACTGGGGGCTGTAAAACAAAACAGCAAAAGCAGTGTGCTTACCTTATTCTCTTTCTCTCATCTGGGCATCTAGCGAGGGTCACTGTAAATCTCATACCAGATAAGCATTCATATGCTATAAATGTGCTTTTCTACTCAGTCTGATTTAAAGTATATCTTTCATTCATCTGTATGGATTACCAATTTCTACTGTTATTCTGCCCATTTTCTGTCTAACCTATTAATCTCTTCTCCACCTTTCAGTTTACCCACCAGTAGTCTTAGTGTACTTATTTTACCCAGCACACTATCCATCCATCCATCCATCCATCCATCCATCCATCCATCCATCCATCCATCCATCATCACCCATCTGTGTATTCTTGTATTTCACTCAGTTTATCACCAATTGTGAAATTAGCTGGGGGAGCATAAGCTTAGATATTACTAATTTTATTTGATTAGAAGAAAACATTCCCCAGTACCCTACAGCTGGGGTATTTGTTTGAACCAAGGTCTGCTCTTTTGTCTCTAGGATGTAATGGCAATGGATGGTGTCCCTTATGATCTCACTGAGAGGCAGGTGTATGAAGTTGGACAGCAGGTTGCTGCAGCTCTGGTAAGTCTGCTCACATTCACTGCCTTTTTTCCTTCTTGCATGATTGCCATACAAGTCTGCATGGTAGCCTAAGTCTTCTTGGCCTAAGTGCTGAGGATGTGCTTTGTTAAAGCTGAATGAAATATGCTTGCATTATTTGGGTGAGCACATGCCTCTGTTCCACAGTGTGGAGTTCCTATTCTACAAACAGGCATAAAATGAAAATTTATATCAATTGAAAATCCTTTTTCAATTGATCATGATCTCTTTCTTTCCCCACTTTCCAGGCCTACCTCGAACAGAAAAAGTTGTTCCATGGAGACATTGCTGCCAGGAATGTCCTCCTCCATCATAACTTCACTGCTAAGCTCTGTGGTTTGGGTCTGGCCTATGAAACTCACACATACGGTGCCAACTCAGTCACACAGATTGTGCCAGTCAAGTGGCAGGCACCAGAGCGGCTCCTGAGGAAACCCCCTGGCATCAAGGCAGACATGTATGATTTAATTATTGAACTTGGAGTTCATCTGTCAGGCCTATCCCTTTTGCTCCTTTAGGTGTCATTTCATGTTCTGAAGTTCACAGTGAGGCATACCTAGTCTCAGCATAATGCTTCACTTTATAGCACACACCTCCTCTTCGTATTTTCTAGGTCACACCTAGTTTGTTGTGTGTGTTGAAGCCAGCTGGCTGGCTAGAATGGAAACTTAACATCCCTTTGTTTTCTTTTCCTGCAGATGGTCTTTTGGAATCCTACTGTATGAAATGATTACACTAGGTAAGATGGTTTAATGGTAATAAAAAAATACATGAGGAAGCAGCAAATTAGTGAGACTAAAAATCTCAAATTTTAGAAAATAAAGGTGGGCTATTTAAATAAGCATCCTGGTTTTTCCAACTTGCAAAGTCCTGACAATTCCTTTTAGACTTTCTGTCAGTGTGAACTGTGGAAGGGAAAAATGGATTTTGCTAGGGAAGGAAAGCCTTCTTACACAGACACTGCTTTCTGCAACTGTTACCTTACGGGTTTAATACTGTTGCACCTTTTGTCCTTCCAGGTGCTCCACCATATCCTGAGGTGCCACCTTCTGACATCTTACTATACCTGCAGAGACAGAACATTATGAAGCAGCCCTCAAGCTGCCAGCCAGCCATGTAAGCCATGTGCTTTATGAACAATTGAACCTGAGATCTGCAGAGTTAAATGAAAGTGAGACATACAAGACTAGGTCTTACAGAAGGTCTTTAAGTCTAGACTACACAAAACAGAAAGCTGTTAGTTGAGGACATTTGATTTCACATCTGCCACATCTGCTTACTGGATTCTGCTGCATGAAACCTTGAGTGCCAAAACCTTTCATTCCCATTTCTGAAAATTACTCGTTTCTGTTTCCTTGTCTGCCCTTGCATTCTGTTGTTCCACTGCTTCCCTGTGAGGAATTCCCTTCTGGAATAATCTTTCTCCTCTAAGTTGCATTATTCTCCCTGAAATGAACAAAGCATCCACAGGGAAGATCTAGGCATTATATTTCCTTTTGTGAAGACATATTTTATTCTAATGCTCAGAGTCTTTTTCTTCCATAATGCTGTTTCAAAAGGAAATACCAAACAATCTTTTTTTCCCTTTTCCCATAGTCACAAGTTGACCCCCTGGCAAACAGCTGTATGAATTTGTTATATGTATCCTTTTTGTATGACTGTAAATTTCAAAGGGCCATTGCAAGAACCTTTAATGAAGCAGAAAAAGGGAAGGCCTCTCGGCATTTTACATATGAGATGACTTGACTGTAGGACAACTTTGTGTTGGTGCTTCGCATTCCCAGTGCTTCCCTACTTCTCCATCTTACAGGTACAACATCATGAGGTCCTGCTGGCAGTGGAATGCAACTAACAGGCCTTCTACAGCAGACCTGATCCAGTCTCTACAAACAGCTATGAAGACAAGCAATGACCATGCAGTACTGCAGGTGCCTGAGCTAGTGGTGCCTGAAGTGTATGCTAACATTGCTGGCATTGATGTGCACAGTCTAGTGAGTGAGTACACTGTGCTCTGAAGACTCTTTCACAAGTTGGTAAGGGTGGAGTCTCTGAGTTTGCCCCTAGACACTTTGCAAGCTCAGAATGGGATGTGTGTGCTGGGAGGGATCTCTTTGTTTTTAAACACGTTATATATATGTCAGATCTCTCCTCTGTGCCAGAAGCAACAGACTATTATCATTGTTATTATCAGATCAAACTGTTTAATGTCATTCTGCCAGTGGTCATTTGGGAGCCAAGTGGCTTTAGGAAGCTGTAGAAAATGTAATGAGATACCTGAGTTAAGGGATTGTATTAGGTTTGTGTGGCAAGGCTTTGGTAGTGAGGAGGCTACAAGGGTGTCTTCTCTAAGAAGATGCCAGAAGCTTCCCCCATGTCTGATAGAGCCAGTTCCAGCTGACTCCCAGGATGGACCAGCCACTGCACAAACTTGAACCCATCAGTAACATTGGTAGCACCTCTATGATGAAAATACTGCACAACAGAACTGGAAGATAGGAGTGACAATATGTGAGAGAAACAGCTCTGCAGATACCAAGGTCAGTGAAGGAAGGGGAGGAGGTACTCCATGTGCTGGAACAGAGATTCCCTTGCAGCCTATGGTGAAGATCATGATGAGGCAGGCTGTCCACATGCAGCCCATGGAGGACCCCATGCTGGAACAGGTGAATATGCCCAAAGAAGGCCCTGACCTCATGTGAAGCCCCACACCAGAGCAGGCTCCTGGCAGGACCTGTGACCCTGTGGAGAAGAGACTACGTTGGAGCAGGTTTGCTGGCAAGACTTATGATCCCACTGGGGACGCACGCTGGAGCAGTCAGTTCCTGAAGGCCTGGTCTTTCCACGGAAAGGACCTACGCTGGAGCCGTTTGTGAAGAACTGCAGCCTGTGGGAAGAACTCACCCCCTTTGGAAAAGTTATTTGGAAAACTGCCTCCCGTGGGAGGGACCCCATGCTGGAAAAAGAGGAGAGTGTGAGGAGGAAGGAATGGAAGAGAGGGGAGAAGGTAGATAAAATCAGGATTTAGGCTGAGCTGGGGAAGAGAAAGGTGTTTTAAGGCCAAGGTCAGTGAAGGAAGGGGAGGAGGTACTTTTGATTTGCAATATATATGCAATTTGCAATATATGATTTGCAATATATTAAATTAATTTCCCCAAGTTGAGTCTGTTTTGTCTGTGATGATAATTGGTGAGTGATCTCCCTGTCCTCATCCACAAGCCCTTCATCATATTTTCTCTCCCCTGTCCAGCTGAGAAGGGGGAGATATGAAGTGGCCTTGGTGGGCACGTGGCAGCCAGCCAGGGTCAACCCACCACAGGGAGATTTCTGGAAGCTCTCACCATCTCTTTTGTGTCTGAGGAAACTGCATCAGTGGGTATTCAAAAGAGGAAGTGTCCTGGGGAGTATGCTATGGGGCACAGCTGTGCAGGAGAAAGTGTATGTAGTAGGAAATACATATATTGCTTCCTGTCCATTCACTAAGGACCTATTCAAGACAGTTGTGTTCTTGCTTTTTAAAAGTGTTCAATAAATGTCTGGGATTTCTCCAGTGCTTTATACTCTGGCTTTCCATGGGAGAATGGATATTTAAAAACCAAAACCCTGCATATCCATGGATGCAGAAGTTGTTACATTAACGTGATACGTCTTTACATATAGAGTGTTCCTTCCCTGTAGTAGCTGTGGGGTCAAGTGAGTACTCCAAGACAAAAGTCCTTACAGACCTCAGTTTCTCAGGGATGGTCCTTAACCAGTCATTCCTTTCAGCAGAGCAGGTCTTTTGTTCATGTGCCTCTTTTGAGTTGCTCATTACTGGGTTAATTATTTTGAGTTTTGGGGGACATCATGTCCGTGTGTATTATGGCTACTGTGAAAACAGTATGGAACTGTTAAGAATACACCTAATACAAAAGGTTGATCTACAGTAAAAACAAGATACAATGACAATAAGCATGTGTGGTGACATTGCTGTGTGATTAGGATGAGAATACACCATTGATTGTATTTCTCTCTGTGGTGTTATCTTTGCTACGCAACTCCTGCAGTGAGGATCCGGGTATTGGACATTACCTTCTTAGCTATCCTGTGACAAGTATGACAGTGTGCACCATTTTGTGAAGAATAGGATGATAACAGAGCTGCTTCAAGGTCTTAGATATAAACAACAGGGATAACTTTGGTAATCTTAGGGAGGATATGAAGTTTTGACCAGTGAGCAGCTGAATGTGAACTCAAGATTCATCCGTAGTGTGAGAAATTTTGTGTATGTAGTTTTCTTGTAAGCCTTTTATATGCCATGCTTTGATCAGTGGCTGCATTTTAATGTGAGTTCTAGACTTGTTTTCCCTAAAGATCTCAATGATGAGGGTTGTTGCACCAGTCACTTAGGTGAGCGCACATGATTTGTGGATTCAGGTGGTGAGTAGGCACTGGCTGTGCCAATGCTCTTGCAGAAAAGTTAGTGCTTCTGCTAAGCCAGCTGAGGGCTTAGTGGAAATACAGCCAGTGAGGCCCAGTGGAAACACACCTGCCTTCAGGGTCTGTCTGGAACAAGGACACGTCTCCTTAATCCAAAAAGTGGGGACTTTACTTGTTCAGTGTTTGCATTTTACAATATAAGCTGCACAAAGCTCTTCCCATTGTATTTAGTCATTCATTTTAATGAATATGCAAACTTTGTAAAAACTCAGAGGCAATTGAAGTTTGGAATGAAGTTTTGAATATTTTTGCTTATTTTTTTCCCTTGTAATTATTTTGGCACTTTGAGCAATAAATTCCTGTAAAAAAAAAATAATAAATAAATGGAATAAATGCACATTAAAGGAATAGTTTTAGTGTTCTGTGTGAAGAATGGATTCAATGTTCACTCAGTACCCTTCCAATTAGCATGACCCTTGTATGTATTTGAAGTTGCAGGGCATGGTAAACCTCAGAGGGCTAATTGCAGTTCATTAGGTTTCAGCCTTTGAAGGAGTTGAATCCCTGATAATTGCAGAACAAGTGTCAGGCCTGCAGCGTGCTACGAGGGTGAAGTTAGTTGTGTTAGGCATGTAGGATTCAAGGCTGGGAACTGGTGTTAGGCAAAAGCCAAACGATGCCTCTTCTAAAGGGGAGTATTTACCCTGAAGGAAGTCTTCAGCCATCACTTTAAATATGATACATATGTAGCTCTAAAAAAGGGGCTTAGATTCTGCTTTCCATCAAAGTTTATTGGTCTTTTTCCAAAGACAATGTTAAGAAATTTTCTCTTTTAAATGCCAAATAACAGGAATGGAATGATGGTTTTCCCTGCGTCTCTTAGGTTTGTGAGAGACTGTATGTCCATGCAGGAAGGAGAGCAGTGTTAGTTGATACAGCACACACACTGCAGCACTGCAAGCTGCATTCAGGAGCGCTCCCTTTGCTCTCTGACTTCTCCCACGGTGTCAGCTAATCCCCAACTTAATGTCCATAACCAGCACTGGTGTAAAACTGGCTTGAAGAACTGACATGTTCTTTCCAAAATGCTAAAATAGTAGCTTCCTCTTATCTCTCCCTCACTTGGAAACAGACTCAAAGCTAAATGTTGGGCAAATTCAGAGTTACCCGTCAGCCAATATATATACACACAATTTTTTTTGTGTATATATATAGGGTTTTTTTTGTGTGTGTGAATAATCTATTCATTAAAAACCCCACCCGAGACTGGGATGTGCTTAAAGGCCTTGGCAGTGAAAGGTGGGTGTGTTGCAGCCGTGCAATGCAATCCCAGGACTCTGAGGAGCAGCCGTGGTACCGCTGCAGAGCTGATCAATAAGGCACAGTGCCACACAGGGAGCTTTGTTACATGGGGAGGTAAAGGTGACAAATGCATCGCTGTTCTTGTTACATCACAGAAAGCAGTGTCCTGGTTTACACCAAGCCTCCTATTTTGTTGCTGTTACCAAAGCTGTGACCGAGGGAATCCATGGGGATTCAGGATGCTGAGCACCTCACAGCCCCTAAGAAAAGACCTGCTTTAGTTTGCCCTGAGAGCAAATCTGTGCCAAGACCCGACTCATGAATTTGTCCACAGAAAGACATTTTCCTGCTATATGATGAGGTCTAAGTTTAATGTCATTGCAATGAAGTGGCTTGATTCCCAATGAAAGTGCCAAATCAAAATCAGATTCAATTTTATAGCGGCACAAAAGGAACTGTATGGGTGGAGTTACCCTACTTTAAATACAATTCACCCTAATTAAAGCAGTCTACACATGAATCTTTTCCACATGGCAGCGCCCCAGAATTTTTAGGATCAGTGCAGACTCACATATGAAAATGTTTCCCAGTTGTACTGTGGACAAGCCTGGGGTTTCAGTGAAAGACTTTGCTTCATTTGTTTAATTTGAGTATCTTGTCCCCATGAAAAATGTTGACTTTATTAGTACCTTGAAATTTTCTCCAAGGTGACAGAGCCACCTGCATAATTCAGCCAGTCCCTGCTGACTTAGTCTGAAGCAGAGGAGCCACAACTCTTGCAGAACGGACAGGCTGGACTTTGCATCTGAAATTTAACTTTCTGATTTGTAATACTTTTAGCTGATGATTTGCCATCACTGAAAGCATGTTTCCTGTTCCTTTGAAACAAGCTTTTTACTTTCTGGCAGGGTGATGCCCTAGGATTGTGGTGTAAAGCTGGAAGCTTTTTTTCTGAGCATGAGAGACTTCCTCCATCTGAAACAAATGCAGAGGACCAACACATAGAACCAGAGAACCATAGAATTGTCTATGTTGAAAGGACCTTTGAGGTCACCTAGTCCAGCCACCAACCTAACTCTGATAAAAACCGTCACTAAACCATGTCATTGAGCACGATGTCAACCCATCTTTTAAATACCTCCAGGGATGGTGCCTCAACCACTTCCCTGGGCAGCCCATTCCAGTGCTTTCCAATTCCAATAAACCTTTCAGTGTAAAAATTTTTCCTGATACCCAATCCGAACCTCCTCTTCTTCAACTTGAGGCCATTTCCTTTTGTCCTACCACCTGTAACTTGGGAGAAGAGACCAACCTCCACCTCTCTACAACCTCCTTTCAGGTGATTGTAGAGAGCGCTAAGGTTTCCTCTCAGCCTCCTTTTCTCTAGGCTGAACAACCCCAGCTCCCTTAGCCTCACCTCATAAGACTTAATTCCTAGACCCCTCACCAGCTTTATTGTCTTTCTCTGGGCCCTCTCCAGCACCTCAATGTCTTTTTTGCAGCCAGGGGCCCAAAACTGGACACAGTACTCATGGTGGGCCCAGTGCTGAGTACCAGGGGATGATCACCTCCTGAGTCCTCCTCACCACGCTGTTCCTGATACAGGCCAAGACGCCATTGGCCTTCTTGGGCACCTGGGCACGCTGCTGGCTCACATTCAGCCGACAGTTGACCAACACCCCCAGGTCCTTTTCTGTCAGACATCTCTCCAGCCAAGCCTGTAGTGCTGCAGGGGGTTGTTTTGACCCAAGTGCAGGACCCAGCACTTGACCTTGTTGAACTTGATGAACACATCTGTTGCATAGAATTCTCTGTGGATTTGAAGCCATGACAATGAGACCCTGTGCCTGAGCAGGTTAGGTCTGCTGAGGGGTAGTGAGTTTAAGGGTCAGCAAGGGCTGTCTTGCTTCCCTCCACTGCTCCACTTCACTGCTTGTGAGCTTGCCCAGCCTCACTTCTGATGGGGCAACGAAGGAGCAGTTTAGCACCACAGCATGTCAATTTGTGCGCACCTGAGGCTTGGACTCACATTCAGCACCTGCTTATACCTGGTGATTGGAGCCTGGAAAAGAGTCAATTGTTTCACTGTCCTTCTCAAATGTAGATGTAGCACGTATTTCATTACAGATAAAAGTTTGTCTGATACCTGCCTTCTTTAGCCATCTGATTGCCTTTTCAATGAGAGACTGAATTAGCGTCAACAACTCTCCTAAGGATGAGGAAGTTCTGTCCAGTGCAGGCAGAGGGAAAGAAAAAGGTTATGATCCAAAAAGTGACAAGAGGGAGGATGCATAGATACTAAATACTGGTGGTGCAGTTTGGCTCCAGAATGCTTTGAATTTCCTGAGACTACAGATGAGCCATTAGATTTTTAAGAGTCTGTCTGATCTCTCTGAGCCTCCATAAATCTTTTTCCTGCTGCAGTGGGCGTGTGGCAAGGGACTCCCATGTGAATACACAAATGATAAGAGACTGCACTGCTCTTACCAGATCTTCTGTGGTCACAGAATGGCTTTTTTGGTGAGGGTTGTGGTTTTGTCATGAGGATGTGAGAGTGCATTCAGTTATGCTACCTCCTAAAGCTTGCTGCACTATCAAGAAATAGTGGTAATTCCCATAAAACCCACTCCCCCTTCCCACTCCCCATGCTGTACAAGGCACATAAAAGTGTGATTTTTTTCACATTAGTTAGTTTCATATTTATAAAATGCTTTAACATGTACCTATAGTAAATAGAGCAGGTGGCTTGCAGTTTTCCTCTTGCCTTGTATTTAAACAGTCCCTACTGTCATCTGCTTCTGCAAGGGGCATTTTCCTCCTGCAGCTTTGTGTTTTACACAAGAAGTGTTGCTCTTCAGTTCCCATGTCAGCTTAGCTTCACACAAAGCATGTTACAGCCATAGCCTAGATTTTACAAGCTCATTTACTTTGCAAGCTTATTTCACCAGTACTTTACATCTGTTTTACTTTCCCATGCTGCCATGACCCTGCACATTCTGCTGCTGTGTTTTAGCCTCAGAGGGCAACACAGAACCACGTGGCAGCTGCTCTCTCTCAAGCCCTTCCACAGCCAAGAGGAGAGAATCAGAAGAAAAAGGCAAAACTCATGGGTTGGGACAAAGGCAGTTTAACAAAACAACAAAACAGTAACAATAACAAGGATAAAGAAGTATAAAAATACAATTACGGTACCAACCGCTCACCGACTGCACCCCTGACCGTCCCCTGACCACGGGCCACCCCCACCTTCCTGTCCCCCTCCCCTTCCCAGCCAGCTCCTGGCTACACCCTGGCCATGGCTCATATGGGATGGAATACCTGTGCCCTGCTGAAGCCTGCAGGGGAGAATTAACCCTATCCCTCCCAGAACCAGAATATCTGCTCCTTATTTGTCTTAGCTGGAGCAGCCCTTGCTCTCAGAACTGCTCCAAGGTGGCATTTGAATATCAAGGCTCAGTCATCCTTCACTGCAGATGTTTCAAAGACAGGGGAAGTTTCTCAGATGTCATACAAAATGGATATTAAAAAAAAAAAATCCTTGTTACAGGGCCATGTGCACCTTTATTTCACACAGGTCATCATAAAGGATGCCAGTGTGGTTTCTGATGTAAGAAACAGGCGGCAACATGGCAAAACTCAGACCTGTCCCACAGGCTGCAGTGTTTACCCTTGCTTCCCCACAGTTGCTGCAGTTGTTCTTCTGTCAAGACTGATTGGACTTACCACACTCTACCAGAGTCTAGTACTCTGATAGACTACCTTAAAACAAACAATTAGTGCTGTGATGCAAATGGAGGACTTGACTTGCGTCTGGTTTTGTTTAGGTGCAACTGTGAGTCAGAATACAACTGAACACAACTCCATACCTAGCTGATTCATACATTTGAGGTATGAATGGGATCTATTTTGTCCCATAATACTCTTTGAGCTTTCAGATGATGCCTGTCAGTTCTGAACTGCTGGAAAAGTTGAGATATTTGTGTTTCTCTTGCTGTGTTGTCCCACATTCATATTGATTTTGTGGAGGCCTTTTTTTAACCAACCCTTTGGGCCATTGCTAGGTTTCTATTCAGTGTGTGAAACTGGTAATTCATGTGCAAAACTATACTAGTTTGGTGATTTCATGAAATTGTTTGTCTTTTGTGTCTTAGAGCTTGCTATCTGATAAATTATTTTCCCAAATGTTAATGAATGTTGTCTTGGTTTTCTTATTGTAAATTGTATGTTACCTCAAATTCCACCTCCTGTGGAAATTATTTCTGTGCAGGATGCTATATTTTCCTTTGGGCATTTTGGGTTGCTTTAGTTTTTTTCCCAATTTCCCCTTGGAATTTTATTTTCATTCCTCTTTTTTCTTGCAATTGTCTTCCCAAGAGAATCATATTTCTCATTCCCAAGCATCACATACATGTATGTGGCAAGCTAGCCTGAGCTGTCATCACTTTTAGCAACAGTGGCCTGAGTAATGTATCAAAACCATTCTTGATATAATATTACACTCAAAAATACAGTAACTCTTTCTTAAGAACAAGCCTGTGGAATGTAATGGAGTTATTCAACACCTGGAAAAATAGCTGGATTTCATATAGCCTGTCAGTAATCCAAGGACTTTTGAATATGTCCTTGATATGAATATTTTCATACCAGGAAACCAAGAATGTCCAGGAAGCATGCCTGGACTTATGCAAAGTGGCATTAAATCACTTGGGACTGAAAGCGAATACCCATTTTTTCAGGGCAAGTGATACACTGGAATCAAAGAATGCTGTCACATCTTACCCACCATGGCTTTGCTGCTCCCGTTAGAAGTGTTGATAATTTGGTATGATCCCCCTACTGCACATTACTGTCCATTCTTGATGTTGTAATGGCATCTGACTTAGGCTTTGTTGCTGTAAATGATGTGATGCACCTCAGTTGTGGATAATTGTTCAGAAAATCCTTACTGAAATCTTGCTGTGCTGTGTAGTTGGTTCTATAGCCTCTTTAGAATTGAGCCTGGTGGTTGTTGGTCTGAGAGTTGTAAGCTCCCTGCCCTGTGGCTCAGCAATAGGTGAGCAGCCAGTAAGCAGCACGTGAAGAAATGCAGGGTGGAAAGCACAACCAGTGTTTTCTTCTGCACACTTCTGTACTTCTAGAGTGAATCTGATGTGGATTTGGCATGTGAAAAACCATAGCCTATCAGATAAAGTGACAAAGTCTTGAAGTGTTGGAACTTAGTAAGGAAGACACAGATCTGTAGATCCCACATCCTGCATAGTCTCCTTTAAAGCTGAAGGAAAAAAATCTGGACTCCAGTTGTCCCAGCAGTCTTACAACTCACAGATCTTCCTTCTTACTTCCCTCTTGGGTTTGATAAATATTTCTTAGTCAGCACAGCTTTTTTTTTGTACCTCCATTCCTCTTGGAGGTACAACTTTAAAGTTCCTCCTGGGCTTGTTTCTAAGCTCTTAAGACTGTATGAGCTTGCAGATCATGCAGCGTGAAGGCATGATACATGTGTGCATCACAGAGTGGGGAGTCCTAGCCTTCACTGGCAAGTGAGTGCTGGGTGTTATTTAAGCTGAAAACTCTTCTCCTCTGCTGCTCTTTTATATAGTAGTGCCGAATGCTTTTGAGATGTCCTCTATTAGAGATTCTTTTCCATGTGTTGCAAATGCTTCTACCAGGACTTTGGGAAACTTATAGCAGACTTATGGTGTAAGGAAGCAGTGTTTAATAGTGCCAGACATGAGCCATGCCCCCTCTGGATCCGGTTCTGGGGTTAGTTTGATTTGGTCCCACTTTTGATGTTTTTAGTAACCTGAAATACTATGTATATAGTTATAATCATAGAATCATAGAGTCATAGAATTGTATAGGTTGGAGAAGATCCTTTAGTTCATTGATTCCAACCATAGCATAACAGTGCCAAGTCCACCATTAAACCATGTCCCTAAGCACCACATCTAAATGTCTTTTAAATACCTCCGGGGATGGTGACTCAACCACTTCCCTGGGCAGCCTGTTCTGATGATTGACAACCCTTTTGGTGAAGAAATTTTTCCTAATCTCCATCCTAAACCTCCCCTGGCACAACTTGAGACTATTTCTTCTTGTCCTATTGCTTGTTACTCAGGAAAAGAGACTTACACCCACCTCCAGCCAGGTTTTTACCCAGAGAAGACTACTCTATTCAAGCCACGAGCAGCCAGTTTATCCAGGAGAATGCTGTGGGAAACAGTGTTGAATGATTTACTAAATTCCAGGTAATCAATATTCACAACCTTTCTCTCATCCACTAAGCATATCTCCTTGTCATAGGAGATCAAGTTAGTCAAGCAGAGCGTGGCTTTCACAAACCCATGCTAACTGGACCTGATTGCATGGTTGTCCTGTGTGTGCAGTGTGATGGCACTCAAGATGATCTGCTCCATAACCTTTCCAGACACCAAGGTCAGACTGACAGATCTGTAATTCCCCAGATTACCCTTATGCCCCTTCTTGTGGATGGGCATCACATTTGCTAATCTCCAGTGAACTGGGCCCTCCCCACTTAGTCAGGACTGCTGGTAAATGGTGGAAGGTGTGTTGGTGAGCACTTCTACCAGCTCTCTCTGCATCCTTGGGTGGATCCCATCCAGCCTCATAAACTTGTGTATGTCTAAGTGCTGTAGTAGGTCACCAATCTTTTCACCTTGGATTGTGAAGGTTTCAGTTTGCTTCTCACCCATGTTTTCCAGGTCAATGGGCAGAGTACACCTAAAGCAACTGGTTTTACTATTAACGACTGAGGCAAAGAAGGCATTAAGTATCTCAGCCTTTTCCTCATCCTTTGTCACTATGTTTCCTCCTTCATCCAACAAAGAATGGAGATTCTCTTTAGTCATGCTTTTGTTGTTAACGTATTTATAGAAAAGCCTTTTACTGTCTTTTACTGCAGTAGTTAGATTGCGTTTTAGTTGGCTTTTGGACCTTCTAGTTTTCTCCCTGCATAACCTCACGTTTTTGTAGTACTCCTGACTTGTCTGCCCTTTCATCCAAAGATCACGAGCTCTCAGCAGACAGGGAAGGCCTGCTCCTGAGCCTTTAAGTGTTCCTTCCTGAAGAATGTACAGCCTTCCTGAACTCCTTTGCTCTTTAGAACTGCCTCCCAAGCGACTCTGTCAACCAGACCCCTAAACAGGCCAAAGTCTGCACTTCAGGAGCAACAAGGTGGCAGTTCTACTGACCCACCCTGAGAATTGAAAGCTCTGTCATTTTGTAAATGCGATGCCCAAGTCAGCCTCCAACTGTCACATCCCCAACAAGTCCTTCTCTGCTCACAAACAGCAGGTCCACTAATGCACCTTCCCTAGTTGGCTCAGTCAGCAGCTATGTCAGGTGGTTATCTTACACATGGTCCATGAACCTCTGAGACTGTTTCCTCTCTGCTATATTGTATATCCAGCAGACACCTGATAAATTGAAGTCCCCCATGAGAACAAGGACTAGTGATGGTGAGACTTCTCTGAGCTGCTTACAGAATATTTCAACTGTCTCCTCATCCTGGCTGGGTGGTCTATAACAGACTCTTACCATAACACCTGCCTTGTTGGCCTTCCCACTGGTTCTTACCCATAAACACTTGATCCTTTTGTCACCATCATCGAGCTCTGGACAATCAAAACGCTCCCTAACATACAGGGCTACCCCACTAGCTCACCTTCCTTGCCTATCCCTTCTGAAGCATTTATAGCCATCCACTACAGCACTCCAGTTGTGTGAGCAATCCCACAACGTTTCTGTGATTGCAATTATATCATAGTTTTCCAGCTGCATGATGGCTTCCAGTTCTTCTTGTTCATTACCTGTGCTGTGTGCATTGGTGCAGATGCACTTCAGTTGGGCTATTGATCCTGCCACCTTTTCTGGGAGGAGAGGTCCTAACACCTATGTAAATTTGCTCAAGTTGATTCTTGCCATTTTGAATGTGCTCCAGTGTACTCAACACATCATGGAGTAGACTGAAGGACCTTACTAGCACACTGGCCCTCAAATATTGTCATGCTGCCTGCAGGCATATCTCCTGCAAGCCTGGTTTTATCCCCTTACCCCTTCAAATCTAATTTAAAGCTCTGTCAATGAGCCCTGCTAACTCTTGCACAAAGATCCTTTTGCCCCTTTGGTAAAGGTGTACCTTGTCTGTCACCAAGAGGTCTGGTGTTATGTAGACTGACCCATGACCAAAGAATCCTTAAAATTCTGTTGGTAACACCAATCCCAGGGATGGGTAATGATCTGCTGGATCTTCCTGTTTCTTCCCTCATCATTTCCTGCAACCGTAAGGATAGAGGAGAAAGCTCTTTGTTCTCCTGATCCCTTAACCAGTCATCCCAAGACCTTGAAGTCTCTTTTGATCAGCCTTGGACTTATTGCAGCTGCATTGCTGCCTGCATTAAAAAGCAATAATTGATAATAATCTGAGGGCCATATCTGGGTAAGAAGCTTTCTTGTCACATCTTTAACCTGGGTCTCAGGGGGCTGCAGTTATTGCTGCTGTTCTTGATTCCTGCTATTCTTGATTGCTTCAATGCTGGTAATAAATTGTAATAGCTTAAAAAATATATATACATATATATTCACTTTATTAATCATAGTTACACTTGCTAGTGGTGATTTGTGTTAATCTGTAGAAAAGTAGAGCAATTAAGAAGCTAAAGCCTCTGTGTCCTTGTGCATTATGGCACCCTGTGAGCTCATGTTTGCAAACCCTAGACACCCACAGGCTGGATAACCCTTTAGGTTGTGATATTTTGAATCCTGATTTTGCTTTGTCTCACCTGCATGAATTATTTCTGCATGCAGAAATAGCATGAAAATATGTTATTCCTGAAAAAATACCCAAACAAATTACTTTTTTTTTTTTTTTTTTACTTTTTACTTTTTAAGCAAGAAAACAAGGAAAAAAAGACAGGGGAGTCCCATTATTTTACTGAGACAAATGATGTCTTACCACCTCTTTGTTTTAACAAGTGTTATTTTAAAAAGTAAGGAGAACAAAAACTACTTCAATGCTGTCAAAATAATCATATCTTACTTGGTACAGGGAATGCCAGCAACTTATACATTGACATACATAGTTCAAAGTTATTATTCTTCTTAACTATCTTTGAGAGAAGGGTTTTCAACAAAAGGTGTGGGGAGAGGTTGCAGGGATCATGTGAGTGGGGGGTCACATGGCTTTTTCTGGTTGATAGTTCCAGAAACCCACAACATTTCACATTTATAAAAGTCTCCATTCCTCTCTATAGCAGTTTAGATGAAAGCTTCACTGCCAGACAGAGTATATATTTTTTATTTATTCTTTATTACAATCCCCACAATGTATTTCTCATTGCTTCTCCATGACTCCTGTCTTTTGCACCAACACACATGGGTGCACACTCAGGAGTAATGCAGATGCAGTCCTGAACGGGGAGGGGAAGAAACCAACCAGCCAGTGTCATATGTCTTTAAAAGAAGTGAACCACACAGTGTGGTTATGGATTGCACCATATTTAAAATCATGTTGAAAGTTTAAGTCTGACACCTTAAAAAGCATAGGTGTTTCGTCAAGTAAAGGAAGTGAGAAAAAGTACAAAGAGAGACTTAGAAAGTAGCAGACAGTGTGAAACAGCACCAGGACTAGAAAGGAAAACAAACAAACAAACAAACAAAACAACAACCAAAAACCCCTTGGGCAGAACACACACAGAACACAAATAATGTCACCTTTCCAGCTGAGCTCCTAAAAAGAGGAAGCTGTGACATGACTGTGCAGGGGGCAAGGCAGGCAGCCCCCGTGGTGCAAGCCCAGCTCCAGATGCCCTAATGGGAGGCTGGTGCCTGCCACTGCCCTTACTCCCTAAGCATGAGCCCCTTTTCCACCACAGGGTACAGTGTCTAACTGTGCAAGGGTGTCTGTGGCAAGGTGGGGGCGGTGGAGGTCTGCAGGGTTGGTCTCTGTGGGGGATGCTGACTCTGCAACGAGCCCACCACAGGATGCACCTGAGCCCCTCAGCCAGGGTGGTGGCACCTCTGGAGAAATGTATCAAAAATAAAAGGGCAGGGATAAAAAAAAAGCAAGAAACAAGAGGGAGAACACCAACCTCAGGACAAGGAGCATGGAAGGACCTTTGTGGCTATGGTGTTTGCCTTCCCAAGCAATCATGATGTGTGCTGAGCCCATCTTTCCTGCTATAGGCTGGACATCTGCTAGCTGGTGGGAAGTAGTGAAAGAACTTTTTGCTTTGCTTGGGTGTACAGCTTTTGCTTTCTCAAATGAACTGCCATTATCTCATCCCACAAGTCCTCTCACCTTACTTCTATTTTCTCCCTGTGAAGTGAATGAGTGGGTAGATGGGTGTCTGGCTGTTGACAAGGGTCAGGCCACAGTAGTAACTTACCTCTTGAATGGATCACAACACCAAAGAAACAAAAGGCAAATATGGCACCACTTTTTAAGGGTCTTAAAACTACAGACCAGAAACTTGACTGTTGCATTCCACATGCTGGTAGAAACCATTACAAACATAGATAGAATGGACAATGCTTTAAGTAGAATGGACTGGGGAAAAAAATGACTTTGCTTCTATGCAAGAAACTCGGTAAATACTGAAGTTCTCTGAAGGGGTAAATAAGCAGGTATATGTCAGGAAATTAATACACACAATTCTGATGGTCTTGCTGGTAAGGGATATTTGAAGTGGATGCACTTCAGCAGATCTGGTGCTCGGGGATTTCTCCTGGCTGGCCACTGGAGCCTGGACTGGTGTATCTGTGGTCCTGGGAGATCCCAGGCTGATGGATCCCAGGCTGCTTTTTTCACATTTGTGTGTTCAACCAAGAGTGAAACTGAACATTTATCACAGACACACACAGATATACAACACTAGCTCTGCTAGATACACAGATGGCCACAGACACTGCAATGCCTTCAACACCACCTATAGATAACACTCCAGGACTCACACAAATGTGTTACAGACAGCACGGTCCCCTTCCCCCACACTGCCTGCTCAGGATTGAAGTCCACTTGAGAAAGCACACGCACAACGTTCACAAGCACAGGCACACTTTCATGGACCCATGAGTACCAGCACAGCACCTCTCCATCTGACACCCCTGCCCAGACCCCAGCATCTTTTACCCACCCCAGAGATGCCCTACTGACCAGTGGGTCCAGTTTGGTACTCACTTGAAAGCAGACCCATACATTCTCGAGCTTATCTCACAAGCACCCTACACTCACAAGAACCCCTAGATACCAGCAGAGAACCTCTGCACACAAGGTGCCCCTGCCTGGACCCAAATGCAGCAGGTCTCCTCCAACTGCTAAGGACCAAATCTTCTTGAAGGCACATAATGATTATTGTCACGTATACACTTTGGTTGGAAGATAAGGGATTTAAGACCCTCAGCCAATGAGGACTAACATGACCATATATGTTCACAGGTTAGATTCAACCAGGGTATAAATGAAGCCCCACTGGAGGGTAAACAGTGAGTCCTCCTCGGAGCAGCAGATTGGCAGTCGGGGACTCTTCCTGTGGGCTGGAACACCAACTCCTGCAACTGAGACCCCTCACTTTATTTGGTGAGTGTGCATTTTTGATCCTTGTTTCTCAAACTTAAGAATTCTTAAGTCAGCTGTAGTATTAATTCCATTTTATGTCTTGAACATGTGGTTTCCTAATGTTGTTGGAGTCTTAAAAGGTTTGGTTAGCATAAAGTTGTTTTGTTAGAATAAATTTTATTTTGAGGTTATTATCTGACTAACTTAATTTTCTTGCAGTTCTCTGTGACACCAGGGCCTCCTACTTGCTGGCTGGTGCAGCTTGGAGCTTGCTAGGGAAATGACAAGCACGGCCCACATACCACAAGCTGGGGGAAGACTCAAGACACCCTACCCCCAGCACATGGGCCGTGACCCATGGTCCTGCTCCAGCCACCAGCACTGAGCCACTCACTCACCTTGGTCTCCCCAACAGCTGTGCCCAGGGCACACGAACACCAGTCATGACCCTGAGGTTGGGCTGAGTCCCTCACCCACCCCAGAGCCTGGCATCATGGCCCTGACTCCGGTGAGAGCAGATCATGGGCAGGGCTGGGTCAGCTAAGTGCTTACACGCAATAAGCAGCTGCCCAAAATACCCATCCCCTGTTTCACCCCATCCCCTGTGTTCACCTCCCTTCACGTAAATGTTCCTCAACAAGTTTTGCAGTCTTGCAGCCCCACCTCGAAAACTTTAAATCCTCCTGTTCCTCTTGTTGTCCACTTCTTATCAGTTCGAAGCCCAGGTTGACCCTCTCCAAAGTTGTGTCATGGTCAGATAGTGGCTGAAGACTTTTGATTTCTGCTATTGCCTTTGTTATTTCTTGTGCATCAAGTTGGTATCTCTCTGGATTTCTGTTTAATAATTTCCTCCTTAGGATCTTCTTTTGCATTGAAAGGGTCCTTGATTGGATAGCCTTAATGAAGCAGAGGCTTTTGTCTTCCACATAGCTCTACAGAAGGATTTTAGTGCCAGCATGAGCAGAAGTGGGTTGATCAGTTTCCTATGATTACTTCAAAATTCACTAAATGGAGGAGATGCTTAGGGCTTGGGTAGGTAAGAAAATAATCCTTTGATGAGGAAAGGTTATAGCAGAGCTATTGCCACTGGATAAACCTCTCATTACTTTTTACCTGAATCGCTGTAACAGGAATGCAAGCAATTAAATACCTGAACCTGAGTCAGGTCATGATCGCCATCTTTATTGTACCAATAGCCTGTATGTGATCTTGTATGTACACATCTGAGCTGCGGGTCTCAGCTCTTCAGCACAACCTGTCTTCTTCAAGATGAGATGAAGAGGTAGGAGTGGTACTGTGCACTCTGGAAAATTTACACTATTGAAAACTGTACGCTGCTCTCTTTAGATGAGTTTATTTTTTGTTGATTGTATTTCTTTATTTTCACCAGGAGCCTTGAGTTTGAGATAACCAAAACCCAGTGCAATAAAACCCCCACAACAAAACAAACAAACATACAAACAAAATGGAGATGTTTGGCTCAAGTTCTTAGTTGATGGGCATGTTGCAATACAAGCCTATCTGCTGAAACACACAAAGTGGCATTATGACATATATATGACATATATATAGGATCACAGAAGAGAAGCACCCAGATCTTCCTCATTGCCTTTCATATTAAACATTCCTTCCTATAAGCGATATATGATGCAGTAAGGCTTTTTGTGAAGCCAATGCTTCCTGTCTGGTTGAAGCAAATGTCTTCAGAAGAAGCATTTCCTATGAACTGGTATTATCTTGTCAAAGTGTGACTTTGATGTGTTTTATTGTTTGTGACAAGAAAGAGGAGCCAGATGCAAGCTGTAACCTAAGGTTTTTTGAATGTGTACTTCCTGCACAGGTATATGCCAGCTCTGAGCTGGAGGAGCTGTATTTAGTTTCATTAGGTATGTTTTAATAAGTTTAATTTTTTATACTGAGTTATACAAAGAAAGCCTTTTATTGAATTAATGTTGCATTCTTTATTTAATTTTTTTCATAAACCTGTGTTTTAAATTAAGAACATCCTGCCCTAGAATGCCCTGGTCAGCTGTAGAAGCATAATGAAGAACTCAGAGGCATGGGGGCAGAATTTAGAACCAGTTTGCTGGGGAATGTGATAAGTCTGATGTTTATGTCAAAAACCTGCCTACAAGGAGCCACAGATTTGTAAAACAGTGTTAAAGTTCTTCGCCCAGCGAGTCCTCATCCTTTATGTAATTTCTGCTGTGTGTCTCATCAGGGTTCATGGACTTGTGCATGCATGTCTCATTTAAATGCTTCCTAATATGATCCTCCTTCACCAAGGATAAGTCTACCTTGCGCTGGACTTTCTTACAGTTTTCATAGAGGGGAGATTGCTGAAGGCAAGTCACATCAGCAAAGACAGAGATGAAGAAGGCACTGAATCATAGAGTATCTCACCCTTTTCTATGTCTTTGAGACCATCTGCACTGCATATTCAGCAGCAGGCCCACATTTTTCCCTAGTCTTTGTTTTGCTGATGTATCTGTAGAAACCTTTCTTCTTGCCCTTCACATCTCTTATCAGATTCAAATCCAGATGGGCTTTGGCTTTCCTAACCCTATCCCTTCAAGTTAGATGATTCCTCCTGGGTGACCTGACCCTGCTGCAACCTGTTGTACATGTCTGAGTTTAGTTAGCAACTGCTTGCTCATCCATGCAGGCCCACTGCCACCTTTGCTTTGTATCCTACTCATTGGGATGGACCATTCTTGACTTCAGAGTAGCTGAAAACTAACCAGCTATTCTGAACCTCTCTTCTCTCCAGAACTGTCAGCCAGGGGATTCTTGAAAGCAGATTCCTGAGCAGGCCGATGTCTTGTCTCCTCAAGTTCAGGGCTGTGAGTCTGCTTTTCATTTTTTGCCCCTTTTTTTCAAGATTCTGAACTCCACCACCTCCTGGTTACTGGAGCCACCTAACCCCAAGGTTACATGTTTGATGACTTCTTGTCCATGTCCTTAAAAATAAATGGAGTAAGAAGAAAAGAGGAAAAGGAAGGGAAATGAAGAAAAGGGATGAAAATTATTTTTGTCTTTTGATATTGAAGATACATTCCTGGTAACTTATAGGGTGAAAATAGTTATGCAACTGTTCATAAAATTATGCTTCCTGATTTTGATTAGTTCTCAGAGTTAACAACATGAGGGATTTGTGAAGTCCTCTTCTGTTCTGAAGGTACTATAATTTCTCTTGTCCATCTGCAGTCAAGTCCAAACCTATCGGTAAAACAGGCATGAGCAACTTTTTTCTACACGGACCAGACTTGTGTGGAAAGACTGATATTGTTCAGAAAAAATGTTCTTGCAGGAGAAGAGCTGGCAGCACTAGCGTATGATTTTAGTAATTGATTCTACAGATTCAACATGTTCATGCATTCTGTTCCTCAGTGGATTTAACATTAGAATTAGCTCAGAGTTTGGTGTGCCCATGGCAGGCGTAGGTTAAGTCACTGTTAAGTCTGAAAGGGTAAGGATTTGTGCTGGGGTAAAAGAATGCGAGTTTCCTGTGTGGGTGACCACAATACTTTTTTCTCATCTCTCAGTTGCTGTTTTAGCCTGATGGTAATGATCACTTTGTAACCCTGCAGTCTCACATATGGATACCAGAACAGATACATCACCTGTTCCACTATTGTATTTCAGATCCATCCTGTGGAATTAAGGTAACCTCCCACCCACTTTCTTGTCTGAATGCTCCAAGAACTTTTGCTTTAAAATCAGTATGTCATTGATATAGATCAAACATATCTGTATTGTTTTTATTGATGACGCTTGCAGTGAAAGAGAGAAATGTGTTCTGCAAATTGTCCTGCTAGAATTACCCATGTGCACCTGTCTGCTACCTAAAAAAAATTCCTTACTTCCCCTTTGACCTAAGTTGCTTACTTCTATTAACTGTGGAGAATGCTAGATAACTTCACTTACCTGTGAAAGCAAGATGTCCCATCTAACGCTGACCTACCTACCATCAATCACAGCAGCAGTTTAATCACAAAAGATAGAGCTCTTCATGAGTTATTGTCATTGCTTAAATGATTTTGTATTCCAGAAAGCTGATTTGGACATCATTCCTTCTATGTCTTGTTCTTTGGCTAATAACATGCTCTGTTGTTACAAATGATTCCAAGCTGCGGGGAGGAAATTTCTATTGACCTTCAAGGAAACTCACATCCAGATCCAGACGTTGTAACTCATTGCACTTTTAAATTCCAAGTAAACAAAAGTGAAAAAAAGAAACACTTAAAAGCATGTGATGGGAATAAAAAGGAGCACATCTATCTGAATGTGAAACACAGCCCTTCTTCCAAAAAACAGATGATGAGAGGACAAAGAACAGAAGAGAATGAGACCACCAAGGGCAAAGGTAAAGGCTCTTAATAATAGGAAAAGTGTATGCGTTACTGAATAGTTTAATAGATTTCGTGTCTGAATTAGAAATTGGCATTTGTATGCTAAACATTTTTTATCCTGCTGTTTGAAGCTGGGAAGGGTGGGCAGCTCAAGGCCCAGCTCTAAGTTGGAGACTTGCAACTCCAACAGAGTAAGTAATGTGTGGTCTAATAATTCCTGTTGATGCCATATCAAAACAGTCATTATATTTGGATTTAAGACTCGTCACATGTAAATCTGTGTTGTGACTGATCGATATGCCCCTCCAATGGGAGAAGGCTCAAAGGAGATGGGCAAGTGCAATGTGCTCATACAGTTTGCAGTAGTTGAACATGGCTGCCAGAGAGAAAATGGAACTTAATGTTAAGGGGACAAGAGAGGTACCTTTTTTTAGATTGATAGTTGCGTCAGGTGGGTGGATCAACTGGTTGTACCAGTTGTAAGGGTCAGTTGGCTGTGCAAATTTTTGTCCATGAATTAATCAAGAGTGTGAATGCTTTCCTGAGTTAGCCAGACTGGCATGGGGTGACTATATATGGCTCAGACTAATGCAGAGTACAGTCATTTAACTACCTACAAAAAGAGTTTTGAAGTGAGCAACAGGCTTGAGCTGCTTAAACCCGCATATTCCTTCCTGGTGCCACCCAGGGTTGCGACGGTTAGCACATCATAGAGACTGGCAATGAGAATCACATTTGTATTTTGATTTAACTGTGTATCAAAATTCCCCTATACTGCTAAGTGTGCTAATTTGCACTTGTGTTGCGTTTACAACACATGATTGTATCATTCTGCTAAATCAGAATCACACATAACATCACATATCTTCAAATTGGGTATTAGACTTTAAATTATCCATGTGTGGAATACCAAAAAGAAACTGGTCAGAGAGCATTGGACTCTGACACAAGTGTAGCCAGAGGTAGACACTGCAGTTCAATGTAAGCTGTACTTTTGGAGGTGATGCCATTGAGAAAGCCTCACCTTTCTCACATTTATGTTTTTCTTCCTGTTAGATTCTCCTGTGTCATATACTACCTGCTGGATTATTGCAGTGGCTCTAGGGACCCTCTTCTTGGCATTGCTGGGAACAACAGTGGGCTTTATTATCAAGGGTAAATAATTTTCCTCTATTGAAAACATTTGGTTTGAATTTAGAATTTTGTTAGGGAGTAAAACAGAGCTCTTGAAATCTGCTCAGGGCTCCAAGGAAAGTGTGGAAGTACCTTTTATCTGTTAAAAAGGCTTCCTTCTTTTTTCTGACATTTTTAATTGTTAAGCTTGGTCTAGTTAGACCTGCCCTAGGAAGGAACAAGAAACTAAAGGGAAGAGAGCATCAAAGATGCCTTTGAAGGAGTGACTGTGAAGACTTCATTGTACAGCAAGCACACTGTTTTGGGTGTTCAGCCACTCGAGAATATTTACCCCCTGATGAGTACAGCTCTAGGCTGGAGTTCATAAGCTGAAGGCCTGTTCAGTGCTGCTTAACATCTTTGTTAGAGACATGGACAGTGGGATAGAATGCACCCTTGGCAAGTTTGCCGATGACACCAAGCTGTGTGGTGTAGTTGACAAGCTGGAGGGAAGGGATACCATCCAGAGGGACCTGGACAGGCTTGAGAGGTGCACCCATGCAAATCTCATGAAGTTCAACCAAGTGCAATCTCAAGCACAAATACAAGTTGGGTGGAGAAGGGCTAGAGAGCAGCTGTGAGGAGAAGGACTTGGGAGTGCTTGTGGATGAGACGTTTGACATGAGCTGACAGTCCACGCTGGCTGCTCAGAAAGCCAACTGCGTCCTGGGCTGCATCAAAAGGCCTGTGGCCAGCAGGTCCCAGGAAGTGATTCTGCCCCTCTACTCTGCTCTTGTGAGACCCCACCTAGAGTACAAACTTGTCAGGTGCCAGGGCTTTGCCTATCCCATTAAGTAAAGGGAAACATAGGTCAAAGTCAAAGTTTATGTGGAGAAGACAGAACAAAAAGGGGAGGGAAA
This sequence comes from Jacana jacana, assembly GCA_013400555.1. Classification (NCBI taxonomy): domain Eukaryota; kingdom Metazoa; phylum Chordata; class Aves; order Charadriiformes; family Jacanidae; genus Jacana; species Jacana jacana. The sequence continues at coordinate 316 of VZTM01015990.1, read as the reverse complement.
AACAAAAAGGCAAAAACACTGTGAAGAAAAAGGAAAGTTCCAAAGAACCCCATACACTCTCCCACCTATTCCCATCTGGGAAATGGATGCCTTTCACAGAGCCATTCAGAGACTCCTATGCAGATAATTACATTATCTTTGACAGTCGCAGAAGACTCCAGGGATGGCATTACTGTAACTGTGGAGAATAATTTTCTGGAGCAGATGTATTTGTGAAATGTGCTTGTGAGGAATTGGCTATGACTATGAATAGAAAGCAAGCTGTATGATTGTTTTGCAGGCTGCTCATGTCCACGTTGCCCTGAGCAGTGGGTGG
>VZTM01015989.1:26647-85329 GCA_013400555.1 Jacana jacana | reverse complement strand
AGCACTCCTCTCCTAGTTGGCTCCTTTACCATTTGTATCAGGAAGTTATCATCAATGCACTGGAGGAACCTCCTGGACTGTGGATGGATGGCTGCATAGGCTTTCCAGCAAATATCAGGGTAGCTGAAATCCCCAACGATAACCAGGGCCTGTAGCTGCGAGGCTGCTATCAGCTGCTTGTAGAAGGCCTCATCAACTTCCTCATCTTGGTCCAGTGGCCTGTAGTAGACACTCACAACAGTATCACCCATGCCAGCCTGCCCCTTAATTCTCACCCACAAACTCTCAATTCGCTCCTTACCCACCCCTGGACCGTACTCAGTACATTGTAGCTGCTCTCTCATGTAAAGAGCAACTCCACCACCTCGCCTTGCTGGCCTATCTTTCCTGAGAAGGCTATAGCCATCCATGACCACATAACCAATAACTAAGCCAACTGGAGCACCATATGGTCTGTGTTAGCCCAGGAAGGATGAGCAAGCTGGAGCTTGTCCTGCTGGACAACAGGATGACCATGAGCCAGCAATGTGTCCTTGTGGCCAAGAAGGCCAATGGCATCCTGGGGTGCATCAAGAAGAGTGTGGCAAGTAGGCTGAGGGAGGTTATCCTTTATCCTGCCCATTTACTCTGCCCTGATGAGGTCCCATCTGAAGTACTGTAACCACTACTGTAACCAGTTCTGGGCTCTGCAGTTCATGAAAGATAGGGAACTGGCAGAGGTTACAAAGATGATGAGGGAACTAGAACATCTCTCACAAGGAAAGGCTGAGAGACTTGGGGCCTTTAAGTCTGGAGAAGGCTGAGGGGTGATCCGATCAACACCTACAAATACTTAAAGGGTGGGTGTCAAGAGGCTGGGTCCAGTCTATTTTCAGTGGTGCTCAATGACAGGACAAGAGATAATGGCCACAAACTTAAACATAAGAAGTTCCATCTCAACCTGAGGAGGAACTTCTTTCCTTTGAGACTGGCAGAGCCCTGGAAGAGGCTGCCAAGGGAGGTGGTGGAGTCTCTGTCTCTGGAGGCATTCAAAACCCTCCTGGACCCTTTCCTGTGCTCTGGGTGACCTGCTCTGGCAGGGGGGTTGGACTACATGATCTCCAGAGGTCCTTCCAATCCCATATCATTCTGTGATTCTGTTACTTTAGCTTGGCTTCACTGCCTATATCTTCTTCAGAGGTTGGAAGAGAAGAAAGGGCTTTGACTAGAAAGGGCGCACATTGTTAACCAGGCCTTGATGTTGAACCCAGGGACCAGCAAACCCAAAACCCATATTGCAGCACTTGGGGAGGGCTGCTATTGAACAAAATCTCTGCCCTCCTATGGAAAATAACTATTGTGGCCTTCAACCATTTTTATTACCCTCCTCCACGCTCACTTTCTGCCACATGAACTACTGTCCATTGGCAAAAAACCATCAGTATCAGTTGTCAGTGCCTCAAGCACTGCAAATTATGGAAAAGTTTTAGAGCATAAAATCTTGCCAGGCAGGTGTAATAGCTTGTTTGGGTCTTAAGCATGCTGGAGGCACTACAGCTGTTTTGTGGCCATCATGCAGATGAAATGGCAGATGATTTTAAGTCACCACAGACAGATTGGTCAGTCAGTGGAATCAGCTGCCCAGGGAGGTGGTTGAGTCGCCATCCCTGACTGTGTTTAAGAGTAGATTAGATGTGGTGTTGAGGGATATAGTGTAGGGGAGAACTCTGTAGAGTAGGGCTGATGGTTGGACTCAGTGATCCCAAGGGTCTCTTCCAACCTAAATGATTCTATGATCAGATGAGTTACAGCTGACATCAGACCAGCCCTGACAGATAAAATATAATGGGGGAGTGGAAGAAGTTCTAGATGAAGACATAATTAAGACACAGCTGGAGGGGAGGATCTGAAACAAGTTGCTCTGAGGTGCTGAGCAAAATAAGTTTGCAGTCCAAGGTGACAGAAGGGGCAGCTGGTGTTGAACACTATGAGAAGGAGACCTCCATGCTGGGGTGCAAGCTAGGTCAGCCCTGCAGCTGTGGCAGTTGGGCTAGGACAGTTTGCTGGTCCCTCACTCTGCAATATCCATCATGCCACAAGGGCTGATGTGCAGACCTCAAGGTTGGCTTTTCAGGTTTGAGACACAAGAAGACCTTTTCTTCCCTCGTCTCAGCTGAAAACCACAGCTCCTCAGGGAAACAGGACAAGGTCTAAACACTGCAGATTCCCACCTAAACTCTGCAAGAGCAATAACCAGAAACTAGGCATGCAAGAGCTTCCTATGAAGTCTGCCTGAAGAATTCTCCAGGAGCCCTGCCAACCTCCTGCCTGCCCACTCCAGCTGCCTCCAGCCCTGCTGCCTGTGTCCAGGACCAACTCTGCAAAGTCAACAGGAACCATTACAGAGGCTTCTGGGCCAAGTTTGGACATCACCAGGTACATTTCCTTCTCTGAATAATCAGTATCTGCTCCAGGGTCAAAGAGCCGAAGGGCTAAGAACCAGAACATGAGATACTCCAAATCCTGACGGATGTTCTTATCCCAGAACAAGGTGTGCTGGCAACAAAATACAAATTCCAGCCATTGCTCTGTTGGGCATGTATTTTGCCTATAAACTCATCAAAATGCTTGCTCTACTCATGTTTGGTTTTGTGTTTGTCTTTTTTTTAAATACAATTTAAGTTAGCAACGCCTGTCTGTGTGGTAAACACTTCCATAGGAACAATATTAAGAAAATGGAAAAATTCGGATCATTTGCCAGTCTGCTCATGCTTGTAGCAGCACTCAGAGTTTGGGTTTAAAAATAACCTTTAAATTTCATTTAATAACTGCTATCAAAATCCTATCTGAATCCTAATGCATTTTTTTTCTACTTCCCGCTTTCCCCATCCATCTAGTCTGAGGGAGGCATGACAAAATATTGTCATTACGTGTCCTTCCTGTCTCCATACAACTCCTTGTAATTTGGCTGGCATTTGACTCAGGCATTTGAAAGAGCAAATCCTAACACCACACACTCATGCAGCTCCTTTCTCAGCAAAGGAAAGGAAAATTGCTGGCATTACACAAAAGCTTCTATATTTTGCTTTCCAAGCCCCTTTGTGCTCTGCAGCTTTTCGAAAACTACCATACTTGCCCAACCAACACATCTATTTTCTTTCCACTTCTTTCTTCTCCTTCCTCTATTTTCCTGGAGGAGGATTGTGTTTGTATTTCCATCAGACACCCCCCTGGGACCCATAGTGAGGGGAGGTAGGTATTTGTGGCTGATCCATGCCCCCCATATCAGCCACTATGTTTGACCCAGGGGCTTTTACTCCATGGAGCTGTGCTTGCAGTACTTTTCCATGGACAAGGTGATGCTGTTCCCAGTCCACAGTTACTCCAAGAAAAGGTGTGGGAAAAAAGTCCCTCTTGTTTCAAGCCTAACACTTGGATCGTGGTTATGTTTGGGCAAAGCAAATTGTAGGATGATCTTTACAGCGATTTTATATTGGTTCTTGTTTCACAGCCACAGCAGAAATGGAAAAAGAGTCAATGGACCCAAGGAAGGATTGTTGGGTTTTCACATCAGGCCAGGTAGAAGCTGGTCAGAGCAAAGGTCTGTGCAGCCTGTTACCTGAAAAGCGATTCTTAGGAGGAGAATAAAATTAGGGCAAAAACATGATCTTTCTTGCTCACAAACCTTACACATCTCCAGCAACCTGTCACTGAGGAGTTCAGTGCCAGAGATGTTTTCTGGGCATTAATTAGCTCTCCACAGAGCTTCCTTCTTCCAACCTGCCTGCTCTTCCCTTGGACCTGTATGAGGCTTTTGGTGCTCTCAGCATCCTGGGGCACGACATTCCCCTGCTTTTTTGCTCACTGTGCAAAGACCTGGCTCCTTCTTGCTGCAGACCCACCACTGCAAGCGATGCACAGGGCAGACCTCACATTGAGGGGACACAAGGCCAGTATTCACCTATGGCTACTCATGCTGGTCCCCCTTTCCATCTCCTGGCCAGCTGCCAGATGCAGTGCACTTCTTCCTGGCCCCAAAGCAATGTCAGAGCAGAGTGGTAGCTTTATAGATTCATAGAATGGCTTGGGTTGGAAAGGACCTTAAAGATCATCCAGTTCCAACCCCCCTGCCATGGGCAGGGACACCTCCCACTAGACCAGTTGGCTCAAAGCCCCATCCAGCCTGGCCTTGAACACCTTCAAGAATGGGGCAGCCACAGCTTCTCTGGGCAACCTGTTTCAGTGTCTCACCACCCTCACAGGAAAGAATTTCATCCTGATATCTCATCTAATCTCCTCTCTTTCAGTTTAAAACCATTACCCCTCATCCATGGGCTCCCCTCCCTGATCAAGAGTCACTCTCCATCTCTCCTGTGGCCCCTTTCAATTTCTTTGCTCTTCAGCTCCCAAGTGCTCAAGTGGGTGATGAAATGGTAGCTGTAGGACAGCGGGCAAAGGCTTGGAGAGGGATCCACAGAAATGGCTTTCAACAGCTGGCAGGGGGAAAAAATAGTTCTGCTGGCACATGGCTATAAAAAGGTTTATGTGCTGCACTTTGAAGGAGAAAATTGACTCCATTACAGTCAAGTGGCTCAGTGCCTTCAGCTGTGTCTGGACACTTCTGATGCGCAAGGAAATTGTTTTGAGGCCTTCTGTTGTGCTCCTCCAGCAGAGCTATGCCCCCAACATGCTCAAACACCTGCTCTCCCCACCACTGCCTGCCCCGTGCCTGCTGAACTCAGGCAACACAGGAATAACTGCATCAATACTCTCCCATCATCCCTTGGTCCTGCCCTGATGTTTTCCCAGCTACTTTTGAGCCCTCAGTCTCCCCTGTGTGGTTGAACTCCTCGCTTCCATTGTTGTCCATGGGCTGCTGCTCTCATCCAAGGATCTTGGGGCAGCAGTGCAGGGCTGGAGATCTCCTGCAGGAACTGAGTAGGTGCCTCAGAGAAGGCTCAGAGAGACAGAGGCAATGATTTGGTCAAAGTTTTTATGTGTCTCAGACAATGAGAGTGCCTCTTGCATTCACTGCACTGGATTTCTCACTGGAGATCTCCCTGGTGAGCAGCAAAGAGTGACCATGCTTCACAGAGGCCTGCAGGAGACAAGGGGCTGGTCAGAGAGTGGAGCCATAGGAGGAGAGGTGTTTTAAACTGAAAGAGGGGAGATTTAGAAGAGATCTCAAGAAGAAATTCTTTTCTGTGAGGGTGGTGAGACACTGGTTGTCTAGAGAAGTTGTGGCTGCCCCATTCCCAGAAGTGTTCAAGGCCAGGCTGGATGGGGCTTTGAGCAACCTGGTCTAGTGGGAGGTGTCCCTGCCCATGGCAGGGGGTTTGGAACTAGATGATCTTTAAGGACCCTTTCAACCCAAACCAGTCTATGATATTGCTGGGGTTTGGCTCTATGCCTCCAGAGATCCTCTTCCTCTTTTACTCCTTCCCACATTGTACCCCAGGGGATGCAGTCCCATCACCTCTGAGGTTTGGGGGATGCGAGGTTCATGCTTCTTTTGGAATCCCAGTTTTGGAAGTCCCGGTTGAGATCAGTAGCATTATGCACCATTTTGCTGTGGTAACAACCCACCTGGGTGAGGATCCTCACACTCACCACGCTGTAAGGCTGTGAGTTCAGCAGTGCTGTCCCCCAGTCTTGAAGCATCCACTTCTCTGATGAGCTATAGAGGGGGGGCGTCACAGAGTGCCACCTCTCTCCAGCTGACCCACACTCTCCCACGGTAGCCCTGTGCAGGCATCGCTGTCGTGGGATATGTACATCTGGGACCCTGAAAAAAAATAAAACCTTAAAAAGCAGAATTTGGCTCTGTGTTCAAGTCCCACATGAAAGCCCAGTGTTCAAAGTGGTTTCTGGCTTTGAAATATCCTCTGTGTGTTGGCTGCTTCTGTCTTTGTAAATTCCTTGTTTTGTTACCGTCACACAGGTTTTATATACAGGGGCCTTTCTGGCAGAGCTTATTCCCCATAGGAACCCCATATGCTAATCTTCCCCTCCGTGGGCAGAGCCTATCAAGCTGCTAATGGAGTACAATGGGGGATGGAGAATGAAGCTTTCCTTTTCCTCCCAGAGCAGCCGCCCCAGCGAGCAGGCGGAGCCAAGGGAGGCTGACATTTAACGCAACTACCGAGATTACATTACTGAGATTATATTTAATATGGCTGGCCAAATCTTTCAAACAAAATCAATGTTCTTTTACTTAATAATACCCTTGCCACATCTTAATGAAGGCTCCTCCAGCTCAAGGCCCTATTTTTCTGCAGTCATTTTGTCGTGTGACATCGCTGACTGCATCAGATGGTACCTAATGCTATTTTCATCTGTTTCTATTGGATTTTATGCGTTCCCATCCTCGATTTGTCAATTGCAGGATCAACTAATCAAAGGACTCTTACGGGAGAAACACTTTTATTACTGAGAAGGAAGGGTAATTCATTTAAATCCTGCATCTTCTTGCAGCATCCAACATCTATTAATAACTCCTTTTACCGGACATGGACAGGTGGACGACAAGGGACCTACAGACCAGTCTGTGGCCCCTTGAGTTATTTGCAGAAGTATAACACAGGCTGGGCTGAGCCCTGGTTTGGCCTTTGGTTCTGACACCAGGTGAGGTGCCCAAGCAGTGCCCCCTGAGCCCAGGCAGCCCCAGGGACAGTGCGGGGAGGTCCCATGGCAGGTCCCTGCATAAAGCTGAGCCTGTCACAGCCAGACTCCAAGCAGCAGTTGCAACAGCTGTGGGCAAGATGAGAAAGACACTTGTCATCCCAGTAAATTCAATTTAATTAGTGATGCCTGAAGAAATTTAGCCGAGACAGGAGTCATATGAAAACTTTGTGCAATTACAGAACCCAGAGTAAGCCTTTTCTGGAAGCTGGGGGGGGGAAGTTAATTTATGTATCAGCTGGTGCCTGTCTCAGTGTGAAATGTACCCCAGCAGGGACTCCTGAGCATCCTTGTCAAGCTGTAATTATGCTGCAGGCCCAGCTCTGCTCTATTCCAGAAAACAGGCTCCTGGCCCCAAAACGAGCACCAGCAACTGCGTTTTCTCCCAGTACTTGCAGCACAGGCCTGATTCCCACCGACAAGCATGTTCCCATCACTGGGATCGTAGAGTCATTGAATGGTTTGGGTTAGAAGGAACCTTAAAGATTATTGAGTTCCAACCCCTCTGCCACGAGCAGGGCAACCTCCCACTAGAGCAGATCACTGTACTGACAAGTGGAAACTAACTCTACAACTCTCAGAGAGTTATAAAGCAGGTGTGCTCATTACAGCGCTGGGTGCAAGGGGGAGAGCTCCCCCGAGCTTGCACACCGTATCGCAAAACGTGCGCTCATTGATGAGACAACAGCATGCATATTCGTTAGCAGAGGCTGGGTTATTACAATTAGTTCTGGGGATGGGTGTAACTATTGCCATTATTTCCAGAAACTCATTATCATAAATCTCCCCCTCTTGCCGCATGCGTACTGCCATCTGGTAGTCGTATGCCAGGGTCTTCTGGAGGAAGGCTCATAGTCTTCTTCACCAGGTGCTCTTCACCTTTGGTACACAATGCTGGACTGACCAGACTCCAGACCGCAGAGCTGGTTCTGACCAGATGGTTGCTTCCTGAAGGCAATCCAGTTCTCCTTTGCTTGTAGGTTGTTCTTACAGCTCAAGGCTGCCCCCCTTTTATCTTGTACATTATGCTCACAGCTCAAGGCTGCTTTGTTATCTCAACAGAGCTTCAGTTCCAGGCCCCCCTTGGCATTGCACTAGCAGCCTTTAACTATTTATTCCCCAAATCAGTAACATTCCCCATTTGCCTGTACTGGGCTTTGCACACTCTCTTCCAAAAATGCAATGTGGCCTTACCATCAGGAGACTCTGTAGCAAGTTTGGTGGCTGGAGAAACCAGCCAGGAGCTCATCCCAACCAAACCACAATTGCGACACATCAAGTCTAAATAGTTCCAAATGCAGGTCATTTACAGCCAAAAAGGAACAGTTTTTGCTCTGGACAATGAGGCTGCACCATGATCCATTCCTCTCCCCAAACCTTCTTTAGAAGCAGCCTTGATTCGGGGATCAGGCTGCCACCCAATCTGATTGCCCATGGACATCTCCTCATACCCAGCTGATCAAAAAAATAGGCTAGTGGTCCTCTCGGTCTGAAGACATCCTCCCTCAGGGTGTAGGCTACAGAGATTAAAAATAAAAGAAGAAAAATGCTATTTTAAAAGTGCCTCCAAAGAGAAAAATAAAATTGTACAGCCCATAATCCAGTTTGCCATTTTTCCATCCCGTTAACACCCTTTAAAGAATTATTATTGTTTGTCTTCAAAAAACCTGATGGGGCTGGGGTGAACCCAGTCCTTCCAGCTCCTCATCTCCACCTTGCAGCAGGAGGACACAAGTTCACAATTGCTCTGGGCTCCCTACAGCACTTCTTTCCTCTCCCCTACCCTGCAGGAAGAAGCCCCCCACCACATTTTGCAGCCACAGGGAGCTGGGACCAACTGCAGGCACACCACGTGGCCACATCTCCCCCCTGCCTATGGTGTCTGTCAGGTTCATTTGATGATCCCTGGTTGCTCTGTGAGGACATATGGAGCTGCTGGGGGTGCAGGCAAATGATAAAGGTAGGGGGTTTGTGTCCCAGGGTTTCAAAATAATTAAAAAAAAAAAAAAGTGCAATTTTGGAGGTGTTTCAGGAGAGGGAAATGTGCCTTGTGAACCCATCTAGGGGACATGGAGTCAGGGAAGGAGGAGCTGCTGTAGCAGCTGCGTTATCTGCAGGGGAGACAGAGCAGTGCAGAAAAATGAAGGAGGACATCTCTTCCAGGACCAGCTCTTCCCAATAAATTACGTTGCTCAGGAAGCACGCAGTGAGCAGAACCAGCCCTGCAGCTATATGTGAATCAGTTCCTTTCCTTGGTCAGCATGGGAAAGAGCTTCATCCCAGAGAGGCCAAGGCTGACCAGTCCATCAGTGTGGTGGTACTGGGTTGGGTCTCCGAGCTTCAGCTGGTGACATTGACAGGAACAGAGGGGAACTGGCACACAGGCAGTTAGCCAGTGAGAGCCCAGAATGACTGCCAGTGGTATGGGAGGACTTTGCAGCCACCCGNTAACCACAAAGACCCCACAGACCAGCAGAGGAGCGTGATGGGAGGAATATACCTCCTGTTGTTTATGTTAAGCTTGTGCCTGACGCCTGCAGAATTCTCTGTGGAACACTGACATGGTGCCCCTGTGCCTCCCTGTGCTCCTCTGTCCTGGGGCAGCCCCTGAACTGCCAAAACCTCCTTTTTTCTCTGCCTTCTGCCCACTCTGCCCCCAAGACACTGCTGCTCCTCAGCCCACAGCTCAGCAGGATCCTCTTTCCAAGGCTTAATTTATACTAGCTGTATTAGGGCTATGAAGATGATGAGGGGACTAGAGCATCTCTGATGAGAAAAGGCTGAGAGACTTGGGTCTTTTCAGTCCAGAGAAGAGAAGGCTGAGGGGGGATCTGAGCCTATCAATGCTTAGAGAGTGGGTGTTAGGAGGATGGGCCAGTGTTTTTTCAGTGGTGCCCAGAGACAGGACAAGAGATAATGGCCACAAACTTAAACATAAGAAGTTCCATCTAAACATGAGGAGGAACTTCTTTCCTTTGAGACTGGCAGAGCCCTGGAAGAGGCTGCCCAGAGGGGTGGTGGAGTCTTTGTCTCTGGAGACATGCAAGCTGCCTGGACACATTCCTGTTCCACCTGCTCTAGACGGACCTGCTTTGGCAGGGGGGTTGGACTAGATGATCTCCAGAGGTCCCTTCCAACCCCATATCATTTTGTGACTCTGTAGCAGTCAGGAAGCTCTAATGCTTCTTAGGTAACCTCCACCCTCACATTCACGGGAGAGCTGTTCTTCAGAAACACATGAAAATAACAATGAAAAAACACTTTCTGAACACACTTTTCCAACACAAAACAGTGTAGATACTCCAGGTGGGGCAGAGTGAGCCCCTGGGGTTTTGTTACTTGAATTGGTACCACCACTCTGCAAACTCCACTGAGAGTGACATTGACCTTGGTAGTGATGTGTCACTAATTCAATGTCACCATGCAATTTATCCCTCCATGGCTTTATTCTGTTTCAAGTGGAGCCACACATGCCCATCTGGGCCACCTTCAGCACTGCGGCCAGGCTCTTGCATGGGGCAGGCTGCTGAACCGCGGGAAACCAAAGACCTTACTGGGGATGGGACAGGGACACACAGTCATGGGGGCAACTGCCAGCCTTGGGGAACAGGCTGCATGGCCAGGCTCTGCTCTCTGCCTCTGGCTGGCAAGTCCTCCATCAGAGCTACAAGAAGGCAGAATTTGGTCCAAGGCACAGTATTTAAGGTCTTCCAAAGGCAGATGGCATGTTTGGACACAGCACAATCACACCATAGGGCCTACGGGGCAAGGGCCACTCTTTGCTTGGGTTTGCAGGGTTCTGAGCTGTGCTCTTGGGTGCTGCAGGCAAACAAGTTCACTTATAATAGCAGAAATCAAGGAAGCAGAGACTATCTGTTTTTTCCTTCCACCTGTTGCAGTTTCCCCAAAAAAGAGAGCTCTCATTAATCATCATTAATCATGCAAGTGAGCAGAAACACCCCTCCAGCTGGCTGCTCACCTCAATGTTTCCAGCCTGACGCAGGGTGACCACGGGCCACTGCTGGTGCACTGCAGCTTCCCTGCTCCTGGAGGTTGGTCATCGAGCATGATGGAGACAAAACTTCCCCCAGTTTTGGGGGAGCTTCTTTTGCTTGAGGGTGGGCAACACCTGGCAGGAGCCTTCCTCAGGTCTCAGAATTTGCAGGAGAGTGACAAGATCTCCTCCTGTTCTCTTGGCAGGAGGATGTGGCAAAATCTCCAGACATAGTTGTTCTCATACCCACTTCAACAACACCTCCATAGCAGATCTGTCCTCAGGTGGCTCCTGTCTTCTGTCAGCTGTGAGCAAGCCCCAGCCAGCTGCAGAGTTCTGGGCAGCTGAGCATCCTGATGGACAGACATCCACAAAGCATTGAGGCAACCCCAGGCCGAGGAGGAGAAGGCATAACGCACATGGGTTCCACCAGCACCCACAGCAGAGCTCAGTACAGCTGCACCATCAGCCATGTTTGGTACCAGCCAAAGGACTGCCACAACCCCTGAATGAAATAAGTAAATTTTTAGAGGTGCTACACTCTATAAAGGATGATACATCCCACTCGTGGGCAAGCTTCCCCCTGTTCATGGGGCAGAAACGTTATTCCAGGACCCTCCCAGTGCAGAGGAGCACAGCACCAGCATGCAACGGGCACAGCCCAGCTGGAAGAGGAGGAGGTCATGAAGGACCTGCTGCCTGCCAAGATCGCTTTGCCCAAGCACTGCCTGAATATCATCCCACACACCAGAGTTGGATTTCTCCACTCCAAGTGGAACAACAGAGTGGTTCTCTCCAGCCCTGCTCATCCGGAAAGGAGCCTGGAAAGCTCCTGGTGCACTGATAAGACCTATGCAGGCTCAGATGGTCATCCCTGGCCTTCTGTATAGCTGATGCCTTCACAGGGGAAGCAGGAAACACGCAGCCCAGCCCATTCCATCCCAAATCTTTATGCTCTTTCCACACAGGATGTCCTAAGTCACAAAACTGAAGCCCAGGGCAGGCAGGTGAGGCCAGTACCCTGCCTGCAGGAGCTGGACCAGTGTGGGTCCAGAATTGCCAGGCTCACAGGGAGAGTGGCAACACAGTGGTTATGGCATGGATCAGGGAGGAGGAGGTTCCTCCTTCAAGCACTGCTTCAGCATCCAACACCACAGCACAAGTTTGAGGCTTGGCTCAGTGTGGATCCTGCCTTTTCTGAGGTGATGAGTATCTGAGGAGAGCATCACAACTGCAGCCAGAGCTGGAATGGCACATGAGGGCCTCCTGACCTTGGCTCCCTGAACAACTCGATGATGCCTTTCTGCAGCCGAGTCATATTTTTAGGTCCTTCTCCCCGCTGATTCATTAGGAGAACTAATGTTCTCCCAACTGCTGGGCATCTGACCCTCGAGGTGTGTACGCCACACACTCCTGATAAATATAGATCACTTCAATTGCATAACCTGTCTAATAAGCTGTGTCTGTTCTCCCTGCGGGCACACAGGGGACCAGGAACCAAAATGCCTCTGCCAAGGGTGTGAACAGATGCCTTGTTATTTATTTTATTCCCACTATCTTATCTTTTTGATGATTTCCTGCTTTATTGACTTAACGAGTGACTCCCGGTTGGGTGGCCCTGAAAGTACTCCAGGTTTGGTGGGACCTCTTCACTCTGCCCACTGCTGCTGGTGCAGGGTAAGGTCCTCCCTTTCTGATCTTCTTGGCTGGGGGAGACACAGCAGAGCAGGGTGGGACAAGAGGATTAAAATTTGGAGAGACAGAGCTTTAGGGCTGCAAACGTTCTGAGGACTGGAGCACCTCTGCTATGAGATCAGGCTGAGAGAGTTGGGAGTGTTCGGGTTCGGCATGGAGAAGAGAAGGCTCCAGGGAGAATTTAAAGCCCTTTCCAGTACCTATAGGGGCTACAGGAGAGATGGGAAGGGACTCTTTTATCAGGGAGTGGAGCCATAGGTCAAGGGGTAACAGTTTTAAACTGAAAGAGGGGAGATTTAGATTAGATACTAGAAAGAAATTCTTTCCTGTGAGGGTGGTGAGACACGGGAACAGGTTGACTAGAGAAGCTGTGGCTGCCCCATCCCTGGAGGGATTCAAGGCCAGGCTGGATGGGGCTTTGAGCAACCTGGTGTAGTGGGAGGTGTCCCTGCCCATGGCAGAGGGGTCGGAACGAGATAATCTTTAAGGTCTCTTCCAACCCGAACCATTCTGGGACACTATGAAAGCTGGGTTCATTTCCTAACTGGGTATGTCAAAGCATTTGGCAGACTAGGGGCAACCAAGGTACTTTGTACCTTGGGCTGCAATGGACTGTCACTGGAAAAGGCACCTGGTTTGGTTCATAGAGCAACAAAAGCAGCAAACTGCACACTGGGTCAGTACAGAAGGCTTAAAAAGCCCATGTGCTTGGCAATAAAGATGTCTTGGTATCAAAAAGCAAGACTTCAGTAGCATCAGGCTGTGATCTTACAAAATAAGGATCTGGTAACTTTAGGGTCTAGATATGACTGCAACGGCTGCATGGCAAAATGCAGAATCATCATTAAATAAATCATTCAAAGTAGGGTAAAAGGCACTTATGAATAGACTTGACAAACACATGCAGGAGTAGGGGTTTTGCACAGTGATTTTTCACCCCTGGTTCCTTGTGGCACTTGCAGCAAGAGCCCCAAGGACATGACCTAGCAAATTCGCCATGTCAGGAGGTTTCTCTCCTTGATAAACGTTCAGGGATCTACTAATCATGAACCAGTGAAAGCCTCGTGTTATTTAGAATGAGAAGTGGACACTTCCATCAAATGAAGGCACCGCTTGCAATCAGTTTGGTGTTGCTCAGCCAGGCTGGCAGTGAGCAGCATCGTGATGGCAAAGGGGGCTGTTGAGACAGTTTGAGTGATATTTATGGCAAGGATAGTTCCACCTATATTTGTTGTTCCTGCTGTGCAAGCATTCAGCGTGCCCTGTAATAACTTTAATAGGTTTTATGCAATGGCTAAGGATGAGAAAGCTAATTAAAGATTAGGTATTTAACCTCCCTGGTTTTATTCCTGTCTTTATCTAACATTCAACAGTCTGATCACTTCCAGCATCCTCTACAACCAGCTCCAGGCTGGAGCAAGACAAAGGGCTGGTCCTAAAGCAGGGGGCTCTGCTCTGGTCCCCACAGAAGCAGACAGCTGGGCTTTGGATCCTGGACCACCCCTCTCTTGATGTGCTGTGGCCTGTCATCAGGCTGAAAAGGACAACTATGACCAAATGGGACTCTCAGGGAGCTGGAGCCTCTTTTCACCCCCGGTAACAGTCGGTGGCACAGTGTGGTGTGTCCCCCCAGCAGCAGTGCACCACCAGGAGGTGTCCCCAGTCACACTGAACCATCTGGGAAGCAGGAGGCGCTCGATACACATTGCTGGTCGGCAACGAGCCAACAGCAGAGCCCAAACTGCCTTTGCCCTGAGGTCTGTGTTCCACCCATGGTACAAACCAGGTCTGGGGTCTGTCCCAGCCTTCAGCAGAGGACACTGAGTCCCACTGCTCCTTGTCCGCAACATTCTCCTCTACCTCCTGGCCTTAAATGATGCAGAATGTCTGCTAAGGACTTTCCTGCTGGAAGGACTCAGCAGGAAGCAGCTAATGCAACCTCTCCTGCTCATCCACGCTACTCGTGTCCAATGGATAATAAAACCACAGGTTCCTTTCTCATTAATCCCTAATTATGCTTTCTCTCACTTACACAGCACTTTGTGTCATTAGCGCTGGAAAGCTGAGAGCCTGCCTTTAACCTTCACGTGTTGTGAGGAGGCAGGCCTGAGCACCTTGCTGCGATCTGACGTAAAACATCTCCTTGCACTTGTTCCTGGGGGGCTCCTGGAGAAGACCTCCTGCCCTTACCCCAGCAAGGGCAGAAAAGCAAAGCCTTGAGTGCAGCATCTGCACCGAGGAGCCTGGAGGTATCAGACGCTTGGCCACTGGTTGACTGCAAGTGCCTCTATCCCATTATCCCTGATGTTACCCTTCCTTCCAGGTTCAGTGTTGATCAACATCCATTCCTCCTGCTCCTCATGAGACACCCAGCAGCTCAAGCAGGAGGCAAAGAAATAGCACAGGGAGGGCATTACAGGGCAAAACCAGGCGGTGATGTCAGTACTGGATCATGGCTCTGCAGAAATTGGTGCCCAGCCTCACCTCCTGCAGCATCTTCTTGGGCTCTTGCACCTGCAGCATCTCAGCCACCTCTGCTGGGTGTCGCCCTATGGAAGCAGGAGCAAGATGGAGAGAGAGGGAAGAGGGTGCTGACCACCAAAGCCATCAATCACACTCATGCCATCCCCTCAGCGCCCACCTCTCCCCTGCAGCCCGGCGTGAAGAACCTCAGAAGGGGCAAACACCTTTCCTCTTTCTCCTGAGGGCAGCAATGCCTACTTGAGAAAGCAGGCAGGCTTTTGCTCAAACTCCTCACTTTCCTGCACATCCCACCACCAAAGAAAACAGTCAACCCACACATGAAGAACTCCAGAAAAAGAGATGACAAGCCATACAGAGGCCAGAAAATCAGACAACCTTGCGCTGGATGTGTTAAACTGCAAAAGTGGTTTATGGGGCAATTGGAGGGTGAAAGCTTTGGCCTCCTTTACTATTATCTTCTGAAATGGCAGATAAGACAGAGAAATCTATTATTTCATTGCATATTTGAGTTCTGAAGGAAAAAAAAACAGTGCCAACCATCTTTACAGAGGGACAAGTCACTCAGTACAGATCACGGCTCATTGTGATTTTTGAGGACCACCCTGTGCCTACATAGACACTGCAAATACCACACTTCCTGTTGGCAAAACTGCTAGCAGGGTCTCCTGTGGATCCTCATGGTCTTTCTGACATGTGCTGCCTGCCAGAGATCCAGGTGTTCTGCACCCCACAGCAGTCACAGCAAGGCTATTCCCCTTGTTTAGCTAGTGAGGAGCATGACAACTCCCGAGAAACACGGCCCTTGCTCATCCACACCGGATTGGCATTTGGAGAACAGAGAGGGAAATCATGGAGCCTGTGATCTGAAGTTACAGTAAAGACAGGTCCCTCTGAGAACGGGAACCGTGCCATGGATCATTTCTTGCATCAGTAATTATGTGGGTGGTCATGGGAGACAGCTACAACGGGGCACTTACCTAAGTATCACCACCTCAGACACTCTTTCAAGCCACAGCTAGAAGAGATGGTAGAGCCACCCATCCCTTTCCAGCCTCCCATGGAAAGAAGGTAGATGAGACGTACCACCTCAACAGCCACAAACTGTTGGTCAAGCACCCGAACAGACACCACCCTGCTCAAGACAGACAGCCATGCAATTGAAGACAAGGTCTGTTNTGTCCCCAGTCACACTGAACCATCTGGGAAGCAGGAGGCGCTCGATACACATTGCTGGTCGGCAACGAGCCAACAGCAGAGCCCAAACTGCCTTTGCCCTGAGGTCTGTGTTCCACCCATGGTACAAACCAGGTCTGGGGTCTGTCCCAGCCTTCAGCAGAGGACACTGAGTCCCACTGCTCCTTGTCCGCAACATTCTCCTCTACCTCCTGGCCTTAAATGATGCAGAATGTCTGCTAAGGACTTTCCTGCTGGAAGGACTCAGCAGGAAGCAGCTAATGCAACCTCTCCTGCTCATCCACGCTACTCGTGTCCAATGGATAATAAAACCACAGGTTCCTTTCTCATTAATCCCTAATTATGCTTTCTCTCACTTACACAGCACTTTGTGTCATTAGCGCTGGAAAGCTGAGAGCCTGCCTTTAACCTTCACGTGTTGTGAGGAGGCAGGCCTGAGCACCTTGCTGCGATCTGACGTAAAACATCTCCTTGCACTTGTTCCTGGGGGGCTCCTGGAGAAGACCTCCTGCCCTTACCCCAGCAAGGGCAGAAAAGCAAAGCCTTGAGTGCAGCATCTGCACCGAGGAGCCTGGAGGTATCAGACGCTTGGCCACTGGTTGACTGCAAGTGCCTCTATCCCATTATCCCTGATGTTACCCTTCCTTCCAGGTTCAGTGTTGATCAACATCCATTCCTCCTGCTCCTCATGAGACACCCAGCAGCTCAAGCAGGAGGCAAAGAAATAGCACAGGGAGGGCATTACAGGGCAAAACCAGGTGGTGATGTCAGTACTGGATCATGGCTCTGCAGAAATTGGTGCCCAGCCTCACCTCCTGCAGCATCTTCTTGGGCTCTTGCACCTGCAGCATCTCAGCCACCTCTGCTGGGTGTCGCCCTATGGAAGCAGGAGCAAGATGGAGAGAGAGGGAAGAGGGTGCTGACCACCAAAGCCATCAATCACACTCATGCCATCCCCTCAGCGCCCACCTCTCCCCTGCAGCCCAGCGTGAAGAACCTCAGAAGGAGCCCTTCCTCTTTCTCCTGAGGGCAGCAATGCCTACTTGAGAAAGCAGGGAGACTTTTGCTCAAACTCCTCAGTTTCCTGCACATCCCACCACCAGAGAAAACAGTCAACCCACACATGAAGAACTCCAGAAAATGAGATGACAAGCCATACAGAGGCCAGAAAATCAGACAACCTTGCACCCGTTGTGTTGAACTGCAAAGGAGGTTTTTGGGGCAATTGGAGGGTGAAGCTTTGGCCTCCTTTACTATTATCTTCTGAAATGGCAGATAAGACAGAGAAATCTATTATTTCATTGCATATTTGAGTTCTGAAGGAAAAAAAACAGTGCCAACCATCTTTACAGAGGGACAAGTCACTCAGTACAGATCACGGCTCATTGTGATTTTTGAGGACCACCCTGTGCCTACATAGACACTGCAAATACTACACTTCCAGTTGGCAAAACTGCTATCAGGGTCTCCTGTGGATCCTCATGGTCTTTCTGACATGTGCTGCCTGCCAGAGATCCAGGTGTTCTGCACCCCACAGCAGTCACAGCAAGGCTATTCCCCTTGTTTAGCTAGTGAGGAGCATGACAGCTCCTGAGAAACACGGCCCTTGCCCATCCACACCAGATTGGCATTTGGAGAACAGAGAGGGAAATCATGGAGCCTGTGATGTGAAGTTACAGTAAAGACAGGTCCCTCTGAGAACGGGAACCGTGCCATGGATCATTTCTTGCGTCAGTAATTACGTGGGTGGTCATGGGAGACAGCTACAACGGGGCACTTACCTAAGTAACACCACCTCAGACACTCTTTCAAGCCACAGCTAGAAGAGATGGTAGAGCCACCCATCCCTTTCCAGCCTCCCATGGAAAGAAGGTAGATGAGACGTACCACCTCAACAGCCACAAACTGTTGGTCAAGCACCCGAACAGACACCACCCTGCTCAAGACAGACAGCCATGCAATTGAAGACAAGGTCTGTTCCTGACGGGTACATACAGAACATGTCACACAGGAGAAAGAAAATGGCAAGATTCAACATGTGCAATGCTTCAGGTCTTTATTGTTGCTGTAGAGTAACCAGTTAAAATGTTCTAATATAATCAGTGAACTCTGAAAACTAAGGCTTTCTGTAGGTTTGTAGGATCCTGGTGTTTCCTTTCACACAGTGTACATATAAAATCAAGTTATAAAAAAACGGATCTTTTTTTAAACAACAGATTGATGCAAAGCACAAAACGAGGAACTACATTTCCTATGATAAAGACAACACCTCACAGACCAGCTTTGGGCCCTGCAGCTTTGAACTCAAGAGAGAAATGTCTTGGTCTGACCGCCTGCAACCCAGATAAGCCTTGATGGTAAACATGGGACAGCAGGATTTCAACCTTCTGAGATGAGCAGAGAGAGAAACCTGCCGATGCTGATGAGAAAACCATTTGAATAAGCCAACAGGTAGGTAGGTAGCCAGACCATAGACACAGTGGTTGCTGCTGGGACCATGGGAGAAAGCAGGTGGTGACAAACTCTGTGCTAATGAGTGAGAGGAGTCTTGGTGCCTCCCATGAAAGAAGAGGGTGTGTGATTCCTGGAGAACTAGCACCTTGAACCTCACAGCATCAAAAACATTTCAAAGTAATTTACCCAGCACAGAATCATAAGAATGATTTAGGTGAGGAAAGACCTTTAAGGTCAAAGTCCAACCATAAATTTAACACTACCAACTTCACAACAAAACCATGTCCCTAAGTGCCACCTTAGTGTACTTGAATAGCAAAACAGGGTGATAACAAAATAGTCTCCAAAAAACCTGTGTATTTGAACCTTTTGAGTAAAAAGCTACATTTTGACCAAGGAGGAAAACAAAACACTTTAAGCAAGATCTTCCCCCCCTTCCTTAACTGAGTTCTAAACAAAGAATCTTCTATTATCCACAAAGCTTTTTTATATTCCGTTTTTTCCCTTATCTTGCATTTCTAATTGAGTTGGAAAGCGAGGCACATAATCTAAGCATTTACATCCACCACAAAGCCAACCCCCTTCTTCTTGAGAGGAAGATTCCTCCCTCACCACGTGCTGCCCCGCAGGATGGAGTCAGGCACTGCAAGCCTGGCATTTGCAGCTGACAAGAACATTATTCTTTCTCTTCAGCCCAAATACATGGGAGAGGAGGATGAATTACAGATTTGCAGTTTGTTTACCACATCACAGTAGGTTCCAGCTGCAAGAGAACCTCACTGAAGGGTCAACAATGGGATTGAATTTGATTTCACTTTCAGAGCCCAACACTAATCACACACAGATGTAAAATCCTTCACTTCTCTGTGACCAAGACTCACATTGATGTTTCTGATAACATTTGACAACACCACAAAGTTCTCTGAAGGACTAAAAAACCACAAAGCTGGTATTTATGTTGCCACCATATGTAATCTGTCCTCTGAAGTCTACCCTGAAGACTACATTAAGGCTATTGGAGTAGGGTGGCCATGGTCTCTCCTGGTATGAAAGCACAGTCCTGGCTCAGGACAGATCAGAAGAACCCTTTTGTTCTCTGCATTGACCATAAATAAGCTTTTTTTTTTAGGTTTTTCCCCTTGTGACTAGTTACCTGGATGTGCAGAGAACTGCACCGAAGCAAAGAATCAGACAAAAAACCTCTGAGGCTGTGTAGATTTAAGCTGCAACCACACCTTTGATATCACAGAATTACATTTTAAAAAGCCCTCAAGGTGCAGAAAGGACCTCTTTCCACTTGTGGCAATGAAACACCAGCTGCCAGTCTGCAGGTACTCAAATATAGATATGAAAAAAATCATTAAGAAACATAACCCTAAATATAAACCTAGTTTTATTTGTTTTTAAGAAAAAAGGGATTAAAAAAATTAGAGTAAGAGAGATGGCTTCAAGTACTTTCCGTATAAGAAACAATTAATTATTATAAGCAAAGATTTAAAAATACCTGTCACCTTGCAAGGGACAGGTGAATAGAGGCTGGTGATTGGTTTGAGACATGGCCTTTGATACATACACATTAGACAATGTTTATATGTTGTAATTTAGAAGAAAACAGAGGTGTCTACAACACCAACCCAACATTTTGCGCCCTGTACTTCTACATTTCGTGGCAATGCCACTCAGCATCCAGAGTCAGGCCATACAGGGTCAGCTTAAAGAGGACTTCATGCAATAAACAACACAGATTTAGTAAGTCAGGAAGGTTTTGCAGCAATACAGTTGATGGACTGGTCTGACATTCTTGAGGTTGAAAATCAAATCTAACCTGAAATGTCTCCTAAGTGCTGGCAACGTTTATGTCTTTTACTATGTGACCATGAACATTACTTGTGTTATATACCATAAGGAAATACATTTGAAAGTGCCCAGTCTGAGTTTAAGCCTTCAGCTTTTCTGTATGTCACAAAAATAAGGGCAAGTGTTGTAGCTGGTGCCCCAATAGAACCCCCGCCAAAAAATTGCAAAGGGGGCTGGAAAACTAATGATGTCTCAGGAATCAAAGGCAATACTGCAAAGGGAAGATGTAGCTCAATTTCCCTGTGCTGTGATAGTCTGAAACCCACCTCTTGTACCCAGTAAGGAGACACCAGTTGCATCAGATGCATTTCAGCAGGTCTGGCTGATTTGCACAGAGCCAGCAGTCTTCCTGCTTGTCTATATGGACACTTGAAATGTCTGAGGAAGCAATGTGAAAACCAAAATAAATGCTTTAAAAAAAAAAAAAAAGATATCTTGACTACTCTGAAAAATAAATAAAATGTTTTAAATCAAATAACGTCTACAAAGAGACCTTTCTGAAAAACATTTGCCAGCTACTCAGAGACAGACATTTATTTTTGCCTCTACCAGAAAACTCCCCACCTATTGGTTTATTAACCAACAAAAAAACCAGTTCCCTGGTCCCACAGCTCTGCATACTACCTTAGGACAAAGTCTCCTACAGCTAACTGGGAGATTGAAACAGTATGAAACAGCGAAAAATCAAAATTTAGCTTCATAGGTCTAGTCAATAATCAGTTAAGACTTAAAGAGAGGCAGAGCCAGGAGCCAGGACTGTTTTCTGTCCTACAACACAAGACTGCAAGGCTTGAAAATCCTCCTGGGTGAGCAATAGCGGTAGGTTCGGTAGTGTTTGAAACAGCTTATGTGAAAAGATGATTTTAACATAAGTATGAGTATTTGAAAAAGAAAAAAAGAAAAAAAAAAGAAGAGAGAGAACAACTCCTCCTCCAGCTTCCACCTACCATCAAAACATTGTTAAACTTACCAGCTTCCCAAGTCTGGTGCTTGCTTTATGACAAGGGCATTATACAGAAATCATACACCTGTCTCCTTTAGCCAGACAGTTGGGGTTTCTAGGTGAAAGTTCAGTGCATGTCACATTTATTAACGTCCTTACGATTGTTCAATAATCCAGCAGGTTGTTTCTTAATTACAGCAGAATGCAGTCGGTAGCTGCTTGTGAGAGCAAAGTTGAAATTACATTCAGAGATAAACCCTACCATTTTCACGTGTAGCGGTAACTAACATTTGTCTTTCTTTTCACAGAAATCGAGTGCAAATGTCTAACAACGCTGATAACAATGGTGATAAGACAATTCTCATGCAAAAATTCCTCCCTGTGCATAAAATTTGCAGGACATCTCCAAACCACCCTTTTTTATGCCTTTCTCTGCCCCGGAACTAATTGGTTTTTATTTTTGTGCCGTGAAATTTCTGTCGGTTTTTAAAATACCGATGGCAAGCCAGTTCAATTAGTTCCAGCCCACCGAATATCTTTTGCTGGGCAACAAAAAAGATGATCATGGCTGCAAAATACCACCGTGCCAAGCTGTAGAGGTACAGCAGTGAGAGCATAGCCGGTGGGAATACGGTCCAGTACAGGAGGGAGATGCATTTCACCGCCAGGACCCTGAGCTCGGATTTACACGGTGGGATAATGCCTTGCCCCATTGAGCTGAAGCATCTCCCACCTTCATAGAAATGTCGGAGTCTCTCCTCTTTCTCTTCCCAACGCTGCCGGCACCAAAGCTGCAGCTCCTCCTTAGAAGTGGGCACTGTCTCTATGGGGTACCTCTGGACGTGGAAGTGAATCTCCTTTGGGAAGTTTCCATTCAGAAGGTGCTTCTCCGTCTGAGGAATGTTTTGAGGGTACGCCACAGTTATATCATGGATAGCATCGAGATTGTCACCTAGAAGACATGTTTGGAGGGAAAAAAGATCAATGCCGATGGTCAGAACCCAGTTTGCCTCAAGGTATGACTGAAAACTGTCCAAACTGGGGCAGAACCCCCAAAGATATGTTATCTATGCAGTTTTTTATCTGGTGGAATCTCTAAAGAGAGGTCAGTCTTTTCCCAATCATTATCTGCTCTGGATCCAAGCAAAAACCGTCGACAAAAAAATTATACACAGTACAAAGCAGCATAGAGTTACAACACACTAAGAGGATAAAGTAAAATTTAAAGGAAAGAAGAGGTGCATCTGGTCTTGGATAAAGACCAGAGTACGTGAGACTAATCTTCAGTTATTCACGCCCGTGCTGCGAGCTGAAATTGCTTTTAACTAACGAGATACAACTCAGTGTACGTTCCTGTGAACACTGAAAAAGATTCAGCTCTATCTGGAGCAAGTAGCACAGACAACCCTGATTTCCTGAAGGTGGAGAAAATGTATGTGAAACATAGACCAGCTTAATATCAGGAGCTCATTAAATCTGGGGTATCTCACAAAGGATGAGGAGTATCTCTTTGGCTCAGACAGCTCTACAGAGTACTCCAGTTGATACCATTCCTTTAAATCTGGCTAGCCAGTACTGTAAGGAGGTGAGCTGCTCCTTACTGCATTCCAGATCTGGTAAAGGCAAAGTACAGCATAAATGTACTGGAGAAGCCCAGCTTTAAGCAACCACATATAGTTAGTTATTTGGGTAAAGTGAATACAGTTAATCATGTAAAAAGCAATTGCAGGTTGGAAATTCAAGGGAATAGTGATGAAAACCCCTCTACTCTTTGTTACCACACCTGACCGAGCCGACACACGTGAAAGGACATCAGTATTGCCAAGGTGGGCTTTGCTACTGCATCTTTGTACCAAGCGTTTCGTACATTTTTGCACTCTTCTAAATGCCCTCTTTATCCCTCCGCCTCTGACCAGGCATTCTTTTCAGATTTCATAAAGTAAATTCTGCTAGTGTAAAACTGATCTAAAAATAGGTGCCTGGTGCACTGGATGTTGCATAACTGTTAAGTTCTGCCAGCAGTGATTTATCCCGCTGTTTTTATTTGGCTGCCTGGCTCGAGGCAAGATAGAATTGGAGACTAAAAGCTGTCTCCAGTTGCAGCAACTGAACATTTTTTTGTTCTCATGGATGATGTCACTTCTTGCAGAGATGATCAAAACCTACTCTTTAGGCCTGCTCCCCCCCTTTGTTTGCTCCTCTTCCCTGGCATTTTGGCTTCCCTCGCAGCTCTAAAAATGACAGGGACAGAATAGAAAGTTACTTTAAAAGGCCATGTTCAAAATGATGTATCTAAAGTTCAACTCCAAATATCACAAGAGGGGGAAAAGACCCCATTCAGCCTTTCAGAGTATTTTATAACTGTGCTGCCTTATAACAATCTCGTTTGGACAGTTTTATGCTAGGTTACTTGGGCTTTTTGCAAGCTATATATGGCTCCTAGGAGGTCTATCAGAGCAAAACTCCATAGTCCAGCTATGGGATCACATCCTATCTCAGCAGAGCATCACTGAATTCTGCACAGGTGAAACCCTTCAGACCCTTCTCCAACAGATGCCAAAATTGAATGCATCATAGAAACCCTGTCCATACAAAGGGAAACGATGGCCAGACTGCTGCACCTTAGCACTGAGCATTTTTTCCTCCCCTTGCTCCAAATATCCCTGCCATTGGAAGGAATTACAGTCACCCTCCAGGACAGACGTGCCCTTGTTCCTGGCCCAGCCAGGGAAAGGGCTGCTACATATGCCTCTAAGAGATCATCATCTCTTAAAAGCTTCCTCCTGGCCCTCCATAGCTCCCCAGGTCTCCATAGCACATAACATCTACACACTTTACCTCGAGAGGGAGGCCAGAAAAGTTCAGCCTTCCCAAGATCCTTGCATAAAAAACCAGCCTTCATTGAAATGAGTTTTTGGCTACACAAGTTTTTCACACACCCCCCTTAGAGTCATTTGTGTCTCTGCAGCTAAACAGTCTGTCTGCCATTACATGCAAATGTTCTTGATAAAATCAAGGCTTTCCACATAAGGATCACTGACAAACAGATCACAGAAAATAAATCATCAGATTTGCTTGAGACACAGATTTTCTGACTCTGTGCAAGTGTTGGACTGGCAAGACTTGGCAGGACTCCTAGCACCCACACAGCCGGGCTGATGCCTTCAGCACGGGGATGTACTTCTGCCCATGAACTCCTCATCAGAAACATGGAAGCCTCTACTCCTCACCTACGGATCTGTAGCATCCTCAAACAGACACCTTCCAGCAGGGCTTCACGCCAGGTTGTAGAAGGTTTACACTATACTATGGCTTCTAAATTAGTTACCTGGAACTGGAACAAAGCCAAAAGAGCTACATACAGGAGGGTGGACGTTACACTTTTTGCATTACAAATAGGGAAACTGAGGCAAAGGATGATTACATGAGCTGCTTGTTGTGTCCAACCTAAGCCAGTATCTCCTAATTCCCAGCTGTGAGGTTCACCTATTAAAGAATATTTTACGCAAGAAGAAACGAAACTTCAAAGGTAGATTTAGCATATCTGAAAGCACAGAAACATCAGAAAGAGAGAAGACCAGAATACCAGGTTTCATGTGCAGGAGGATTAGAGCCTTTCTCAACAGGCCCCTTGTTTAGGTCATACATATTTAAAAAGTCCACACAAATGGCAGCCTGAAGCTTTAATTCCCTGACATTGCAAGCACGTGGAAAGGACCAGCTTCAATGGGTTTTATGGAGCTGCTGAAAGAAGTGTAACCCTACTAGTGTTCCGCGTGGTAAAGTGGTAGGATCCACACTGCACACTTGAACAAAAAAGGGTTCTGCATATTCTCTGCTGATTTATCAATGGCATCTTTTAATCCTGATGGGGTCAATGCACCTCTGCCCAATGTGTGAATCTACTAAAAAGGAGGA
This sequence comes from Jacana jacana, assembly GCA_013400555.1. Lineage (NCBI taxonomy): Eukaryota > Metazoa > Chordata > Aves > Charadriiformes > Jacanidae > Jacana > Jacana jacana. The sequence goes on along the minus strand of VZTM01015989.1, from coordinate 60,130 downwards.
AAGTTACTGCAGCCAATGAAAGTAGACCATTTTGAGCTGGCAATGTGTGCTGCCAGCCCACAAAGCCAACTGCATCCTGGGGTGCACCAAATGCAGCGTGGCCAGCAGGTCAAGGGAGATGATTCTTCCCCTCTACTCCATTCTGGCAAGACTCCACCTGGAATGCTCGTCCAGCTCTGGGACTCTCAGCACAGGAAGGACATGGATCTGTTGGAATAGGTCCAGAGGGCTACAAAGGTACTGCGAGGGATGAAGCACCTCTGCTATGAGGACAGGCTGAGAAAATTTGGGTTGTTTAGTCTGGAGAAGAGAACACTCCAGGGAGACCTTAGAGCCCCTACAGTCCCTAGAGGGGTTACAAGAAAGATGAGGAGGGACTCTTAATTGGGGAGGGGAGGGATCGGATGAGGGATAACATCTTTAAACTGAAAGAGGGGAGATTTAGATGAATTATTAGAAAGAAATTGCTTACTCTGAGAGTGGTGAGACACTGGAACAAGTTGCCCAGAGAAGCTGTGGCTGCCTCATCCCTGGAGATGTTCAAGGCCAGGCTGGATGGGGCTTTGAGCAGCCTGGTCTGGTGGGAGGTGTCCCTGCTCATGGCAGGGGGGTTGGAATGAGATGATTTCTAAGGTCCCTTCCAACCCAAATCATTCAGTGTGTCTATGATTTGTGAACAGGGATCAAATCCCTTAGGCCCAGTTTAATTAGGCAGTTCTGAACCCACATCCTTGGCTAAAGCATCTTTGCTGTCTCTGTTCTGCTCTGAAGTTAAGCTCATTCTCTCTGAAGTCTGGAAGTATCTAAGAGTGCACATTTTAGATCAAAAACAAAGCGCCAATCAAACAGGAAAAGAAAGTGATCCTAAGCAACGACACAGGGCAGTCACTGATTTTAAAGATCTTTTTTTCCACCTGAATTTAAAGATCTGCTTAAAACACCTGCTTCTGCACATCTTAAGAAGAAATCGCTCCAGGGGAAGTCATATCATTCTACTTCCCTAGTGGGTCAAAAATGAAGTAAGCAAACCAACTTTTTCATAGTTAGAAAACCTGTTGGTGGACAAAGTGCATGTTTTTAATACTTTCAGTGACATCTGAGGGTTCTTCTTTATCCTGTGTGTATCCACATCCCATTGGGAAGGGATCAAGGACAGAAGAAATCAAATAATGTTCACAGGTTTGCATCTGAAATCTAATTAAGCAAAGAAACTGCCATTAAGGTTAAAATGTCAGGCAGGTAGCCCAGCTCTTCAGTCCAAAGAGACATCAGCTTCAGTCACTTTAGTGTCTTGAGATTTTCTTCCTGCAGTAGTATATCCTTCAAAATGGCAAACAACGTTCTGTTCTATGCTTTATAAAAGCACCTCGGAAAAGGAAAGCTTACTACAGTGCTCAGGAGTGAATACAAGGCTTATTTGTGATTATTAGTATGTCGCTATAAACTGCATAACACGTAGAAGATGATAAATCTGCATGGCAGTCTCCATTTTTGGGATGACAAAATGCCTCAAAAGCACTATTCTTTTTCTTTATAAACTTTCTGTGCTCCAAACAAAATAATTTATATTTCAAGGCTCCATTGATACATGACATTACTTCAAGTGATCACAATGCACAGCTGGTTGCTCCAGGCATTGCACTCAGAGGTGGCAGAGGAAGAACTTACCAGGCTCACGACCAAAATAACATCAGAGAAAGAAGCTTTCTTTTAAAAAAATATTTTCAAGGCAAAATTAAGACATTTTCTTTCACTACACCAGCTGTTCTATCAGAAATTTTATTCTATGTTAGAAGTTGCAGCATCTGGTAGAGGTGAGGTTGCTGCATCTCCCTGCCCCAACAAGGAGTAAGTCTGAACCCATGTTCCCTATACACACACATACAATGCATGGGCACAGACAGACAGGCAGGGACATAAAATGAATGTAAAACACAGCACTCAAGCAAGCAAAATGGTCTCATTCTCTTCCCCTCTCTGGCTGATTAGGATAAAGGTCAGTGCGAACTGACCTTCAACACTCAGGACCACCCCACTGTTGGTCTTTGGATCTCCTCCAGCTGCCTCATGGAGGGACAGACAGACATACAAACTGGTCCTCAGTTGAACCCAGACCCCACAGTCTCCTCAGAAGCTGGTTTGGATCTTGCAGTCCCCTCAGTAGACAAACTTTGACCATCTGACCTCTCCAGTATCTAAGCAAGACTTACGGCCTCTTTGATACCTGGTTCCCATGCCTCTTCCCCTCCTCACCTGCTAGTCCCGCTCAGTCACACACTGATGTACACATCCACACAACAGACACAGGTCTCTCTGGTTGCTGGCACTTGGATCTCCATATGCACACCCACAGAATCTCATCACCCAGCAAAATCATTAGAAATGGAATTTAATGAGAAGACAGGGCAGACTGGGTTGATCAGGCCCAAGGCATGGCCAGGCAAATGTACTGACCAGTCCTGTTTACACAAGAACAGTCTCTTTTACCCCTTATTCCTCTATTTTTCCAAACTTGTTTCTCCTAAGCCACTTTGAACAATGCCTTTCCTTCCCCAAATATACCATAATAAATCTTGTACAATCCCCAAACACTCCTCTTGGGCATCCCATAACAAGTCTCAAAGCCTGGCAAGAAGTAATCCCAGTTTGTCTGTAGGGTGATGGACAGGAGCCTCTCCTGTTGACTGACTGTGATGAGTGTCACCCCTGGTTCATGGGCTGATGGCTCCCCCATCACAGCCCTCAGAGGAGCCCAGGTAGGAAATCTATTCTTCTGTCTGGATTTTAGGGTTTTCTCTACCTGCCATCATGCTCCTGTGCTCCTTTGTGCGTGAGCAGACAAGCCTTTCATCCCACAGGTTATTACAAAATCTTACAACCAAGAACCTCTCATTAGGTTCAAAATAAAGATATCACAGGTAAACTGAAAATTACTTTTAAAGGTGCATGTTAAATAATACCATATCGGCCCAGTGTTTTCATTCCAGGGACTGAAAACTAGCCTAAATGTGAAAGGTAGGGTTAAACTATTTTAAGCTGCTTTCAAATACATTTGCAAAGCAAATATTGCAATATTACCAGAAGTGATGCTCAGCCTCACAGCACGGTCCCAAAATAGCAGGGTGGTTGGATGCACTCATCCCCTGTGCCGTAAGGATTGCGCTCAGGATCCCCAGCACTGCTCGTTCCTCAGTTACAATCCATGTCAGTGACAAGGACACTTTCTTGCAATGCTGAGCAAGCTGACAGCAAGAAAGAAGATCTACATAAGCAGTGCCTTGAGGGCCAAAATGATGATTCAGAACAAAAGCTCTTCAAGCCAAGATGACCATCAGTGAGCCAAAACTTGGGATGGGCTCCAGGCAAATCCATGCAATGAACTGCTCAGGCTCAATGAACCGCTATAGCAGCCTGGAAGGTGAAGAGGCAGCTGTCTCCTTGGCATTAGCAGTGGTGGCTTCTACCCATTTCCTTCCCTAACAAGGGTTTCAGCAGCCATAATTTGTCCTACTTTAGCTATCATTGACACTACTTTAAATCACACGAGGATTATACAGTCTCTTCCCCTGTATTGATCCAGTGGAGAAGATGCTATTCTTAACCACAGTACATCACGGAACACTGCGCCAATGGGTTGTTGAGCCAGAACGAGAAGTATACTGAGATGCTCTCACAACAAAATATTCACAATAACCTTAGAGTAAGCTCTTCTTTGAAAAGTGGGACCAGTATGTGAGGCCCTTGTCCATTCCACCTTTCACCACAACATAACTGTACCTCCTTCCTCCTGCAAAGCAGCATACTGGTCCCTTCCCCAGCTTCAGATTTCCATAGAACACCAGTTGTAGCCCCATCACCCCTTAATATCCTTAACTCTATACACATTTCCTTAGGAAACCCAGCAGAAGGAGGCTTGACATTTCTGTAAATAAACAGATCAACAACATAATCAAAATAGATATGGAAACAAGTAGAACAAAACTAATTATGTTTCACAGTATCTGAGTATTATACATCAGCTTTGAGACAAAGATACATTTTTGGACATTAAAACAAACGACACCTAAAACTGCTTACAGGGAAATATTACTGTCTTGGCTCCTGAGATTTGAGTAATTTTATTTTGAGAATACAGTATCAGGAGGGAGCAGCTTCAAGGATTTACAGCCTCTCCTAGGAAGCATCATCCGTGTGAAGATTTAAAACTTCAGGCAGCCCTCTTTAAAGCAGCAGTGTCAGCCAGGGTTAATCTAAATCACTTTCAACTCAGTAGTTATTGGAAATCTTTTTTGGGTAAGTGTAGCAATCAAATAAGCAAACACAAAAAGACAGAATGGTAATGCTGGCCTTGATTAACAAAGAAGAGCAACCCTGCATACCAATTCTTCCTCTAGCAATCTGATTTTCCACTGGTGGTGTGATACAAGTAGACAGGAAGACCTTCCACCTGCCAACATGAAGGAGTTGAGAACTTAGAGCAGCTTTCCATTACCTGGAGATGGGCTACAAGAGAGATGGAGAGTGACTCTTTATCAGGGAGTGGAGCGATAGGACGAGGGGGAATGGTTTTAAACTGAAATAGGGAAGATTTAGATTATATCTTAGGAAGAAGATTCTTTACTCTTAGTGGTGAGGCACTGGAACAGGCTGCCCAGAGAAGCTACGGCTGCCCCATCCCTGGAAGTGTTCAAGGCCAGGACTTTGAGCAATTTGGTCTACTGGGAGGTGCCCCTGCCCATGACAGGGGATTGGAACCGGATGACTTTTAAGATCCCTTCCAACTCAAACCAGTCTATGATTCTTGTCCTTAAGGGTGAATGGGACAGCCCTGGCTGTTTTCTGCTTCCCAGCAGGAAGAAGCTGTTATCTGGGTGATGCATACAGGAGTAGAAGACTACTGGGATCTACTACAAGGTACCTCCAGCCTGGCTGGTACAAAGATCAAAAGATGTAAGGACATCCTCATATCTCTAAGCAATCATCACTGTGCTTAACTCTTGTTAAATAAATTTAAATCACATAGTTTTGCAGCCTGATGCCATATCTCATGTGTAAAATAACAGCAGTAACTGAAGGGGGGAAGGGGGGGGGGGGGGGGAAGAAGGGAAGGGAATCCACTTTGACTTTGAAATCTCTGTAAATACCTCATTTAATTATCTTTAGGCCAGACTGGAACATTACCATTATCTAATCTGATCTCCTAACACAGGCCACAGGAGGAGCTTACACAGAATGCTTTTGGTTTTGCTGTGGGATGTTGTCACAGACATCCTGAGTTGTCTTAAAGCTTTTAACATGAGGTAGGCAATTCTTCTATCTAATTTTTGTTTTTTAAATCAGCATCAAACACTGAACTTGTAATGCCAATAAAATCTAGTCGACTTAAGTGCCTCTTAGAGACGAAGTGATTCTTTGCAGGACTATAAACCAACATGACTACAGTAGCAGGAGGAGATGTCCCTCTTTTCTAGTTGAAGGATACCATTTTCTTCAGAAAACCCACCTGCTGGCTCCCTCCCTCCTTTCCAAACCACATCACAGATAACAAGACAAGGAAGACATGGGGTAGGTCAGTGATGGCTTCTGAAGCCAGTGCTCTGGGAAAGCTAATAGCAGGTCAAGAAGTACATTATCCTGGTCTGCAAGCTAAGATGTATTAAGAAAAGATTCTTAGTTTGTGGATTAAACTGTACAAAAATACTTAGGCACGTGTCAAGCTCAAGTGAAATATGGAAGATTTAGCTCGTAATGCTGGCATGTGTTGTTTGCACAGCTACACTTTATGGGCAGAACACAAGTATTGGTCCTTGTGTTGGATTTCAAGTACTTCACAACACTTTACAACCACCATTAAGGCTTTACAGATATAGACCTACCTTGTCATCTCCCTGGACGTGGGCCCTCTGCCCCAGCTGCTATCAATCATAGAACTGCCTGGGTCAGAAGGGACCTTTCAGATGATCTACTCCAACCATTAACCTAACACTGACAAAAAACATCACTACTCCATATCTCTAAGCACCACGTCTGCCTGTCTTTTAAATACTGCCAGGGATGGTGACTCCACCACTTCCCTGGGCAGCCTGTTCCAATGCTTAATAACCCTCTCAGTGTAATTCTTTTTCCTAATACCCAACCTAAACCTCCCCTGGTGCAAACTTGAGGCTGTTTCCTCCTGTCATATCACCTTTTATTTGGGAGAAGGGACCAACCTCCACCTTTCTACAGCCTCCTTTCAGGTAGTTGAAGCCAAAGCCAGCTTGTTTGGAACACTGCATGCACTGCTGTTGACATAAACCAATTGATTAATGTTTTTGGGAACCCAGTTTGCTTGTTTGAAAGAGGAATTTCTGGGCAGAGGAGGGAAGGGTGTGCAGGGGAGAGGGGGCGACCCAGCCATGAGGATATTGAACATGCCAGCCCAGGGGCTCCATCCCAGGGGGCTGCTGCCCTTCAGTCTTCCCTCCCTGGCTCCAAAGGGTTACTTTATGAATTGCAAAGGAAAAGCTGGTTGAGCTATAAATAAAATACAAAAATATGTGGAGAGGAGGGAACGAAAGGATAAAAGGGTTGGAATAACAAGTTATTTCCAGTCACTAGGGATGACCAGGCATAACTGACTCACAACTCTTTACTCTATCATTCCCGAACTATATTTATCAAATCCAGATAACAAAAATGCCGTGTTTATTCCCCCGCCTGCATATCTGCTCACTCCTGACCTCCTATGTCCACTCTATATATGTACATATGGGGTTTGATTTTCATAGGTATGTTAAGCATTAGGAAAAAGAATATTTTGTTTCTCGTCTTCTGGAACACAACTAACTCATACAGAAAAATGGTATTTCACATAACAGACTGACACTGATGCACTGGTATGTAACTCTCCCACTCCACTAAGCTCCAACATGAATTTTCCAACAGCCAACAAATTCAGACAAGAATCACAATTATGCTTGAAATAAAGATAATTTGCTAAACTTCAATGAAATCCTTTTAAAAAGCATTGCATGTACTCTATCTTGTCGTGATAAGATGTCTTTCTAGACAGACAAATGTACATACATTAGGAGATGGCTGATTTTTCTTAAACTTTTGTAAAGAAAGCTAAACTAGCTATTCATTTCTGGAAAGCTAAGTATCATTACAATTAAGCAAAAATAAGATACCAAATAGTCTTAAAATAAATCATACATGTGCACACACACAGCACATGTATAAGCAGCTCAAGCTTATTATTTTTATTTAAAATAACAGATTATCCACCTAATTCCTCTGTTACTTGCTGGGCATTTGAAATCACCAGGAATCTGAAGGGAGTAATGTGCATTTCTTTGCACTCTGCCTGGATGAACAACCTCTCCTCGACACAGAGGAAATTAAACATCAGTCGCTGCAAGAGAAAACACATCCCCGTTCAAGGTGCTCCAGTTCTGACAGAATCCAGCTATTGCATCTGCAATTTCCACTGTCGTTTCTGACTGGCCTCACTGAGTTAATGGTAAAGCAAACCACTCTGGAACAGTTTATGTACCCCACACCGCAGGATGTTACTGCTAGGTACATAAATGCAGCTGGCTTAAAACCTGGAATTTTTGGAAACATGCTACATTTTTAAAGATGGAAGGAGCAGCAGTAGGTATGAACTGCTATATTGTAGCACAAAAGTGTATGTTAAGCTTTCAGCGTCCTAATTAAAATACAAACCTGAAAGGGGCTACTCTTCCCAATCTCCCTGCTCATTCTACCAGATGTTAGTTATTTACCCCCAATTCTTCTCAGATCCTCAATTATACTCTTTTCCAATACTCTTTTTTTTTTTTTTTATAGCGTTAGGATTTTCCAGGATGAAGGGTAGGAATTGTCTCATCATTTTCTCATTGTTTTTAATAATTTTCAAATTGTTCTAGGCCAAGGAATATTAGACCCCAGCCAATCTGCAGATTGACCACATAACTTATTTTCACTCTTGTCCTCTGTGAAGTCACCACAAAGCTCATGTGAGACACTGTGAGCAGCAGAGAAAAATAATTCTGCAAAGATATTCAGAAGGAAGCAGTTGTGGCAATTTTTGCTCAGCAACCAACTGATCAAAGTGCATCCTACTTCCTCAGGAGCGCCACGGACTTCCCACTTTCCATCAGCCCGTATTTCATGGCAGTGGAATGATGGTACTATGAATAGCACAAGACTATCCCAGATGGTATTGAACCAGTAGCAATAAATAAACAATGGCTAGTAAAAAACAGAGATTTCATTCCTGGCTTCTAGAGCATTACATCCATTCTTTTCTATAGAAATATATATATAAAGCTCAGCTTCCTTTCTTTGCTTTATCCTGTTTTAATCCCCGTTTTTAACAGCTACAGATGAGTAACCTAGTGTTAATTCAGTGCACTTTGCAATCTATTCTTATCACTACCCAAAGTCAACCGCTAGAGAGTACTGTTTAGCTGCTTAGTGACCTGACACTGATTTGTAACCCTGCCCTCTTCAAACTGTCCCAGGTATCACCCATGAGTAGGTGCAGCCCTCAGCAGCCCCGAGGAGACCAATCTGCAATTAGGGGGTCAACTTGGATTCCTTCCAATACAAAAGCTGGGCCAAATGACATATTCAATACCATTGCATTTGGGATATGTGAGAAGAAACTAAAAACACATTCAAACTTTTGAAAGACATGGCCCACATCAAACCAAAACACTAGATGAAAATGTACCCTGCACCAAAAATAAAATATGAACTAGATGTTTAAAAAACACCTGCTAGTAGCCACCTCAAATATTTGGATGGAGTGCTTCCACAGCCATCCTGAGCCCATCTCTTGCATTTCATGCCTCACTTATTTGTGCTATTGCCGTTCTGGGTCACAGCAGTTTGTTTTCATTTCTGCGTAACAAAAGCAAGAGAAATGCCAGCAGCCTGACAAGAAGGCATTATTTCAGCACACATAAAATGGTGAGGCTTATAACTTCTCTTTAACGAAGATGATATACAAAAGCCACATCACGTTTTTGCTCCACTGTGTTTTAAATCCAGGACAAGGATTTTGCTCTAAAACCAGTTCATATTCTGCCGTTAGAAGAACTTCCATCAGTTTTATTATTTGAATTTGTGACTGAGGCATACTTACATAGAAATGAGCTCATCTATACATCTCACTAGGAGAAATCAGTTTGGGGCAGAGAAGCACTTGGGCTTCAACTAGCTGACAAAGCCCTAGTCACGAATCAGTCAACAAAACAGCCTCTGACATACAGTAAAGAACAGAAGATTAAAGTAACCCTCTAGATGCCACTTAACCCTTTGATATTCAACTTGAACGCCTCTGATTCACTTTCCATATTGTTTTTGCCCTCTGCTGACTGACTACACAAACCATGGAGCCCCTTGACATGAGAGCACGGAGCACAGCACATAACAGGCAATTTCGACCCCATGTCTGCCTGCACCGATAGGAACTTATTGTTCCTGGTCCCCTGGTGCTAAAACAATTTCCACCAGACCACGATACCCACAAGTGGACAAATTTTATTAAATTTAATCAGCCCAGTACTTGGGGGAGCCATCTTAATCAGAATGGGATTTAATGAAAAGCCACAGCTCCGATGAATACTCTTTAATTACGACTGACTAATATTTATCCACAAAGAGGAATTTGTTTCAGGATTAGTCTGAGACCTGGAAGAAGCCAAAGACATCAATTTAATAATGGAATGCCTAATTAAAGTATAATGGAAACCTAATTGTGATATACTGCTTTGTAGTGCACATGATTTATTTAGAACAATTGCTTTTCACTGGGCTCATTAGGGAAAGTTAAACAAAACACAATAGTAAAAAAGAATAGGGAAAAACAGGCACACTGGAACTTCCAAGATGATTATAATCAGCTGATGAAAGACAATGACATATTTGTCAGATAAAGCACTGCCATCCCTCCACAGGCTGTGGTTAAAGTTTCTAAAAGGGATAATGATTATACAGTTGCTTTCCTCTGTAAGGACATGGGATCAGACCCAAACCCTACTGTAGCTACTTGGTGGAGCTCCGCTGGTGGAAAGAAGCCATAAAGCCGAAGGATCTGACAGTCTTTGGACATGCAGAGAAACCTCACATAGCATAACACTCATGCGTTGTGAGGAGAGCAGCTGGGGCAGAGTAAGCAGCCCAAGGATAAGAAACAGAATGGTTTCAGTAAGAAGGGACCTTAAAGATCACTGAGTTCCACCCTCCCTGCTGTGGGCAGGGACAAGTCCCAGTAGACCAAGTTGCTCTAAGCCCCATCCAACCTGGTCTTGAACACTTCCAGGGATGGAACGTTCACAGCTTCTCCTGAAGCTCAGTTATGTTTAATTGGTGACGTTGGAACAGCTGTACCAACCGAAACTGTGACGACAGTGTCATGGAAAAGAAAAAGCATGTGTGAAAACACTGTGTCACGGCCTTGCAGATGAATGAGGGAATACAGTATTTTTAAGTGCACAGCAGCAAAAACTTCTCTGGAAATAAAATTATTTGCTACTGGTTTTGTTCCAACTACTGCTGTTCATAGGGATGTTTAGAAAAATTATACTAAAGTCAATCCTTTGAATGAAAATGAGCAAAGACTGCTGAGACTGCCTGAACAGTCATTCCTGTGCCCAGATAAAAGTGGAATTCTGAGCATCCATCTTGTACTTCCACATATGTGATGCTGTCAGTCTGTCAGCCTGCAAAGTGAAAACTGAATTCCTACCTCAAGGACAGCAAGAGAGTCAGATACAGGCCAGTAGTCCACCTTCAGATCTGGTCTCAGTATGGCAAGAACGAGGTTGAGAGAGACCTCTTAATCCAATGCACAATGGCCCAAGACTGAGCCAAAGGCATTGCTCTGCTCAGGGCAAATCAGAGCAGGCTGAGGCTTACAATCTGTGCGCTGTACCTTTGCACTAACGGCGAGGGTTGCAGTGGTCTACTGGGTTTTTTATCCAGAGCAGCAAGCAATCCCATGCCAGCAGTTGAAACCACAGATGAGAAAATGTTGTAAATCCTTCTTGAGGCCTCTTTGAAGAGAAGTCTAAAATTGGTTTCCTGAAAATATCTGCTATAAAATTCCATCTCTGAGCTCCGGTGGAACATTTAACTCCACTGGCACTGTGTGCTAGAAAGCTCTAAGGGCAGTCATTACTAATGTTTTTAACATTGCTTTTTGACACAAATATGAATATGCACATAACTAAACCACAATGAACTGGATGAACTTAGGCAGTTCAGTTTATTTCATAGGAATTACAGAAACTAATCGACTGCAAGTTAGAAACTCCATTGTTGTCAGCACACAATTGTTTTCCTTAAGTATTGTAACTTGGGAAAAATGAAGCCCCCTAAATTTCACACAGTGCATTAAGAGGACAATGCTTAATTAAGGGGATAAACTATTTTTTGCAGCAGAAAATCCTTTTGAGCTCTGTTTTCCATAAATACAGCTTGTTATATCTAACACATTTGAGTTCAGAAACACTTTCCCTCAAAACTACCTGAACAATAACTCAGCAGGTGGTGCCCCCAAGAGCTTACCATTGAAATCATGAGAAGCATCATGTAGTCCTTGTTCCGGGACCTCCTCCACTGGGAGACCCCAAGGTGCACAGGGACAGCAGAGACTGGAAACACACCTATCAGTAAGACATCCCAGAAGCCTCCATGTTCCTCCATGGTACCTTGGTATTTTCCTTCAGGTGAACATAACACAGTTCACTACAGTCAACATGGCTTCAGCCAGGAAGAAAAAGGACAGGAACCCTCCTTACCAGAGGTAAATGCACCAACACCTCTGATTCTGGAGGAATGAGAGTTAGGGGATAAACCTGGCCCAGGGCTGGTGGAAAGCTCTGAATTGCCTGTAGGAAGGCTTTGCCACGTACAGCACAACATCTTTATCAGCCAGGAGCAACTGGATATTGCTCCTATTTTCCATCCCAGTCGAAAGGAAACAGGCTGTCCTTAGAAATGGGAACAAAGAAGTTGTCACTGGTTCACAGGGCTGATCAACAAAGTCAGTGAGTGAGTTCAGGTTTATTTGAAGAGTGTAATTTCTCATCTGAGGACCAGTTAAAGGTAGACTTTTGGAGAGCTGCCAAATTATGAGTTGCCGGTATGTCTTTCACAAAGAAATGATGGGGCGATGACAAACCCAGCGTAGCTTGGATTAGTTCAAAGACAGCTTAGCTCTAAGGGACAGTTCTGGTGAAAACCTTTCTCTCTGTGGGCAAACACAAGCAAAGAAGAACTCCAGCAGCTTTGCTGTATTTTTTGAAACATATGACAAATGCTAAAACCCAAGGTAAACCACTCATCCCGGTATTTTTCTGCCAAAGCAATGGTGACACAAATTTAACTCCCACCAATTCTTCACAGAATATTAGGGATTGGAAGGGACCTTGAAAGATCATCTAGTCCAATCCCCCTGCCGGAGCAGGAACAGCTGGATCAGGTCACTCAGGAAGGTGTCTCCAGAGAAGGAGACTCCACAACCTCCCTGGGCAGCCTGTTCCAGTGTAACTCTTCCATGTGCCCTTCTTCTGAGAGTATTAAAAACAAGTAAACAAGCTAAACAATAAGCAATTATAGCATGAATATCTGTGGAACTACACATAATTAGTGACTGAGGCAGAAGAAATGCAAAACAAAAAGATGTCTTATTTTTATTCTTCCACAGCCATGTCAACCTACAACCAAAAGTTCATTAAGTAACGCCAGCAACTTTAACCATGTTGCTCTATCATAGAAATGGCTTTTCAAATGTCAAGGCTGACAACACAATTAATTCAACAAACTGACAACTTCTGTTCAAACACCTGTAGTAACTCGTGTTTAAGTGGACTGCACATTAAAGTGACACATTCTTTGATTCGTGCCCAAGATATATTGTACCTCAAATCAAAACACAGTGTTAAAAGAGTGAAGATGCTACTGAAATAACAGCTAACGTCTCCAAGAGGTTACAAAATAGAATATTTTTCTAGATTAGTCTTGATCTGAGAAGTCGTCACAGTGTCACTGCATTCTCACCAAATGCAGACATGAATGAATAATTCCATACATAGAGTAAAACCCTGGCACACTTTGGTGTTTCAAATTGACTAGTACATTGAGTTGCGGCATTGCCTGTGATGAAGTAAAGGTGCAGCCAAGAGACCCAAGATGGAAACGAATTGGCTACTGTCCATCTGTCTTCACTGACTTTCAAAAAAGTTCTCCCTTGACACTAAGAGTGACAAAATAGGTACTAACGTGTTTTTAGACTGATTGGCAAATTATCTTACCTAACCTGAAATAAGAAACTGATGGAGGTCTGGAAGGCTGTCGAACTTCATTGTATACACATCTTTAAAGCTATTTTGGCTTCTTCTCAGTTACAGTTACAGAGCACATTTCTATTTCACTCCTGAGCTACCCACCTTGCAGAGTTGTATGTGGCAGTAGGCTGACACAGAAGCATCTTCAGTGCTCTTCTGGCAGTTCCAGGGCAGGCAAGAGGCCAAATTGACTACCTGTTCCTAGTTACTTAGCAGGAGCATCCTTCTGGGGCCTGCTGCAGGAAAGCCCCACCAGGACTCCCAGAGGGAAAATTTCAGATGTGTCCAGCGCTTAGGGGGGGAAAAAAAACCCAAAAACAAAAAAAATCCCAAGTCCTTTATTTGCTGGATTGGGACTCGGTAGTCTTTGTCACCTCCTTGGAACTCAGTAGTCTTTGTCACCTCCAGCCAGGTTAAAATCAGGCAGGGTAGATACATTATCCATGATCCTTTCCAGAAAGGCCTTGGTACCACCTGCCAGTAGGGGCTCAGTGGGATTTGTACAGAGCCTGAAGGGACAATATCTGCAAGGGTGTATGAGGAAGACCTATTGCTGAGTCTCAACATCAGTCCAGACCCAAGTGCGTCCCTCAGAGACATCTGCTGAGCCCAGCCCTCCCAAGTCAGGCAGCTCAGTCACCATTGCTGGGTCCCAAGAAGTTCAAACCCTGTACTTTGGTTTTGCCATCCGCAATAGAAATACATATTACATCTATCTATAGGTACCATAGGCATATGAAAACCTAATTAGAGGTTTAATAGCAATTTGAACAATACACAATAGTAGTCAGACTCTTAAAAAAGAATTGTATACAGTAAAAAGGGAAAAGATAAACAACTGCCTTCTCTTGTTCTCCTGTATTGAAGACACACTTTATTACCAATGGTTGAACTCCATGACATACAAGCATGCTATAAAAAGTAAAGTGTATCCCCTAAAGCAAGATGAAGATGACTAAATGCTGAGGAAGTATTTATTATCAAGGAAGGATTCTAAAATTGATGAAAAGCCCATCGCTTTGTCCTGACATCAGCAGGTCCTCAACTAAAAATGTTGACACTACAGCTGATCCGTGTAGCTGTTGCTAATTTCCCTTCATGATCTACTGTCCAAAATTGTTAGCCAGCAACAATACCTGTCTCATTTCTGAATACTGAAAAAGGAAACAGCAGAGCAAAATACCACTAAATGCATGATGCCCTGAATTCCTGATTCTTAAGTATACATTCTCAAAGGGCTGTTTTAAGAAAATATTTACTTTTTGGTTGTTATGGTGATCATCTTTTCACAGCAGTTTATAAAAATAGGAATGGCTAAAAATAAAAATCCAAAGGAACCTAAGGCACTAAAAAAGGAATATGGCGTGCAGATTTGTCTGCTTTAGAATAAATCTGCATACAGTGTCCTGCAGCAGCACGTTTTACAAAGGGAATTAAAGCCATGAAATTAACATTTTAATGAAGTAGAGAGACCATTGACGTCAGGACTACTCACTGATTGCTGCTTCCAGGTGGCCTAATGAGATGAAAATGGAGTTTATATCTTCAGCTAGTCTAAGCCAGGCTTGTTTTGTGACTGTGATTGAATTTAAATGAGAAGATACTGCTGTGTGCAAACATGTCTAGGCTGGTAAGTAGCCTTATCAAATCTAGGCATAATAAATGCTTGATTTTAAATATTTATGTTAAGAAAAGGGATTTCAGCCTTCCTTTCACAATTCAACATAAACACAAAGCCAAAGTTTTATCATTAATTGTATAGCATGCCACTACTTTTGTAATGGTTGCTCCAGGAAATCCCATATAAAATTTTTACTGCAAGATGTGCTCGTTTATCTCTCAAGACAGAGAAAACATTCCAGATTACAAAGGCAAAGTAGGAAATCATAAATCCAGTGTAGCCTGTGGGTAACCCACGGTGTGATGTTTTGGCACCAGAGGCTTGTCAGACATTAAGGAACAGTGATGGAAACGTGAGACCATCATATATTGTGAAACACAATATACAATAAACACAAGAAGGAACTGCAGCATATCATAAATTCCATGCTCCTAAATGCCACTGAGAGTGCTGCATTTCATTTTCTGTCTTCACTATATATAGCAAATAGAGATGTATAAATATTCTTCATTATTTCTTATTAGAGGAATGAATCAATATTGGTTTTGCTTTAAATACCATATTTCTACCTCAAAGAATGTGACAACCATTGTGCTGGGGACATACCCTTAGGATTCCCGTGAAATCCTCTGAATAAGTTTATTACTTTTTCACTTTCTACCCCATGTTACAATATGAAAAACAAAACAAAACACCCTAAAGCCCAGCTCAGTTCATAACACTATTACAAACATAACATAAACATATTATTTAAGTCTAATTCTCACTTCATTCCTGGGTTCACACATCTGTGAAGCAGTCTTCAACAGTCCTAATTTCTCACTTCATAAAATGTCCTGACATGCAATCTGCTGCTGCTGTTATAATTGATCCACACTAGAGATTGGAGCAGGGCTGGAGAAATAAAGAAAATAAATTGACTGACCTCCAACTCAGTTCTTCTCCTCAGTCTGTAATCTAGAGCTAAAGAACAGCAATGAGGGGATTTGTTTGAGTCCCTTTACACAATATTCTCTATTTTGTCCACTATAACATACATAGTTGTAGGTTCGTAACAAGAGAAAAAGTAGCCCATCAATAGCTCTTTGCCCTTTCTAAAATCTGAAAACTACACAGGAAACCACTGTTATGGAAAACCCCTTGTTCCTCTGCAAAATGGGGTTACTAATGTTTATAACTTTTTGCAGACTGCTTCTAAGCCTTTTATAGACATCAGCTTTCCATGCAAGATGCATCTCTGCATACAATATCTATATCTGCATTCCTGTTTTTTTTTTTCTTTCTTTCTTTCTTTTTTTCTCATCCCCTTGGAACATGGATTACATTTGAGGATTCAGTAACCGGGTTTAAAGTATGTCCCCAGTAGTAATGTGACAGCAATATCATGCTTAAAGCTACCCTTGACCCCTCTGCAGCATGTCAAGTCACCTTCCTGGCTCTTGAGGTGGAGATTTCCAGAAGTCTCTTTCTGGTTAAGATCCTACTAGGTATAAAGCACAAAGAGATAGCTTGGAAGGACTTCATGAAACATGCACCATGCCCTGCTATGGGAACTCAAGACAGAGGGAAAGTAACCGCTCAAAACAGGAGGAGCAGCCAGCAGACATGTATTTCAGATGTTCTTGTATCATCAGCCGAACAACCCATGTTCTTACAGGCAAATAAACACATCTGAGCTCAGGACAGCTGTCTGGCCCCTGGGACTACTCTGAATACGGAGCCTTCTGATCCAGTTCACTACTTGAATTGAGACAACTGTCCCAGACAGTGGGCTAGATATAAATGTGCCTGTTCAGTATGATAGCAAAGACCTTTCCCTCCAAAAGGAAGTTTTAAGCCACTTCTATCCTTAGGATGCAAGCTAAACTGATCCATTATCACCCCAACTCTGAAAGGACTGATCTTGCTGCCTCCTGCCCCATGCTGCAGGCTCCCATTGCCCTCCCTGATCCTGCAAGTGAGGCCATTCATAAAATTGCCTGGGTTGGAAGGGACGTCTCAGATGATCTAGTCCAACCATTAACCTAACACTGACAAAAAACATCACTACACCATGTCCCTCAGCACCACATCTGCCCAGCTTTTAAATACTGCCTGGGATGATGACTCCACCACTTCCCTGGGCAGCCCGTTCCAATGCTTAATAACCCTCTCAGTGTAGGTTTTTTTCCTAATACCCAACCTAAACCTCCCCTGCTGCAACTTGAGGCTGTTTCCTCCTGTCATATCACCTATTACTTGGAAGAAGAGACTGACCCCCACCTCCCTACAGCCTCCTTTCAGCTCACATTGCTGACAGAAGACAACCCTGCCCAAGAGCCATGCTGGCACTGGGGCTGCTGGGGAATCTGAACCAATTCACAATGTGAATTGAGACAACTGTCCTGGGCAGAGGGCTAGATATAAATGTACTGTGACTATTGATGGAAGTGGGACATGGGATTCCCGCTGATGAGAGTTTGTCAGGCTGGAAGGGATACTATACACATAGTGTGCTTTCATGTTAGCAAATTCTTCCTTCATCCACACCAAAGAGGATAAGCACCCTCCATTTCCCCCACCCATCCCAGATGTGGGTGTAGGCTGCTCTTCTTATGGCAGAAGATCCAACCTGCAGCTCACATCTGTTGTGTTGGTGAGATGCAAAAACAAGATTACAGAGAACACAGCGTCCTCCTGTAATTCACATGAATACTGGGCCAAGGGTTGGAACATTTTTTCTTCATTATTCTACCACTGCCTAGAGTAGCATTTTCTTCTATTAGTTGCTATTGCCTAGAACAGCATCTGGAACAACTTAGGTAGCCAGAGGAGAGTAACAGACATGAGCTCAGTGTGTTCCCAAGACCTGATTTTCAGAGATACAACACACCTGCAGCTTTCAGCATATTCATTACAGAGTTAAAAGGGCTCAAAGCTATCTGGAAAAATCAAGCCCATGCTGATTAAACCCACTCAGGAAGTATGCCACTGCTTTCTACACCCCAGCTAAATGCTCTGGAGGCTTATGAACATGTGCTCCAAGTATGGATTGCAGTATTTCAGCCTGGGAGGTGACAAAGACATGAATAACCTCAGCAAGATCCACATCCGAGAAGGGACGTTCACAAATTCCTGGCTAGCAACAGATGGAAAAAACAAAGGCATGGAACTACAGCTGTTCCTTTTCTGAAATGGTGAAGGACCCAGGAGGACCTCCAAGCTCTGAACTCCAAGAGAAGTAAGCGGCACACCCTCCCGCCTGCCTTCACAAGTGGATGCACTTAATCCATTCCCACAGATAAATGCCCTCAGTCCATCAGCCAGACACATCCCCGACATGAAGACCCAAATTTCTTCACCACTGTCGTGGTTTTGACCAGTCGGACAGATGATGACCCCTCCTCTCCCCTCTGGCTGAAGGCAGGGCACCTCTAACGCCTGTAATTAAATGAGTGGTGCCGAAACCCGGGAACGAACCAGGGGCCTTTAGTTAGAAAAGGCCCAGCTAAAAAAGTAAAATTACTGAACAGAAAATTGGTTTGTTTTACCTCAAACCAGGACAACCACTTAGAAAACATGAAAGCATTTAGATTATGGAGCAGGTCCATGCCTCAAAAACTTTATCACAAACAACCCAAAGCTGGGCGAGAAGAAAATACCAATGTTGTACCAAAATTGTAGTTTTCAGAACTTTGTAGTCTCTTCCCCAGTATCCTCATGCATTCATTTACCCAGAGCAGCAGCAAGTTCAGCAGATTCCTGAAATTAAGAACTTCCAGTGAGGAAGAAAAGCACCCTAGGAAGAAATTCACCCTCTGCCATCTGTCAGTGCTCAGCTGACACCTTCACACACAAACCCCTTCCTGCTGTCAACAAGAGCTACTCCAGAAAAGGTGCAGCACCTCGAGGAGAGAAGAGAAGGAAGGCTATAGGGTCTAGATGCCTATAGCCTTAAACTCACAGATATACAAATTTGGCAGAGCCCATCTTTAAAAAAAACAAAACAAAACAAAAAAAACAACCCCCAAAAAACAACAACAACAACAAAAAGAAGTAGAATAGTTCCTTGGGTTTTTCATTCCTCCCAACTAGCAGGAAAAAAAACCAACCCAGAACTAACTTCGATTTATAGTTCTGGGTTTGGAGCAGGGTTCTTTGTTTCTTTTCTTTTTCTCCCAAACTGAGGTTCTGCGTTTCAGTACAGCCATTTCTCCAAGGTGTTCCCTTCCTCCCATCAGTCACCCAACTCTTTCATGATGATCCTAACTGATGAGGAATTGACAAAATATGTACCTTCTTACTACAGTGTAAGATGCTTAAGGCTACTCCTATGACATATTAAGCTGATACTGTCTTTAGGAAACAGCACATTCCAGGCTCCCAGTGCTTTTCAGTTTCAAAGTAAGTATTTCTATTGAATACTTAATACATACATTTGTAAACTGACAGATCAAACAGTGCTAACGCTTGATGCAATGTAATTACTTCTGTTACAGAAAACACTGTTGAAAATGAGTAAACACATTTATGACAAGAAAAAAAAAATCATAGTACATCAAATATTGAACCTAAAACAAAAGTCCTACTTTGCCCAGTCCTTCAGTCTTACTTCCTTGACTTTGTACTGCTTTACAGATGGGAAAGCACTCGACCACAGCATTAATTGCAGAGACAAAAACAGTGACTCTGAATTCCACCTAAGGTTGTTTATAACAAACCATCTTATAAATACATACCAATTCAGTAATAAAAGTCTAAGTAAACATCCTGGCAAAGAACCCGGTTCAGCAGTTAAAAAAAATAGAAAAGAGATTCACAATTAAAGGGGCATGAAAATGACAGCCCTGAACGAGACACGGGCACTCTCTTCTACAACTTTTGATACAGCTACTACTAATAAGTGATGGATAATGCATTTTTGCAAAACAAGGTTGTAGGTTGTGCATTAATATTTGGAATTCATAGGTTTTTTAAGGATTTTTTTACCCTGTACAGGCAGATTATTTTCCCTGTACACAATGTGTACAAAACCCATGCACGCTTAAACCTGTCTAATTATCTTTTCTGCCTTTATGAAAGGCATCTAGAATTTCCATCCTAAATTACACATAGGATTCTTCAGTATAAACGCTGTGACTCACCCATGTAAATGGAATCTGCCAAGAACTGCTCACTGCAGTCAACTGCATGGCAGACCCATTACTGGCAATGCTGCACGTGAATTACCTCAATCCCTCCTCTCCCACCCACCATCCTCATCTCCAAAGTCTTAAAGCTCAAAGGTATTTCATGCCACATTTTTTGGGAACACTCCCAAAACGCATACATGTGCAAAATGAGCAAACAAAGTCTGTGAAAATGGTTTTCTTTTAGGAAGGATTCATATCTTTTTGCATGTTTATCATGTATTCGCTGTTTGGTAGATAAGAATCAAACATTTTGGTCCCGGTTGGGACCTGCAGAAGGTTATTATAATGCAATTCATTACAAGAACTTCCAGTTTTATGGATGAGTCTCAGAACAATCCACTGGGTTCCAGGGAGGCTCTAATGAGGACAGAGGACATGACTTACCTTTAAAAATAGCCGGGCTGGTTGCTGAAAAGCCATTTAAAAATTATTTCTGTGATGTTTCACTGCCTGCTCCTAAAAATTAGCTTCTAAGTGTAGTAGATCCACTTTTTTTCTGTTGCTTAACTAAAGTAATTAACAGTTTACGGATGCCTTATTCAAACAGAACTTGAGTTTGTACTTTGCCACTTCTTAAGTGGAAACACAATCACACAACTAAATGATACGTTCACTTTTTTTTTGTTTCATGCATAAAATTGCAACTATATGTTAACCTCGTACATTTAAAGAGGAAATCAACCAAGGTTTCACAAGAGTTACTTTTATATCCCACTCCAAAATACAAATAAAAAGGAGTAACTGGTAAAAAAATAATGCAGCAATTCTGAAATGAAGACGACTGAGTTGTAATTGGTTAGGTCAAAAACCTGCATTCCTCGACCACGTTATGGGACTGAATGTCCTGTGTCTGAAAAAGACCCCAGTCCAGCCTCGACAGAAAAAGATGGCTGGTTTTGCTTTAGAAAGAAAAGCACTGACAAATATAACTTACTCTGGCACTCTGGAAATATTTTTTCCACAAACCAAAACCCTACCAAATTAGAACCTAAAAAAGAATGCAACTTGAGTTTGCAACTTGAGAATGCAACTATTAAAAATATCAACTCTTGATGTGAAAAACTACATATATATGTAGTTACTTCTGTACATCTACGCCTTAAAAATAAAGAAGTTGAACTCTTTTATTCCTGTAGTTTTAGAACAAAAAATTATTCAAATCAGACAAAGTAACTACTGACAGCATTCTACGAAATGTGCAAAATACATTTGGAGGAAAAAGCACAATAAAACAAAAATAAATCATTTTTTTTAGTTGACAGGGTAACTAATAAAAATATATTGTGTTTCAATGTTGTTTGAAAGAAAGAAGACGCCTGCAGAAGATGAACTATATAAAGAATGCTGCTTGGGTTTCACATAAATTGCTTTATTTTTCTTTTCAGAAACCTAATGTACTAACAGCCCTGAAATCAGATGTGCATAGCTTGCCCTGTGTATTTGTGCAGTCCCTTGGTCACAAATGAAATTGCTAGATTAGGATCTGAAATTTCAAGAACCTCCTTTAACCTCTCATACCTGTTTATTCATATGCACAGCCACCAGTGCCTCGAATGGCTTACAGCACCTCTATGCGTGCTTATTAATTTTCCCTGTGCCAGCTATATCTTTCATTTCTCCTTATTTCCTGCCATCCACAGACCGCATTCCACGCAAGCAGAGGAAGTCACAGAGTGACCAAATGCAATTGCTGAAACAGTAAGTGAATAAGAGACGCGCTGTGTTATACAGCGGAGCATTACACAGCATCTTCTTCTCTCCTCACGTATATATTTGATTAATGAGTGAGGGATAAAAATCCACTGGAGCTTTTTGTTTGCCCACGTGGTTGCTGTAATAGGACACAGGCCGGGAGAGGGAATACAAAGCCATTTTGGAAACTACATCCGTGTACACCTACCTACAGAGTTTGCTGTAACCCCACCTATCTTCAGTGCTGTAATTCTTAAAACCAGCACTAAAGGTTATTTTGCTAGATTTGGCTTAGCTCATGATTAAAAGCATTACCTCTAACATTTACCTCAGAAGACTCCTAAATCTTTGTTTTTAAAAATCTGCCAGCAACGCTAAGAAAACCTTAGCTTTTTCACAGTTCTGAAATGAAAAGATTTAAAAAACAGTAATATTTTTAAAGTTGCATCTCATAGATGTAACTTTAGTCCTTAGTCCTCACTAAAAAGTGTTTACATAACATTTCCAAGCTATTCTATGTTGATACAGAGACCCTGATTTTTATTAACAGAATTTAGCATGATCAAACTCCCAGTAGGGTATGCTGACATTGCTCTCTCTCCAGCTGGTCTTCTCCATCTGAAATGTTCTCCACTCCATAAACAGGAAAAACTACTAAAATGCTGACACCATCATATGCTGCAGACAGGCAGCCCTGCAAACGTGCAGTTTACAATATCAACAGCTGTATGGGGAAAAAAACAAAACAAAATGGAACATTTCATAACAAGATCTCAAAAAAAAAATCAAAAAAAAAAGTTTTTGGTCAGGGAGCTGAAGCTTGTTACAAATTTCCATCTATAGAAGTATCAGACTGTCCAAATGCAGAAACAAAGATAATCTTGAAAGACAGATGTCACTCTGAAGACGGCCCTGCAAGCAAAAATGTCCGATTTTAGGTCTACTAAAACTCAACAGAGGGTGCACAGGAGGTGGAATCCTTCTGCCAAATGGACAGAGGAGAAAAAGAATGTCAATATGGGATGTGTCTAGAGATAGAGGTCAGAAAGAAGAGAAAGGAGAAAAGGTCACATTCAAGCATTTAATAGGCAATAACATTTTCTGGAGGATATAATTCCAAAACTATTTGGCAAAACTTCAGGACATCCATCAGCACAAGCAAAATGAGGGTCAGTTGGCTATTCTGTGAAATATTGAGCATTTTATGAGTCATAAATTTAATAAAATGTGGATGTGCTAAATTTATTCCACTCCCAAGTCACACCCTTTTTTGGTAACCTCTGTCCATGATATTCTTCAATGCATCAATAATGGGAACCCTCCAAAAAAACTAAACTCAAAGGAATTAAGACTGAATAAAAACAGACAATACATGAATACTGAAGTCCCATTTAAGGTAACAAAAGAATAGAGTAAAAACTCCAGACACACACAAAAAAGCAGATATATCATTTTTGTAACAGGGTTGCAATTAGTGATGGGAGAACCAACATTTCATAAGGCTCCCACAGTTAAAGGATCAGCGCCTCATGAATATCTTTGCTAACCTCTGGTAGACGTTTGGCAGATTTTTTACTGAAAATATCAATTGTTAAGATGAGCCATTTCCCACAGACTCTACAGAACTCTACTGGGCTGCAGAATGCATCCCTCCAGTCTGCTGGCCCACAATCTCTCTACCACAGCCCAGAAAAAGTAAATTTTGCTAAACACAGATTTGTAATGTATACAAATCTATGCCTCTCTGTAGCAAGCCAGTAATGATCTAGGTAGCACATAGCAGCAGACTCTGAGCATTTACTTCTTTAGGTGATTCCTAATCAGGCCGGTTATTCCTCAATTTCTTTATTTCTTGCATTTGTCCCTGAAGCAGCTGCTGAAGGAGTTTGGATAGTCAGTGGACCAACCATCAGATTCTAAGGAGTTCCTCTCCTTTGAAAGGCCCTCACCACTACTCTGCAATGCCTTCTCAAATCCCATCCTTATCTTGAATTTCTGTATAAACTCTCAACCACAATTTTAGCAGACAGTGCTCTGATTCCTGGTCTCCAAAGGGAGCAGAGAGACTTGCAGTTAGCCCATCCCTTTGCAGCATCCCGCCTGATGACCCTTATCTTTTTATTTTTGGTTCAGTATTTAAAATTACAGTGAAATGAAGGAAAAACTACTGCCATATTAAAAAAACTACAACAACAACAAAAAAAAACAACCCAAAAAAACAAACAACCCAGAATGATCCCCCTCAAAATGAGCCAGATTTTACATGAGTTATTGAGAGGCGGAGACCCAGCCACAATTTGCAGAGGGCCTTACAGATACGCTTCATTACAGTTTTAAATCACCCCTGGAACAAAGTCAGTAGTGGCAAAGGGAGAACCTGTAGATCCTAGTATTTTTACTATCTACAAATTAGCATGAGTCATGAAGAAAAAGCTGGGTGGAGCAAGAGAGCAGGGGAAGCAAGACCTAATTAAAGAAACCAGCAAACAGAAGCTTGAACTCAACCAAACATTTATATGTTCCCTCTTCAGGAAAAGAAGAGAGAGAAAAAGGATGGGAGGCTAAACAGAATTGAAATGAGCAAAAAGTCGTGTTCCCAAACAAATCTTCATGCAAGAAACTGTATCAAAACTTCTGATATGGATTAACGGACCTTTAAACATACTGTTTCAAAGAAACCCTTCCCTGACAGAGGCTTTGAATTTCAAGCTCCAGCCAAGAAAGAAAAACAAAAAAAGTGGCTCATCTTTTGGAAATTCAGATGAGAAGAATGGTTATCACTGTTTTACAAGGATGAGTTAGCCTGACTTTTGTTGTCTTTCAAAAAACACATTTGTTTTTATTTTCACTTATTATAACTGACTGCATATTTCCTCAGGAGTGCCAATCCATCAGATGTTCTCAGAGAAGCTACAGTGGTCAACACAAAATGAACTGATTTCTTAAATTTCCAGAACAACAGTCACCACGGTTGAAAGAGTTGGTATTACAGATACAAATAATTACCATTTAAATCTTAAAAAACAATCTCCTGAAAATACTTCTTGCTTAGTTAAACTCTTGGGAAGGTAGAGAGGAAGGACCCTTGGTCCTGATACCAGGCTGGACTTCCATTTTCCATGAAGCTGGCTACACCAAGAGGTTCAGCTCAGTGGCTCCTCTCGAAGCATTCACATGTTAAATTGTAATCTTAAATTAAATTCAACCCCTTGCATAAACATCAGTGACATTGCAATTGCTGGTACAGCTACCAAACAATCTCATGAAAGTACACAAAAGTCATTTTGTTTCCATCTAAGTGGTTCTGCTTGCTTTTCTGGGGTGAGGAAGATATTTGACAATTTTAGAACCATCATGACTTGCATGAAGTACAATATGCCATAAACCACACCATGATTTTATCAAAACCACTTCTTTATTACCGTCATTACTACACACAGGCCACTGCTGGCTTATTAATATCAAGTTAAGTAGCTTTAAATACAGGATAACAGCCACATTTAGCGGAACATTTAGTTTCTTTTGTTCTTATGCCTGTTGTTTAAAAAACAAAAGAGGAATTAAATCATACAATTTCTGTAACATTTGTATATGAAAGAGCATACATAAAACAAAAGCTTGTGATAAATCTCTATAAATCCTGATAAACCTATTTTATCTTTTAGTATTACCAACACCATCACTTTCAAAGAGAGATGAGGCTGGAAATGGAGACTACCAGTATTTTGCTGAATTTATATTATACCAAGCATACTGGTTTTGTTAAGCTTTAAAAAAATAAAGCCTCCAAAAAATCTAATAGATACTTTTATAAAAGAAAAATGCTTAACTGTTTCTTGTGAAATATTGACCATGAATTGTATCAACGAAGCTCAAGAAATTTAAAAATAGTAATGTCTGAAACCTAATATCCAAGCTGACCTCTAATAAATTAATGTTTTTTCCTTGGTGAATACAAATAAACCATTACATTCTCAGCAACGTCTGCCCATAGACAGGGGAGGAGATGGCAAATACCATATTTTGGGAGATGTTAATTAACTGGAGATAGAAAGAGCAACAACCCAGAATAAAGACAACCTGCCAGGTTAAGCTGCAGCGCTTGAGCTGGCGCTGCCATTAAAATAAACCATGTCGTCCACCCTGCCCTTGCTGTCCAGCTGTGGCATCACAGGGCTGCTCCTTCCCCTCCATGACCACTAGGATGACACAAGGATGGGCAGACCAAATGGTGAATCACATCAGAAAAATCCTCCCATCGACAAACAATCCTTTCCCTGCATTTTTTCCCCCTGGTGGCAGTTACTGGTTTCCAAACACATAAAAGTACATGGCTTTGGGATGGACTGACAATCCTGTCTCCCCCACGGTCCACTCTGGCCCAGTTGTGCAACTTGTTGAGAATCAAACCAACTTAAGGACTGTTTTCCCGTTTACTTTTACTGAAGTTCAGCAGGGAAATAAAATCCCAAGCTTCTAAGAGCGAACCCAAACAATCTAGTTAAAAGAAATGTAAATACTTGACTGGATGTAAATGGGCAAAGCTTTACTTATTTCAACAGAGCTAAACTAATTCACCCCCAGCTAAGGATTCACCCCTTGCAAGAACAGGCAGCCAGAAAAGCAGATCTTCACCGCAGCCGGTGAGAGATGTACTCATCTTGGAAGGGAACAAAATAACTTCACCCATAAAGGGTAAGACGTTATTAGTAACCAAATTCCTTGCATTCCTTTCATGAAAAGACGTTTCACATTGCAAGACGATATCCTAACAAACTAGCCTTAGATGGTTGGGTTGAGTCCGCACTGTGCAATGCCAACATATCACACATTCTCCTGATCGAGCAAAAAAAAAATCAAAGTAGGACAAGTTGTCCAGTCCAGCTTAGGTATTTAGTCTAAAAATAAAGTTCCTGAACACCCATTTTATGTTAACATGAAACAACTCAGATGACAACAGCCAATTTCTTTTACTATGAAGCGGGCTGACTACCTCCACATTACATTTTCCCAGCTCTTTCATTACAAGATCTTACTGTAATTGCTATGTACAACATCAGGTTTAAACCACTTGGACTGAAGTGGTTTGAATTTCCAGGCTCTTTCAGCCTCAAATTTGTTTTTTTTTGAAGTGAAAAGGGGGCACCACAACCTCAGCTAAAGCAATTCAGCTATATCAAAGACTGAGGCTATGGAAAAGATGTTTTTGTTACTTAAAAAGTCACACACCAAAAAAAAATTTAGACGGTTTCTTCTTTGGAACAGATCAGCATCCCTAAGCCTTGGAATTGGGACTTGAAGTTTGGCAGGAAATGGTATTTGTGTCAGTAATATGCCTTTTGCCAGTTTCCAAGAAAACATCCCAAATTTGGCCAACAACTACGAGCCTTTTAAGAATCTTAATTTTGCACATGCTCAGCAAACATTTTATGGAGTTTACAGCTGAAATTTAAGAAGAATCTGTCCTTATTGAGCATTTGTGATTTCTAGCCTTCAGTTCAGGCACCATACCCTGCGTGTAGATGATCACGCTCCATCCTCTCACTGCTTCTTCATGTGACCACCCATGTAGCATGGGGAAGGAAACATAAAGGGGACAACTACATAACAGCTTTGATTTAGCAACCAAAGCAAAAACCCAGCCTGAGGAGGGACAGCAGCAGTATCTCTTGTGTGATCAGCTCTTGATTCAAGTGTTTAACCCCACTGTAGAATAATGCAGAACACATGAGTAGTGAAGAACATAAGGTTGTAAAGTTCAATACTCGGATGTAGGAAAATGCCAGATCTAAGGTTACCTCTGCCTATAATACAATGGAGATTATCTTCAGTTCCCTGACAATACACTACTTTGCCCCAGGACCCAAATTCGCAATGAATAGGGGCTGTGTCATAAGAGAGTGCAGGAGCTTTGCTTTCTTTGCTCCAGGACTCAAAAGGGTCTGCAACAAACAAAAACAAAGTCAGGAGACAGGACAAGTTCAACTTCAGGCAGTTGAGTCCCAAACCAATTTAAATTCTAAATAAAGCCCAAGAGAACTGCACGCTATTTCTGCTGATTTCATAAACAGACTTTTAACTTGTTATCTTCTGGTTTGGCTGACTGAAGTTTCTAGGGTCAGTTATACACTGCTGCTGAACATCCCCAGCTGCAAGGCACATGACTGGAGCATCTCTCCTATGACAGCAGGCTGAGAGAATTGGGCTGAGAGAGTCTGGAGAACAGAACAACTCCGGGGAAGACCTTAGAGGCCCTTCCAGTACCCAAAGAGGGCTAGAGGAGAGATGGGGAGGGACTCTTCATCAGGGAGGGGAGGCATAGGACATGGGGGAATGGTTTTAAACTGAAAGAGGGGAGATTTAGATTAGATACTAGAAAGAAATTCTTTCCTGTGTGGGTGGTGAGGCACTGGAACAGGTTGCCCAGAGAAGCTGTGGCTGCCCCATCCCTGGAGGTATTCAAGGCCAGGCTGGATGAGACTTTGAGCAACCTAGTCTAGTGGGAGGTGTCCCAGCTCATGGCAGGGGGGGTTGGGACTCGATCATTAATGTCCCTTTCCAACCCAAACCATTCTATGATTCTACGAAAAGTGCTATGACTGACAAATAAGCCCACAGGTCTCTAAAACCAGGCAGCAGATCTGACCTTAGTCTTCTGCACTTCCATTTCCCACACATGTCAGAAATAGAGATATAGGAAAAATGAATCCCTTCATGATCAGGAAGCATTGAAGTACTAGAGCAGCAAGCAGCAGAGATGCCCCAAACCAAATGCTGTTTTCAGAGCTATTCAGTACTATTGAATAGTACAGCCTGTAAGCCCCAGGGCCACACACTAAAGATTAAGAGAAAACAAAATATTTAAAAGTTGCTCCTTCAGTGAGTGCTCAGTAAGGCTGAGGACGCGTGTGTGGGGAGAATGGCAGGCAATCATTTAGCTAAAGACTAGATCATCTCATATATACATATAAGAAAGCCAAATCAAGATTCCACAGACAGCTTTGTGATGTTTGCTGACTTCTGACTGTCATTTTTTCCAAGCATTATGTTTTCTCTCTCTCTCATTTGCTTTCATTGTTGGTTTAAGCCTAACAAAATTACCAGACACCCAACAAATGGAATAAAACAGTCCTTTAAGATTTAATGATATTGGATGCTGGAACACGATAAAGAAAACTGGCCTCACCCTTAAAGAATACACTAGGCCTTCAAATATTCAGTTTTGCATTACATTTTAAATTCAAAGACCAAAGCTAATCTGTGAAGGAAGACTCAAATTTCGTAATGTCAATGATCACGTCTTAGAACTTTCCATTTATAAAAGCAGTGCTCATTAGCAACTATAAAGTTAATTCACTATGTTTTTTCTGATTCTATTTCTTCGAAGTTTATAAAAAAAAAGCTCAAGTGCTAAAGTCTCATCTACAAACTTTGCACATGCAAACTGTTTGCAGTAAGAGTATACTCTCATTTTGGGCATTATCGGTTGATGCTTCTAATCTTTTTTTAATTTATCCCTGACATGAACACTTGTCCTCGGCCATTCCAATGACACTCAAACCTTCGTAACACACAGCACTGTATAACACAGTGGTAAAAGATGATGCCCTCATGCCTCTGGCAGTACATTTACTGCAGATTAAGGACTTCTGTCTTACAGGAAAGCTGAGTGGTGGCTCAACTAATCAAATTCAACAGTAGATTAGAAAGAAGGCAGAGAACTGAATTTGCAAGCTCCAAGCTGAACTCTCTTGTCATGACAAACAATATGACAGGCACTGATCTCCCAGTGCTTTGGGACTCATATTTCAAAATTGAATAGCCATGTGCTTAGCATCGGAACATGACAAAGGCATCTGTTCTTTAACAGTTTCTGAAGTTTGTTTATCAGTGTATAGTCATATATACATTTAATAATTGCTTTAATATCCACACACCCCCTCATTCCCAAAGAAAAGTTGCTCCAAAAGTGCTTTAAAAGCTCTATACATAATCTAGGTCTGAACTTTTTCTATACCCATGGACAATTCTGAAATGAAGTCCTACAAGCAGCATAACTAAGCCATGCACAAAGAGTCAGGATAAAGATTGCCATCTATCAAGCAACCAGCAACAGAAGGTAATGCACCTCCTTTTTCATTTTTTTTTCCTTCTCACTCTCCCCCAGTTTTAATTCTGCACTCAGTGACCACAAGTGAGTTTCCTGTCTTCCAGATAACAGACTGTCTCTCACTTGAATTCATGCTGGAGCCGGTCACCCAAGAAAGCAGCGTGCTGCAGCCAAAGCTGCCCTTGGAGCATCATCACCTCTGCCAGGCCTGTCTACACTTGACATTCTTACTCTCCTTTTCATTACTTACACAAGGTTTTGGAAAATAACTAGTCCTTAGACAATCTTGGCATTAACTATGCTTGCTTTTCACACTCATTCGACACTAGTCCCTTTAATCATTAAAAGCAATTACATAGACATGACACCCACCAAAGATGTAAATTAGCTTTTAAAAGACTAACTTGTCTGATTGTCTCTAGACCAGATGATACCTATAAAGACCATGGTTTTACTGTGAATAAAGCATGCACTAAAATGTCTATCCAGAAAAAGACAATTTAAGAAGAATCTTTTTCAAGGGTGAATTTGCTGCTTTGTTCTATTCAAATGCAAAACAGTGTTGTCGGTTATTATATTGCTACTTTCAATGTTGCTTAATTTACATAAAAATTAAGTAGTCTCTTCTTTTGCATGCATCAAGTATTCATGGTTAGCTATCTATGTATATTTAATATATTTCCATGTCATCATCCATTGCTGGATAATTAGTTCCTGGAACTCTTACTGTGTTTCAAACAGTGAAACATAAGAAGACCTTATTTAACATCAAGTTTCCATTCAACAGATGAGTAGCAATTTCCCACTCATCTTCACCTCTTCTGTGTTTTGATACTTTCCTCTCTGTTTTACACTTAAAAGGAATGCACATTTCAGTCACTGAAGAGACACCTCACAGGCACACGGTCTATCAAGCTAAACGAGCATCCCACACTGATAGGTAAATACTGATTTTCCCTTACCTCCTTTATATTATCTTTTCTCCAAGTCATACCATCTATATCAAAACATACTGACATACACCACAGTTATGCAGAGGAAACCTCACTGAAATTTAGAATAAATGCATCAATAAATGTCTGAAACACCAGGATTTTAAACATTCTTGTAGATAAGTTATACATTTTTTTTTGTCTTGTGCAATAATACAACAATCCAACCACCTTTCCAGTACAGCCAGTATGAATTTTTTTCCAGCCTCACTGAGCGAGAGATTCTGCCAGAGATCTGAAGGCCAAAACAGACAGTTAAAGTTATCTTAACCTGACCTTGCATTAAAGGCCACTGAAATCCCTGCAAAGGAATTTCTACCTTGTGATGAAATAAGAATGAAGTGTTATAATTTAAAAAACCCCCAAACTTGTAAGATGTTCTATTTTTACAGTACACTAAGACTGAGCAATACTGAAGTATCTCAATAGCTGGAGCACTGGTCTTACAAAAACAACTTTGCCATTTCCTTCCCTGTTAAGATACTTAAAGCAGTTTGCAGTTCTGGGATTAAGTTCCACTCGCATCTGATGCTCTTGGGCTCGAAGCTTTGGACCAATTTTCACGTTTGGTCAGCAAGAGAACTACCTGCTGTTTGTTTGCTAGCGGAGGCTTATTCATTCTTCCTTTCTAGACTTGGTGTTACAGTCATTTATTTCCAAGCCCAGACAAAAAATTTCAGGAAAAAGCTACAGCTGGACACCATGCCCCTAGTCTCTTCTGTGTAGCAAGAAATCAGATCCATCGTATGCTGGATTCAAACATTATCATACTGGGCAACTGCCAGGGTGTCAGCACAAACAGGGCTGCCTGGGGTGGAGGTGGATCAAGGAGAAGTCTCACAAGAGGTTGCAAAAGGGTCCAAGCACCTGCTGTGGAGGGACTTTACTGAAGAAAGTTAGCAAAACATCATGGGTTTTGTGCTTGAGAGAGGGGCTTATGCATATTAGGGCTTCCTTCAAAAGGAAAACAAACTGAGCATAACACATAGAAATGATGAATAACTAATTGCACTGTGTGCCAGAGCAAGACTGTGCTGGAGACAGCACAGAGGGGAGAAAGAAAAAATGTCCAAAAGACAAAATCTGAAGGCTTGAGTTTTCTTCATTCTCTTGAACTTCAGAGTTGATGGAGTTTCTTTTCTCTGCTCCCCGATGAAGACAGAAACAAGGAAGGGGTGACATAAGAAAGAAGGAACTGTATTAATTAGACAGAATTAACTCTTGTCTTCTGCAGAACCCTTCAAGCCACTTATGACACTCTTCCAGGCCCAAGGCATAGGCATCGGGACATGCAGAGGACAGATCCACAACAATTTTATGAAAAACAATTGCATCAAAGTGTTATTTGGAGTGTTTCCTGCAGGGAGGTGTGGGAGGAGAGCCTTCAAACAAATCCTGACGTAAGAACCCAGATGATCTGGAGGTATTGTGCAGAATGCAGAATAATTCTCTAAGAATGCAGAGGAATTCACCTAAAAAATATTATTGGCTGATAAAGATATAACAAGGCACCAAGCTAAAATTTAAGGACATCATTCAGGAGGGGGTACACCAGCAAAGGTAGCAAATTCCAATAGTGCTGTAAACTGCCAGATGGTCATCTCCATTTTAGCAGAACTGCATGCCCTGTTTCGAAGGCTGGACTAATTTGCCCATTCTGAGAAATGCAAATGCTCTATGGTGACAATTACAAACTGCTTCCTTGTCTATTCATTTACTGTCATCAACCTGCATCCGATAGCTTTCAATTAATCTGCCTCTGCTCCAAGGTTCTGTTGATAAGCATCAGCTCCTCTGGAACAGATTGCTTCAGGCTCATTTTACCTTGGTGGATAAATCAAAACATTTGCAATCTTCATCTGAATTTGCCCACAATTATACAAATACAGTAGTTACTGCTCTTTGGTTTTGACTAAAGTAGACTATTATGGAAAAACAACAGAAAGAAAAATTTATCTCATCTATGTCAGCATTTTGTTTCTCTTGTAACTTTAAGTAACTACTTCGGTTTATTCCTATTTAACCAGGCTCCCTAGTGTATTTATCTGGTTCTGAACATTCTTCTGTATAATAAACACTGCTGAAAATAACATCTTATGAATTGCAATAACAGCCTGAGAAAGACATTTTACCCCTACACTATACTAAAACCAGTTTCTGATAACAGTCACATTTAGATACTCTCCAAAATTCACTGACCGTTTTCAAACATGAAATTTGCTGCCTCAACCCTTTTTCCAATGAGTAAGAATACCTAGTTCTCAGGGTTCATTGTAATGCTAATGAAAACTTTTTTTTTTCATACTGACTTAGCTGAAGGATATCCTGTCCTTCTGCTGCATTATTAATACTGCCAAACCACTGGAAAACTAAGTGCAAATGCCAATTCACTTAGTGCTATCATTCAGCTCTACAGAATTTTCCATTTTAACTACAGTGTGTGCTAAGCAGCAGACAAAATATAATTTACATGCAAGTTCTCAATAGCCTCTGTTTATCTTGTGACAAAAGCCTTACCAGCATATTACACACCTTCTTATTTGTTTAGAATTGG
>VZTM01015989.1:3832-25418 GCA_013400555.1 Jacana jacana | reverse complement strand
TCCTCTACTTATATGCGTCTCAGTATATATACAATATACCCCACCTTACAGGAAGAAACCCACCGTGTGAGTCATACCCTCATTATATTCCATCAGCATTTGGCTGTTTGATTTTAATGAATTCTAGTCCGCTGCTATCCAAACAAGAAGATGTGAAAAAGAATACGCTCTTTGTTGATTACAACGTGCCAGAATACAGAATGACACAAGACTGAAAGTCAAGAGGATCCATCCCTTCAAGGAGGAGAACAATCCTTTGAAAATGTTCTCTCCTAACGTAGAATGCTGCTGTTATAAATCAGAAATTATGTATATATTTTAAAAGAGAGTGCACGCTTACGTGTGCATCTCAGTGTGTAATGTCAACTGAATTCATTAGCACCACAGGTAGCATAAATCCTGATGAATCTCCATGGCCTCTCAGTATGGTTGGGAATGTATTATTAACAGGTTTATTAAATATTTGCAATGCTGTGGGCATGCAGAGTGCACTGTTTGAGACATCTGCAGCTGAACTGCTACCTGCTTTAACAATGCTAATATATACCAGCGAGACGGTTGTTTCAGACGTGCAAAACCAAAATACCTGCCTCAAAAAGACACAGTCACTGCAGATAATATGGGAAGCATGGGAAGGAAAGAAAGGAGCTACATAGCTGACATAGCTGCTGAGTGCATGTTTCATTTAATTCTCTGATCCATGATATGAGAGCAACAAAGCAAAGGGCTGATAGAGGAAGCCAGGGAGCTTTTGAGTCTTTTGGAAGGAATGCTTTTCTGGGTAAGAGAAGGCAGAAGTAGGACTGGTAAAATCCCAGCGGTGCTGCTGACAGGATGAACCTAGAGAGCACTTAGGCAAAGATTCCTTTTGAGGGATGATTTTTCAAAATCACCCGAGCCGATTTAAAGAACATGAATTCTTACAGGATTTTAAATGGGACTTAAGTCCCTGAGGTCTGCCCTCAGTGTGTTTGGCTTTCAACATCGGTACCCATAGCAACTTCCAGACAACACAAATGTGCCATTGCTCACAAATTCCAAAGTCTCAAACATTTTTAAAAATGTCTCTCTTCTTTTTACTTATCGTGCACGCTATACTTCTCTCTTAATAGATGTCCTTATTGTCTGAGCGATGCCAGAAACCAGCAGGATGGGCTGGGTCCTGTAAGAGCTGTGCAGTGAAGGACCAGTGATTGGATCAAGCTTCTGGAACTGTTTTATAATCATCAAGAGCACACAGATTTATTGTTATACTGCAAGGTCAACAATGACTACAAAGGCAAACAAAATCACAGTTTTGCATAAGTCTAAATATAGATGATATGCATTTCAGAGATGCTTATTTTAAGATACTATTAGCTTTTAACAGTATGAAATGAGATTAAGGAGAAACACTACCATATTGAATGTATATTAAAAACAGTTTTCCTATTCTTAACTGTTCCCCATTCCACAGAAAAATTTATTTCTGTGAAAATATATTCAAACTTTACATCTGTAATATACATCATTATAATAGTTAATTCACATTGTACAAAACTTCAAATAACTGGCACGGTGCACAGGCAGTAAAGGGAAACCCTTCCTGTATCTACCCATGTTTGGTGAGAACATTGAGAGCAAAGACCTCATTTCCTGCCCGCTAGAACCCTGCAGTTCAGGAAAAGGTTGACAAAATAAGTCCCAAAGACAGCAATATTTCAGGTTACGTAGAAGGTGATGAATGAGGTGAAGAGTTGAATTTATGTTGAAGTTTATGTTTTGATAAAAGTCTATTTTAAAAACTATTTATGCCCTACTATAATTTTTTCCCAAGCTCCTCTGTCCTCTCATGTTTTTCGTTTTTCAGTGTCAGTACCATAGCAACATCCAGGACTTGTGAATGTGGTACTGCTCGCAGCATCTCTGGAGCAGAGCCTCACAAATGACTGCCAAACGTGGGGATCTGAGTCAGCTCGGAAAAGTATGATGCTGGGCTAATTTTTGCAGACTCTGAAAATAATGGCAAGGGATTGGGAGGAGGGCAACGGGAAGAAGAGCTGAAGCTGCAACAGCAGAAAGGAATGAAAGAAACAAACTATTTAAGGTTTAATGACAAAGAAGAAGCAAATTTTGTGAGAAGAGGAGATTGAAAGTTGTATTAGTATCTCATGGATTTGGGGGCTGTATCTAAACAGCTTGAGGGTTCCAACATTTCCAGTAACTGAAATGATACTCCAAGGACCTTCTCCCCTGCCAGCAATTACTCATAGAAAAGTGATATCAGGAATACACAAAATACATTTGCAGCAATTTTAATGCAGCTGGAAAGGAAAACAGCTAGCATCTGCAAAAAGTGGAAGAGTGGGGAATCCATCAAATATGACTAAGAATCTTCACAATGGGGCTCTGATTTGGGATTAGTCTGTTCAGCCTGTAGATGCTGCCATTTTTCTAATAAACACATCAGGAAACATCATCTCCTAACTGAAACTAAAGCAGTATTTTGTCCTGGGAAAAGTATGTTTAAGCTTCTCTCTACTCAAGGCTGCCTGAAGCAATCATCTGCCTTACTAATAACCAGAGCCAAGAAACGGGTAATGTCACGTGAAATATACAGGTATCAGTACTATTCCTCTGTTTACAGGAATTAATTCCAACTTCAGCAATAATTAAATATGCTACTAATCCAACCAACATCACCTGCAAAAACATGGACCGCTGGCTGACAAGAACAAGCAGTAACTAATAAACTCGAACTGCAGCCGAGGCTCCCCTATTGCCTGTCCTGCAGCCATAAGTCTTTAAAAACAGGCACAAAGCTCAGTGTTCTGCCACAAAAACCCAAATCCCCATGACGATTCTTACAGTATTCAGCACACTTTATCAGTACTAAGACCATCATGAAGATGTAGTGAGCAAGTCCACTAAATGGACCATATGCAAAAACAACCAGACTAACTTTTTAAAAAAATATTTCGAATAGGCAATAAACATTAAATTTAAAACAAAAGCAGGAATATACTTTCAATTCTGAAGAGAATAATTCTAGTTTTTACTGAGTAATCATCTTTCCTGAACTCATCTGTGGCCAAGCTTCATTTCTACGTATGCAGTCTGATGAGCTCACATTGTTCCAGGCCTCCAGTTGAAGCGATTAAAAATGTCCACGTTCGCCAAACATTACCCCATCGTTACCACAGATACCGTGTATTCTGTGTTAAGAGAAAACAGTGGAAACCTCTAACACCACTGTGGGGCAACTGCTGGCAAATCATGACTTTTTTAACATGGTTACCACAGTGACTAATCACCTGAAAGCGGGCAAATGGAAAACAATGCACCGCATGGTCTAACTGCTTGTCACCAGCCCTGACTCACGTGTAAGAGAGTGTAAGGAGACGGGTCTTGATAGGCTCAAGAACATAAAACCTGAAACACTTCCAATGAGTATCATGGATACATGGATGACACAACAACCTGTCAATACTACAGGGAGTGACTCTTACATAGATCCACCATGAACCCTCCAGTAAAAGGCTGCATTCCCTTCTCAAAAGCCATGGAGGATGGGAAGAGAAAATGATGGGGGCCCAGAGAAGAGAGTGGTTTGGAGAAAACCAAATCCTTCCCAGGTGGCCTGAAACAACAGTTTGCTATAGAGGTGGGGTGAATATCGCAGAATATTGTTCCAGTAAGACATGAAAAAAAGAGACAGCAACAGAAACTTCAACATGTACCAAAGGCCAGACGAGAAAGTTGATGCTCATTCTGAGAAGTACATCAAAGCCAACACATGCAGATGTTTGCGAGACTTGGTAATCATCAACGGTTAACATGGTTCCGGAAAAAGTCAAGCTGCCCTTTCCCGTGTTCCAGATTACACAGACAACTGTCAGCGTCCGCAATAAAGCACAGCGGCCTGCACCCGATTTCATGCAGTGCTCAATTTCACAGACGTGTCTAGCCATAAAAGTGTGTTTTCCAATGAGGCCCTTGTTGTTGTTTTTTTAATTAACTCATTTGTTATGAATTCTCTACCAACAAACACAAGACATAAAAGGCAAGCAAGCTTCAATTTACAGACCAGTATTTCTCTATCAAAAGCTACGCTATTTAATGCACAGGATCCAGTTCTCATAAAAGCACAAGTTCAATTATAACGGCAACCAGTGAAGCTCTAATACTGCATTTTCAGCTAAAAAAAAATCACTCAAAGCTCTTTCACAATAGCTCTGTAATTTCTGAGTATCAGTCTACTTAGTAACATGACTCTGGGCGGCACAGAGGAAAAAAAAGTAGGAAAAGAAAACAAAATCGGGAAGAAAGAATTTCCTTGCACTGAGGAATGATGGTTTAGAGTTGCTGCTTAATCTCTGCAGATCTTATGGACCTGGGTGAAATTAGTTGATTGAGGACATGAAGTTAATGCTCATGTGGCCACTTATATTTTCCTATTTCCAAAATAGACCAGGTTTGGTTTACTCATGTACCGAGCAACCAGCACAAACAGGCAAGAGCTGCTTGGAGATGGCAGTGGTGGGTCAGTGTGCAAACTCTGGCCTCACCAAAACCCACAGAAATTTTGGCAGTGGCCCAGCACATCGTTCTGGGAGTCAGAAATCTGTTCAGTCACAAAGAAGGAGGCTAGTTTTTGTTAAAACAACAGATCGAACCCTTACTGTCATTTGATGTGGGGCCTTTCTACATCCTGTACGTCTATTACATGTAGGCATGAACCTGCAAACTGCTGAAGTCACGGGTCAGTTTGAGTACATAAAAGCTCTCAAAGGTAACTCAGCAGATGTTTTGGTGATCAAGACTCCCTCACTTCATCCCATGTTTACGTGAAGAGGAAACAAACTTAGTGTATCAGAGTAGAAAGCAGTATATTTAATACGTCATTCACTCAATACATCCCATTCACCAGAGCCTGAGCATTTCAGTCAATGAACAGACTGATTACAGACCTTAATTTTACACCTGTATCAATTTTCCCTTAGAAAACCCAAGGACCCACACTTAGTATTACTTTATTTTACATTTGATAATTTGATAGAACATCTGTCTTGTATGCTCTAGGTTCTTTGGATGTAGCTGTGCAGACAGCAGATGCATCATCTGGACCAGAAGATGAGCCTTTAGCAGGCAGTATCATGGTACCGACCCTCACTGACATTTCACCCACTCATAAAAGCAGCCTCCTACCTCTCTCTTTTCAAAGTCAGAGTAAGAAACGAGCTCCCAGAGCTAATAAACACTGGCTACTTCAAGTTGGAGGGTCTCGTTAATGGATTACTGAATTAAGAGTCTCAACTTTAACCACCGATTACACAAATACGTCAAATTTGAACACCTCAGCTCATGTGGCAATTGCAGGGCTCAAGACAGAATCACCTCCTAAAGACAGTCCCCTAAGCTCATTAGGGCTTTAACTGAGAGCTTGCTATGTTCTTTACATGCAGTAAGGACACCCAGATGTCATTTACAAGGACCTGCTTGAGTAAAGGCCAGGCTGGATGGAGCTTTGAGCAACCTGGCCTAGTGGGAGGTGTCCCTGCCCATGGCAGGGGGTTGGAACTTGACAAAATTTTAAGGTTCCTTCCAACTCTAACCACTCCATGATTCTGTTTGGTTACTTCCCTCCCAGCAAAGGTGAACTGAAATATGTGTCAGCTTTCAAGGAGTGCTGCTCATCATCTCCCATTAACTATCTTAGATATAAACTAATTTGCAAATCGCAAACTATCGAATTTGAATCAATTATGGCAAGAGGATGAGAATCCCTGATTCTTCTCATCAGTAAGGATATGCAATGAAGGCAAGCTTGTTAAATTTGTATCTTTTTTTAATTTTAGGATGCTGCAGTCAGCAGCTGTTACCTGCTTTTTTTTATTCTTGCAGTTGAACCAGAAATAAATTTGAAGCTGAAATACTATGCAGAGGCAAATAATTCTGACTCTTCACCACACTATAAAATCAGTACAATTATAGGTGCCATAATAGGAACCATCCAATCTGATGTATCCAGATATTAAAGATGGTTGATGTATATAGAGGAAGCCTCAAAAAGAGGTCAGTTAAAATTTGATGTTGGCAGAAATGATTGTCTGCGAAAGGATGAATAATCTTCTAATGATACTTTAAAACCTCAACTCTGTCTTAACACTTACTGCCTATTTAGTCCCAAGAAAATACTTAAAAGCCATGAAGCAATTTTAAGAAAACATTTGTAAACAACTATTTTCTCCTGACAGACTATTTGGCTGCAATTACAGATATTATGCCAAGTTAATATATGTTATTCCATGGATCCAGGCAATATTGAACCAAATCAACTAGTATTATTTTCCATCTTGTTGAAACTGAACATTCTAGCCATCTGAACTTTCAATGTCATTTGGCACTTCAGAAAAGACTTTATAAAATACAACCAGACCTGAAAAGCTATACTTCATTTCTGAATCACCTCCTGACCTTTCATAGGAGGATCTCACAAACTAGATCTTTAAGAGCATTATATAAACCAGAAATGTTTTTAATTAACTTTGTTAAAGGCATGCTTATATAAAAGTCTTATTAAAATTCCTGCAGATTTCTGTCATTTTCAAAGTCCCATATTTTAATAAAAGGAGATGGTTTGCCTTAACCCAAATTCTGCCAAACATGACTCCATACATAACATCTATTCAAGGTTTCAGGCTTTAAAAAAGGATTAAATATGATTTGAGTTCATGGCTAGAGAGGCATAGTGATGATATTAAAAAAAAAAAAAATCACGATCACGGTTAATTTTGGGGTCTAGAATTCATTTTCTGTTGCTCATCACATGTTCCGACTGTCTTTCCAAAAACCACTCACCTTAGCTCCCACAAGAAATGCAGCATAAAGCTTTAGTAATTTTTCACCAGGTGCTGACTGAAACCAGGATTCATAACAGCTGAGGCAAGACAAATTACTCGATCAAGTGAACAGAATTGGAAAGAAGCAA
The DNA here is from genome assembly GCA_013400555.1 of Jacana jacana. Lineage (NCBI taxonomy): Eukaryota > Metazoa > Chordata > Aves > Charadriiformes > Jacanidae > Jacana > Jacana jacana. The sequence goes on along the minus strand of VZTM01015989.1, from coordinate 18,448 downwards.
AGCAACTATTTTATTTCCCTTTGCTGTCTATCAATAGCCAACTAAACAGACACAATCAAGTACATGGCATTCCAGAGGTCACATTGGTCAACAAAGGTTTGGTCTTCCATGGGGTAATTCCTCTATTTCCCACAATAAGTGATCCAAGCGATCAAGTGTGCTTCAGCACTGGGAAAATGTGTAATTAATTGAATTCATACACTTTCTTCAAGTATTTAGATTAACTAGGGCCAGAGTATTGGCAGAAGCAAACTTTAAAGTGTGCTACAAAAAAAAGCTAGTGCTATTTTCAGTAACACGTACCAGTAAAGATTAAGGAATAATCTCACAAACCTGCTTTACCTGTGGCAGAGACAATTAACTAGAAATTCAGTAATTGTTCTCAAGAAGGAGGATTTTTCTTGCAGGGGTGACAAACACATGTAATTTGTTAATCTCTATTTAGCCTAGCTATATTTAATACTTTTCCATAATTGCTAGTTCTGACTGAAATTTTTGTTCCTCTCTTACTCACTTCCACATCTTCGGGTAACACGCTACACCGTGTACCAGGTAACAAGCTGACCTTATCTACCTACTGTGTGCTTTTTTTCCCTATTTTTTCCCTCTTTACCTTCTCATATCTATACTGTATTTCTTCTTACCTACACAAACATTCTTACTTAAAATTATTATTGATCCAAAGGTACACACTTCTCCAAAAGTCAAGGCTGAATCCTGCTTAGAAAAAACCAAACCAGCAACACTGCAGCCCTTATTCTACTGACTATATTATTAATTATACATCTAAAGCATGTTCATAGTCTGTGTGCACTCTTGCGTGATTCTAAGGTTATTATGAATGAGAAAACAGTAATGTAATCATATACGAGTAAAACAATATTTTCACTCTCTTGGCACCTGAGCATAATGAAAGGAAAAACCAGTCAGCTTTTAACTGAGTTTCTGTTTAGAAGAATCAGCTCAGGGGGTAAGAGCTATCACTCGTGAAGAGGTAGAACGCGGTGAAAAAAAAAGGTAACAGACTCAAAAGCCGAGGAGATTTATTGCCTAAACAGTTCTAGCTGCTTTTTTGGTGGGGGTTATATAGATTCTTTTTTTTCCTTAGCTCCCACAATCTCAGCAATGACTTAGAAACCATTGTAGCAGCATTTATGGGCAAAAGCGATCAAATAGTTGAAATAATGACCACGTAAGAGCAAGGTGGCAAAGCCATTCACATGGTTCAGAAATTTTTGTCACTGATGGAAAGCAAAAGCACTGATAACTGCTCAGATTATGCTGTCAGGGTAGAGATTGTGCTTCCTCTAGGAAAAAACCCTGCTGCAGAGATAAAAGCAACATTTTACTGAAGGTTATTTTTTCCTGATTCTTCATTTTCTATTTAGAAGGGTCGCTAATCGTTATTTTTATGTAATAGCAGGTAATTCTTTCATGCTACAGCTTGTGATGCATATTAATCAGGCTTCTTGCCAAATTAAATTAGTTTTTTCAACATTCAAAAAGCAGTTAAACTTCTTATGACATTTCCCCCCTCTCTTCATCAGCCTATTTTTGGAGCAAAATAATGTACTCAGGCCTGAAGTGAAGACACTTGAGCCTCAGGAATGGAAAACAGCCACAAGCCAAAATGTATTCACAGGAGAGCTATAGGGCAATAAGGTTGTCATCTCTGCACAAAAATACTTTCAAAGACGTACACATGATGTTAAAATCTCCACCACTCCCTGCTGCATGTTAAAGCCACGCACTCTGCTCTGAGCTTGCAGTTACAAGCAGGAAAAAAAAGGAAACAAGTCTATTTTTATCATTATTGCTATTATTGTAGCATTAGGCCAGAAACAGGGACTCATGTTAACACCATATCCTTAACAATCCTGGGTTTCTTCATTACTCCTAGCATCAGAAATGAGAATTGTAAAAACGTGTTCTAATAGTTTAAACAATAAGTCAAATCAGAACTGCACAGTAATACCAAGTATCAACTCTGCCACCTGTATCTGAAAATCTACCTGGCCATCTATATTGTAGAAATTAAAATATGTATGTGCAGGTATATAATATACTGAACTGTTTAAAGTCAAGCGACTACAGTTAAGTTGTCCATAAAAATAAAACACTTCAATACAAATGGTCTGTATTTGGCACACTTGCAATCAATTGAAAACTAATTCTTAAATTACAAGTAATAACGATTTAAAATACTAGTTGTACTGCCTTCTCCCACATAATTTACTACATAGTGGCATGCAGTCATAATATATAAAGTTTATAATGCCTATCAAGATACCCAATACCTATAAATTCAATGCCAAAGGGATATTAATGTGTCATGCAATTTGCCTGCCTTAAAGAAAAGCAGGACTTAGAAACATTTGAAAGACTGGACACACAAAAATCATCCAGGGATGTTTTTTGTTTTTCCCCAGCTTTGTACTACATAAAACCAGTCATTCCAATAATCCAATAATTTCCTTTTTACAACCCACTAGCCTTTTTTGCACAGATCTCATACAGCAGTAGAAGAGAAGAGCATTTTTATAAAATTAGAAAATGACTGTATAACCGCAAAGCTCATTTCTGCAGCAAATGAAGAATCTTTTCATTTTTGTTTGTTTTAAGTTTATAATATTATGAGTGGAAAACTTTCCTTTAACTGAAGAGTTATTCCAGGCTAGAAATATTATTATGCACTAAATTAGCCCTAATGTTGAAAAGTTTTAAGTAAAGCAAGCTTTTGAACTTGTGTATGTGGCAGTTATTTTTACTACAGCAAGCTGCATAATAAACATTCAAGACAGATGAAAATGTAAGATGTCCAGCAGTGAATGTCTAATAAAAATAGGGTCAAAAAGACACATGGTCCAGCCAGGGTTGTTCAGCTGGACAAAACATCAAAGCATTTACAGGGATTTTAGGATACCTGCTTAGTAGGAAGGAGGCAAAATGCAAGCCAGCTCTGCTCCTAAAATCCAAGCAAGGATTCCAGCAGGGAAAAAAAAAGAACTTACCAGCAGGCCTCTTACTCTTTTTAATAATCTTAAACTTCTTCCTTTGGCAGCCAGAATAACCAGCATATGTTAAAGATCTAGAATCGCTTTTCCCTGAAGAACTAGCCTATAAGTAAGTCACTTCATATCTACTGTACATGTTTATTTTCTTCAATCATACATTTATACATCCTACAAACATTCACTCATCTGTATTTGAATCACCACCACATCAGCATCATTCAATGGTTACACCATCATGTCCTACAATCTCATCAAAATGCCCATTCCCAAAGCAAACCACTGACATCTCGATCTAACCAGCAATCCAAGTATAATCTTTATACTCTGTTACCTGGATAACAGGTACTCAATCTCAATTAATACAGGGATGGAAGACCATTTCTGGGTACTAAGCAAGCATTAGCGTTCTCTCATCCTCCCCTCTGCCAAGTCCAAGCACCACAACTCCTGTTTCACACATTTTCTCCAAGCCACCATCACCTGAAAAAGCTGGCAGCCCCAGGCAGCTGCCTGTCTTCCCCTTGTCCATTTAACACCATGACTTCTTATCTCGGCTTATCAGACTTAAACCCAAAAGTTTTTCAGAGAGGGCAGTGTCATACATGCCTGTGCGTTGGGTGTCAACTACACAACTGGGGTTAGGGACTGGTACAGAAAATAAGGTTGAAGGACCATCCCCACTATTTTTCTGAGGTATACTGCTAAACAAGCTACAGCATTAAAAAAATAATAATAAATAAATGTGAAAATGTTGTTTTCATCCACTTCATATCTCCTGATGATATTTGTATGTGTTATCAACTCTCAAATCTACCCATGTTATACTAATTTCAAATAGTGTTGCAAACAAAGGCTTTTTTGTGATCAGAATTCCTGAAGTTTCTCTGAAATTACTTCAAGCAGTTCTGTAAACATCAGCTTCAACAGCTTGGGTAAGATTCATATGGTTGGACTTGATGATCCCAAGGGTCTCTTCCAACCTATATGATTCTACGATTCTATGATTATTTTAAAGGAAAAAACCAGGATTACCTTCCCTTAGACGCTCAACCACAAAAGTGAATCCAGTAGTTCGTGGATGTAAGACGTACTCATATTTTTGAAGTCCGTTCTTTTCAGCAAATTCATTGCTGCGGGCTTTGGTGTTGGCTGAAGGAGAGAAGAAAAAAGCCCCATTTTTAGCATGCGTGTAGATCAAGAATTAAATAGAATTATTCTAGAACAGGAGTGGTACAGCAGCGGTTGACAGTACGAATGTGCACCGGCTTTTCAGGTGGAGGCAGACAGTGAGTGTGGGCTGTAGCACAGTATGAGGAAGAGCAAATGTGGATTGCAAGAAAAGCCTTTTTTTTACCCTCTCATTTCATTTTAGAAAATAACCAGCAAAACTTTCGTATTTATCAAATGCAATCTGAAATCCGTCAATTAAAGTCTCTTAATAGTTCTCTGTTGTACACTTCAATACCTATTTCACAGTAAAGTGTTCTAGTTGGCTCATTTTTTTTTTAATTCAAAGGGCACAATATATAGTAATGTAGGCTTGACATTATGTACCGAAATACCTTGAAGTCAATGCTTAACTGTGTTAAACTTATTTTGGAAAGAAAACATTAAATTAAGGAAAACAGTTAATCTAATCTGTTAGAATGGTATTTTATATCTTCATTTAGAACTTGTCAATCTTTATTCATCAACCTTCACTGCACATACCCACCCTGTTTAAATTTTTTGATCACCTGCCTCTGCGTCACAACATGTGATCGCTCCCATCGGCAGTGTACACTCACTGCGGCTGGAAAGCAGTGTGGCTAAAGCCCCTGACAAATACAGAATCACAGAACTGTAGGGATTAAAAGGGACCTTCAGAGATCATCTAATCCAACTCCACACCAGAGCTGGGGCACCCAGAGCAGGATGCACAAGAACGCATGCAGGATGGTTTGAATACTTCCAGAGGAGACTCCACACCCTCTCTGGGTTCCAGGTCTATGGCAACCTCAAAAGAAACAAGTTTTTCTTTATGTTTGGATAGAACTTCCTGTGTTCCAGTTTGTGTCTGTTGCCCCTTGTCCTGTCACTGTGCACCACAAAGAAGTGGTCTGACCCCATCCTCTTTACACCCACCCTTTAGATAATGATAAGCATTGATGAGGTCCCCTCTTCTCCCGGCTAAACAGATCCAGGTCTCTCACCCTTTTTTCTCATAAGGGAAGTGCTCCAGTCCCACAATTGTCTTTGTAGACAATGTTGGATTCTCTCCAGTAGTTCCCTGTCCTTCTTGAACTGGGGGGCCCAGAACTGGACACAGGACTCCAGATGTGGCCTCACCAGGGCAGAGAAGAAGGGCAGAATGAGCTCTCTCAACCTGCTGGCCACACTCTTTTTATGATCTCATGATCAACTTGCTGTCCACCAGGACTCCAAGGCCTCTCTTTCTGCAGAAATGCTTTCTAGCAGGTCAGCCCCGAACCTGTACTGGTGTATGGAATTATTCCTCCCTATGTTTCAAAACTCTGGCATAAAGAAGTCTCTCACAAGAAAACCAAACAAAGGTTTCCAGAGCCAGTTGCTGAAAGCCCACCAAGCAAGGGCAGATGCAGACACTAAAGTGAAAACTTCTGAAGGCAAGCGATGAAGAAGCGGTTTGTTCTCCAGTGATGTTTAAGAGGCTTCTTCCAAAGAGCCTCAGTGAGGAGCCAAACAGGCTTCGCTGGTTACTCTTCCTGCTGTGCCTCCCCTGGAGCCAAAAGGCAATGGACACATGCACCGTTCCTCTGGCAACATGGAAAAAACATCAATGTGATTAACTACCTTACTAAATAACTCATTTTTATATATTTTACAGGTGTTGTAAAAGACAAAATCTCAGCAACAGATCTATGGGACTTACTGCTTAAGCAATGTATCATCTTTTTCAAGCAGAAACAGCTCTTTCTTTCAAGTGTCCACTGTTATCCTTAATAGAGATGGGAGATGTAATGAGAACCATACTGCTGCTCAATAATTTAACAGAATTGATACTTATAGTCCTTTATAAATCCTATATAAGTCCTTTCCCTTACAATCATCTTAACTTTTCCTGTAAAAGGAAAAACAACACAAGTGCACAACTCAACAGTACTGCCAGATGTTCTTTTTGCAGTAATGCCACTTTCCTGCACCTTTCCTCTGTTTTCCTGAATTACATGAGCTCTTTGTTTATCGAAAAATGTGGTCATCCCTCCTAAAGGACCATCTACCTATTAATAAAGGCTATAGCATATGACCCACCTGCAATTTGACACATAAGAATACTGCTTCTCATACATGCAACCCTGAAGATCTAGCCTACACATTTCCTGACCACGTGATTTGGAGGAAAGCAAAGCTGTTGCACGGTAGCCAAGCGAGTGATTCAGTAGAAAGAATCCAAAGATTTAGTTCTTGCCAAATTGCCAAAATGTACAAATACTTGAAAATATGACATCTTCCAAAAGCATTACTAAAATTACAGAATGTGTGAAATAACTAAAATTATACTTGGCTACATAACTTAAATTTATCTTTCTTTGGACATATGCATCTTGTCTTTAATCACATGACCAGAGGTCTATTTTTGTCTGCTCAACTACTATTCCAACTCGTTTTTTAAAAAGGACTATGCTGAAACAGCGAATGGAACTTGCCCTTAGGACCCTTATGTCTGTGATGGTAAAACTTGTAAAGTGAGCCAGGAGCAAGACTTGGAATGGCAGAAAAGGCAAGAATAACCCAGTAATTATTAATTGCTCCTCTGAAAAGCCAGATTCTACTCCTTAGGCATAATAATTGTACTGCGCTATTAGCTCAACTTAAACTCTTTATTTTCCAAGAAACAACACTGATCACCAAGAGTGTTCCAATAAAATGTATACAAGTCAAGAGTTCCTTTCCAGATTCTGTGGTGAATGCTTTAAATTAATCACAAGGTTTTAAGCTAATATATTGTTTCTTCCAAAGGACAGAGGAAGTGTCATCTGCATAGCCAAACTTGGGTTTCACATTGGAACATTTGCAATCTGCAAATCAAGTCAATCAAAACTTTGAGACACAAGCGCCATAAGTGTGTACACAAAGCTAAGCAGTCTAAAGAAATATACATACATAAATAAGTAAATAAATAAATCTAAGTCCTAAGCATTTCAAATTGCACAGAGTTAATGAGCACTCAGGAAAAAACCTCTCTCCCTATGTTTCCTCACTGCAGTTTTGTTTTCTGAGCAAGACCTAATCAATGCTGCAAAAGGTTTGGGACTTCCACTGCCCATTGCCTTGAAGGAATGGTCTTCAAATTTCCTCATAGTACACCTCCCTGCACTTGGAAAGAATGCACTGTAAACATCTGTAAAACATCTTTCAAATTTCTCTTTACCACAATGCCTTTCTAAAAATGTGTGAACAGCTGGACGCTGGCACATCAGCCAACACTATTAAGCTATTTCCTGATATTTGTATCCCTGTCCTGCCTCTGCACTGTAAGTTTTATATAACAGATACTGTTCCCTTCCACTTTTGTGTGACCCTGGTGTAATGGGATTTTAGAACTAGAATAATGCTCCCAGCTAATACAGTGATCATTGTCATCTGGAAAAACCATATCCCTCTTCCCTTCGTAACAACTATCAAGCCACAGGTTGTTGTGCATTAAACAATATTTATTATTGCAAATCAGGAAGGTCAAAGGAGTTTTGATGCTATCCTGAACCAAAGACAGGATATGCTTTCACTCTACTCACAAGTAAGAATAATGCTCTTCCTCCCCCTCCTGCTTCTCTCAGCATTTGAAGAAAAGAGTTTCTTACTCTGCTGTGACAAATGCACTGACTGTCACCTTATCCAATGTAAGCACCTTAGTGCCTATTGCTGTTCAGGACCCCTGTGTGAGACACTCATGCCTAACCTTCTGCAGGAAATTCAGAGTGAGTTGCCTGGTTCAGCACTGGATACAATACAAGGCAGAAAATGGGATGTTCCCCCACTATATGAAACCTACAGTTTAGAAAACTGATCCAGGAAATTAGAAAACCATTTTTATATCCTCTTCATCCTAAGGGAATTTGCACAACAAACACCTCTTAAAAAACCCTCAATCAATTGACCAGGCGACACTGTCAGTGCTGCAAGACTCATGCAAATGCCTCATCATTCTGCAATCCAGATTATAACATTCTTAGGTGAGAGAACAAACAAAACAAAACAAAACAAAAGTGAAAGATCCCATTGAAAACACTTCCTTGAAAAGAGAAAACATATGTTCTCCTCTGTGCTTACAACCAACTTACACCAATTGCATGAAGCACCTCTTGAAACAGGGACTGGGAATGAACTAGTTGGGGTCTCCTGAATCTCAAAAGATCCCTCACATCATTTGGCAAAGGACAATGCCCCCTCTTGCTTACTCTCTCTGAAAAATATGGTTAAAATTTGCTTTCTAGAAAAAAGCATTTGCTTTCTTATGTATTTAAACCAAAGTAAATCCACCCCCAGACTTTTTGCTCATCATTCCTCATAGGTGTATCTTGCATTTTAACTCCTTGGTACTATTTGCTCCTATGATAAAAAAGAATAGGTAGAGTAACCTATTTTTATGGAAATCAGTGAGTTTATCAATAGAGGGCAAAATGGGACCTTTCCTGACCGAGAACTGCTTCATGCTCTGTCTCCTCTGCTCTCATACTGACTTCCCTCTCCTACTCTGTCTCCTTCAGCTCATACATGCTGCCTCTCAGAATGTGTGGTCTTCGGGGAGGAGACAAATACAAGAAATCCAATTTATTTGAGTCTTTAGACACTACTGCAGAGCAATTGTCAAACTACACAAAAGAACAAGACCAGGCTGGATGAGGCCTTGAGCAACCTGGTCTAGAGGGAGGGAGATGTCTCTGCCCATGGCATTGGGGTTGGAACTCCATGATCTTTAAGGTCCCTTCCAACCCAAACCATTCCATAATTAAGAATTTAATGGTTCTGACTTTAATTTCTTACTTTTTTTTGTTTGTTTGTTCCTGTGCTGCCTTTGGTCTTTTGACCACATTTTCCCCCCATTTTTCTCAAAATTATGTGGAAAAATCCCATTTATCAAATTCTTAAATTACAGGAAAAGTTCAGAAAGTCAGCACTTCCTTAAAGCATCACACTTCAGAGTTCCATTTAAAGTAACTGAAGGAAGAAATTAGCTCACTAAATTTCTTTATTTTAGACTTACAGAGTTTTAAGATCTATTGCTTTCACCCTGAAAATCAGAGAATATTCAGAGGATAAAGTGAATACATGTTTTTAAGCTCGATTATATTTTTCTCTTGTGAGATAGCTTTGAATCAGAAATAAAATCTCCAGGCTTTGACTTTGATGAAAGCCATAATGCAGTAAGAAGCTGCATTCCTATGTCTGAAGAGCATTTGGAACTCAAACTCCAGGACCTGTACCCAATGAAAAGCTATGTCTGTGCTCCCTGTGAAATCTGTGTGCAGTATTAGCTCATCTCAAACAAATAACCTCACATGCTTTTTTAGCTTCAACACTGTTCAGGCTGATGGGCTTTGCTGGGTGTTACCCAAAAGAATTATGAACTTCCCTCATCATCCTACTGGAAAGCTGATTCTGACAACTTTAATATAACTATTTCTGATCAACTCTCAACTAGGTTTTTTTTCCCCTTTTGTACTACTGCGCTGATATTTGAATATTAAATACTAGCTCTTCCTTTAATCTGAATTGTGATAAAAGCATGCATGTAAATCTATGACTTCAAATACTCTCAAATGACATGGGTGTTACACAGTGAAAGAGTAGATGAGAACTCCAAAAAATTCTCTTTTAAAAGAAAGCAAAATCTAAAAAACCTCATCTATTAGAGGTTTGCATAGAAAGCATAAAAGCTATACTCCTCACGGTTAATATTTTAAGAAAAAGTAATTGCACTTATTTGTGCTACTTTGAAACTATTACATGTTAAATCAACCTCTACCAGTGCTTTTGAACAGTATTTTTTTTTTGTATTACCAAACTATATCACATTTATTAGAAAAGAAAAAAATCCAACTGCAGTTCATTGTTACCTTCTAGACAGAATATTGTATGTGATCCACATCACAACATTTCTGCCAAAATCTGGGCTCTAACAACCTCTCCTACTCGTTTTTGAGCTGTTCCTCAAGCAAAAAAGGTCTGTGCAATCACACACCGTCCAACCATTCCCCTTAATTTTTGAAGCTATTGCGTCCTGCAAACAAACTTTGACAGAGACAAGAGATTCAAAGATAATTAAGCCCCACAGGAGTTTCAGAAATGGAAACAGCTGAGTAAAGGGGAGCCTCCGGGAGTGGAGATCTTAATAACAGGACAAGGCAGTGCAGGCTCTGTGAACATTTGGTCTGTCGGGGCTTTTGGCACAGCATGCAATGGTCCATTGGCCAACACAAGTATTGGTGAGGGTGATGCCTGTTGCTGGGACACCGGCAAAAGATTTACGGAGGAAATGTCACACAGAAGGAAACACATGGAAAAAGGAGAAGTAGGAGTAAAGAAAAGACCACAGACAAAGATGCAGACACAAATCCATAGGCCCAGAGCAATACAGGAACTGTGGTTTTCTTATTGCTTTCTGAAGAATTACTGCAAAGAGTCTTGTAAGGAACACCAAGAAAAACAAAAGCACAAGCAAAATGGCAGGTTGTATTCCAGCTTTCCAGAAGCACTGCACTGATAGTTGCTTTGTTTCCTTCAGGGCTTCAGAAAGCCTGGCTACATGGTTATCAGCTGAGGGCTGCTTCTTAAGTAATTGCAACAAAATACCTTTGACGCACTTAGCTTTAACCTTGAAGTACTCCAGAGTGAAAAGATGACCAACCTATCAGAAATAAGTATATAATTATTACCTCAGACCCTGTATACGCAGTCTGCAAATACACTGTTCAGGGTTCATCACATTACTATTTTTAAAATTACAGTTACGCAGCATCTTACACTGCAAGATGAAGTCAGGCAGTGGCCCGTGTATAAATACAGTCATACTTTACATTTCTTTTAAGCCTCTCATCCTTGAATATCTGAAAACATTACAGATTTATTCCTCTTATAAAGAAATTCTATCAATGTCATGTGAACGCTGAGAGGACAAAAAAAATCATAGTAGCAGAGAGCTGCACAGCAATTCTGCTTTTCAGCCAAGTACATGTAGAATGGTATTTTTTTATTCTAAGCACCAGAATTTCGGTTTCAGTAGTAATTAGCAGTTTTAAATTTTGGCCAGAAAACAAGAGCCATCACCTCTATTTTTGCAAAATGTTCCCTAGGATATTGAGTGACCACTCAGAACAAAACTGTGGTTTATCTCTTATTCTAAAAGATGGGACACGAGGTTGTAATATGTCCTAACATGTCAATAACAGTTTTCTCAAAATACTTTTTTTCAAAATATTCCAGAATATACATTATTATGTTCTATCGTACTCATACGGCATAAAATCATTGCCTGGGCAGGATTAGCTCCTCAAGGGGCTTTACCCTGACTCCAACTATATTTTAAAATATACGAGCTAATGTCTCCTGTGGAGATAATCTCCAAAGCAGCAGTGCCCCGATGTCTTTCCTGGCCATCACTCTGTCCTTCCCACTGCGTTGCTTTCTCCCTGTTCAACAACACAGGGAGGAAACGATCATCTGTCTGTGGTGGCTTAAAATAACTGAAGCACAATTTGTGTGGGTATCCATTTGACGCTGCTAAGTTGAAGAGTGTGTGTTGTGGGCAGGGACACCACCCACTAGACCAGGTTGCTAAAAGCCCCATCTAACCTGTCTTGAACACCTCCAGGACATTTCAAGAGATATCACATAAAGCAGTCCAAGAATGTACAATGAATTTATCCTCTTTCAGGAAGGCTGATCAAGTGATGACAACTCCCTAGTGTGACAGCATCTGAGTATTATACATATCCATTTTTAGGGACACCAGGAATACTGAAAAAAAAATTCCTGGTACATGTTGGTTATTTTTATACTGTGGCTAGTGTATACTTTCTGATCTGGCACTACAATAAATTATTATTTGAGAATATCTGCAATGGAAAGTACAGTAAAAGTCTTTTAAATAAACTAAAAGGTAGAAGTTTAATTGCAACTGATTTTCTATTTAAAAATTATGCTTATCAAATCATGCTGCAAGCATGAACTGCCACAGAACATTCATACAATGTTCTTTTTTTATTGGCAATCAAGTTGTCTTCAACACCGGTTAGTGGTTTGCTACTGATGCCATAAGATACCTGCACCAACACAGATATTTTATTAAGAATTAATACTACAAGAATGAACTCATTAAATTTACCCTAATGATAATGTCAACATTTGATTTAGGGAGATATTTTTCTTACAGAGGCAGATATAGACTGCTTGCATGGAGATACATGTTCCTTAGGCCATTTTCTCCTCTTTAAACATTAGGCAAGAAATCTAAAGGAATCATAAATTCTCCTCTTCAGTCGCTCTTCCATAGATTTGAAATGATTTTGCACTATTTGCACCAGTAACGTGGGAACTAGGAACATGCAAGTGATTTATTCTAGGTCCTGAAACCTACTTTTGGTAATGCAATGTACATACAGTACTGACCAACAGAAAGTCATTTCAAGCATTAGATGCTTTGAAATGTAACAGTTATTTGAGGAAGATTGGCAAAGCCTCTCGGTAGAACTGTTTGTGCCTCTCAAAAGAATTAGCACTATAACTAACTATAACTTCTACTGTCCATAAGAACCTACTCTTGCTCCTGCCCTGAACTTTCATTTCCATGTCAAACATTCCAAGAGAAGATGACCAATGCAGCCTACCTGTGAGATCAGTTCCTTCTGGAAAGATGAGGAGTTGTAGTGGTTCACGAATGTCACAGAAATAATCCAGCATTTTTTCAAAGTGGCTCTTGTCATCTTCCCACCTTCTGTGAATGAAAACAAAGGCAGCAACCTGCATCGCCCAGCCTAGAGTTTAAAAAAAAAATAAAATACACCTTTAGTAACAAATCACTCTGATGTTTCCACTGTGTCTGTTATTCCAAATTATTTTGTAAACTGTGTTAGACACAGCATTTTATTTACTGCCTGCCTGCCTTCACCTCTGAATAAGAGTGCTTAGTTACTTTGTAAAGAGAGGAAGCAAAAGGATACATAATCTAAATGAATAAATTGAAATAAATTTGGAATGGCTACAAGTTTTGCAGAACTCAAGTTACCAGAGTTAGAGGAGCTCTCACAGTCAATGCTGTCATGAGGTGAAGTAGTTAAAACCATGGCCCCCACTATAATAGCTTTAATCTCTGCAACACTGATTTGCTCAAGGGAAGGCACTGCCCCGACAAACATCTCAGCAATGCACTACAGGATGTAAGAAAGCTGCACTATATAGAGATAGTGGCCCTTAGTAGGGCATGTTAGCAGTGTGCATTGTGCAGAAAATTCTGCTTTGAGGGCTTTATTACATATACCTATTTATAATTTTCATTACTAATAGAAGAAAATAGAAAGCTGTTTTTTACAGTTGCTTACAGAATAAAAAATTACATGTACCTATTTATTTGTATTAATCCACAAGACAATGTGAAGATTTACAGTCTGACATCAAACTGACAATTTAATTCAGTTAAATAAAGAAACTGCTGCAGAGCCTGCAGCTCAGGGGTCACATGCCTTTAATCTTCAATAAACAGTCTTGGCTTTTTTTGGCACAATTAGTACACAACTTACTCCATAACATTAGAAGTTCTGTCCACTAGTTCAGATGAAAAATCTGGGCTCCAGCTCTGCCACATGCTCATGATGCTCTTTTCTTATATGGGCCTCAGAGGAGCACGACATGGCCTTACACTGTACCTGGCCAGCTTGTATCTCATTGGAAAAATGGCAGAGATTGATACTCCACGTCAAAGAGAAAACATCCCAGCTTCCCCTTCTAATCTTTGACTACCATCAGTTCTCAAAAGCCTGTTTTATCTTTACTGGTGACTTAGAGCATGTTATTCTTGCACTTTATTTCAGCTCCTCTTTACGGGGATTCCTTTCTATTCTGTTTGTGGCAATACCTTACAAGGACGATATGCTAAAAAATCACTTATTAAAGTCACCAATTTCTGTAAATCAGTCAGCCAAGATAACCAAGGTATATGTATTATCCAAGCCACATAATCTCTACTGTTTGTATAGGAAGGTTAATTCTATCGTTAAAGATTTGTAATCTGTATCACAGGGTAGATACTCTTTATTTTTCAATCAGCTAAGCAGATGTGCATAACCAACAGGCCTTCTGCAATGTGCACCTAAATGAGTCTCAGATAATGAATGATATCCAGATCACTGAATACTGGAAGTGGTTAGGTGATTCAAGAAAAGAGATGCTCAGCATGCAGTCTCAGCAAACCTTTTCAACCTTGCATCCTGAACTTGTTAAAAACCCTCCGTAAACAAAAAACAATGTGGTCAAAGTTTAGTTCTGTGCATCTATGCACATACCACATTCCCACATCTGCAGTGCAAAGAAGTATCAGTACAGCTTTATTAACATAGGCTATTTGTATTTAAACAAATTATTTACAGAA